>JAMJFZ010004178.1:0-82500 GCA_026225945.1 Cricetomys ansorgei
GCCTAGTCTCTTCTCTCTAGTAAACGATGAGGGTGTGGGAAGAACCCTTTCTCCTGTCACTCTCCCCTCTGCCCCTCTCCTCTACCCCCCCCCCTCCCCACTTAAGCCCTGAGCAAGGATCTTAACCAGAACTCAAAACCAGAGATTCTGGCTCATGGTTTATTGTTGGCTTGAGACACGGTGGATTTATTTTCTAAGCTACATTATTGATTTACAGTGTATGGTGCACCTGTCTAAAGTGTGCCCTACCCCCACAGACAGTCTTAGAACCTTGTTATTGCCCAGGTGAGCTCACCCCAACTCACGCACGCAGACTGTAGAAGCTCAGGGTGACTCCACCATCTCTGACTGATCTGAGGGAGGAGAAGGGCGTTGGATTCTGGGTCTGAGCAGCTTCTTCCGGTCCCCTGAACATCACAGCAGCAGTGGTGTTGCTTGACTCTGGCATGGGGGATGAGGCAGGAGGCTGGCTTGTGGGATGGGCAGCTGGCTGCTGAGAGCCTGGTCCACTCCCGGGCAGGCCCATCTGGCTGTGGATGATTTGAAGGGGGTAGGGTGAGGGGTGTGGTGGGGCATGATTCACACTCCCTCCTACCTAAAGGGAACTCTGAATGAGTGTTCCTGGTGCATGGAGCTTTCTGCCCTGGAGGGCAATTGGGGTTCGTGTTGGGCATCAGAGTGGTTGAGGGGACTCAGCACGAGGCCTGTATGGATCCCAAATCAACACACAGGGGTCCCTTGCTAGAGCAGGAACCTTATCTGGAATTGCACAGCAAAGCTGGATAGGACCCAGCAGCTGGTTCTTTTGGCTCAGCACAGCCTGTAAGCTCTGGGTGCTGTGGACCAAGAAAGCCTCAGCCCCTGAGATCCGCTAAACACCCAGGCTGACATGACAGGATGCCCTGTTTTCTACCTTGGAGCAGGACCTTGTCTTACCCATGAGGTCTGGCCTGTGAGGGTCTTCTTGTACTCAGGCCCACCCTGGCCCTGTGAGTGCCAGTGGTGACTCATTATCTGGGCTTACTTTTGGCTGGCAGCGGCTCTGTCTGGCACTGGTGCCCACAAGGGCTGGGCAGCCAACCAAGACTGCATCAGAGGCTCCTGGGACAAGCAAGGCGCAGCCCACTCGGTCTTCGTCACTTTGGATGAGTGTCTCTGGGATGAGAATGATTCTGATCTCCCAAGGCAGGTATGGAGGACTGAGCTGCAGACAGTGAGCTGGTTGTGGCTGGTTAAAACAGGTGGGGCATTGTTCAGGGAAGCTGAGCAGTTCCCATCTATGAGAGGCTCAGGGTCCGGCTTAGCAGAGTAGACACAAAGCCTGCGGCTACATTTTGTGGACCCACGACAACACACCTAGGCTTCTGTGTCCCCATGCCACCCTGTTGCCCTGGGGGAACCCAAGCCTTCACTGAAGCAGGGCTTCCGCCTCACAGGCTCCACAACCTCATCTTAGATGGAAGGACCTGGGGCAGGTGACTGCAACCATCCACAGAGGAGTCTGGGACTCTGAATCTTTGAAATTAGTCTGGGAAGAAGGTAGGAACATCCTGGAGACAAAGAACAATGTGTAATGAGGGTTTTGGGTGGTCACAAGAGAAAATGGCTGCTGTCAGACAGCCCACACTGTAAGGCCTGGGCAGAGCACTCACTCTTATTCCCAGGCCTTGTTTATGTTTAGGGAACCATGGACCAGAGAGGGCAAGTGACTCGCTGGAGGTTCTAGAATATTCTTCAGCCTTCCAAAGGTAGTACTACATAGAAAGTGGCACAGACCTCTCTCCCCAGCCCTTGCCTCCTGGAGGCCCTGATGCTGGGCTTGGGGTTCAATCCCAAGTGAACTCCTATGACCAAAACCACAGAGTGAGTCTTTAACATCCAGGCAAACTCATAGATGGATGTGGTAGTAGTGGCGGCAGGGGTGTGGGTGTGGGGACGGGGGGGTGGGTATTGTCATAACCTGTGCTATGTAGCTGCAGACCCTGTGTCTACAAGATCAAAGTCCCATTTTGACCTTCCCATTGAAGCAGGAAGCAGTTTGCCCACCCAGCAAAGTTCACCTGTGCATCTGTGGTTGGAGGCTCCACCCATCTCCAGCAGTGTGATCTTGGCCCTCTATTTCTCCATCTGTAAAACGGCTACCAAAGTCGCCTCTTCCTTTCTTACCTCTGGGATTGTCCAGCAGATCAACAAGCCTATAGCATACCATAGAAGAATCAGCCATAACCCTTTCCTTCATCCACTGGATTCCACATCAGCAGCTCTCTAAAGGTTCCCATGGCAAAGGAAGAATGAATACATTGTGGCTCCTGGCAGCTGTGTTCCTCGCAGGTTCATAACAATTCAGAAGCCCTGCTCTGGGCTTCCCAGTTGGTGCTGACTCTTCAGGCAGTTAGTGAATTGAGAGCCATCTCCGGCCTTCAACGGAGCCCACCCGTGGCGAGCCATTAGCAGACACTGAAGATCGGTGGCCACAGGCTGTCTGCCTCAACCAGCGCAGAGACAGGCAAAGACCTCTAAGCAAGCATTGTTCTTGGGTGACCCACAGACTGAGCTGATCCCAGTGTCACATCAGAGCAGGAAGTCAGGGAGGGAGGGGTCTTCCAGCACCCAGAGGCTGCCCACCTTTGATGGGGGTGGGGGAGCAGGGCAGGCAGAAGCCAAGCGCAGATGACTAAGGAGACATTTACTCATTTGCAGGATCTCCTGTGAGTACTGAGTCCCAGGATAGCTTCAGACTCCAGGGCCCGAAAGGGTGACTTTCCGGAGCCTTGCTAGCAGAGCTGGGAACAGAAACCCTTCCTTTCCCTACTGCTGAGAGGAACCTGAGTTTGTTCAGCTGTTCCTTACCCAGCTCAAGGTTGGGGGGCTCCTGGTAGTCTGAGTTTCTCATCGTGGCCCCTGGACCTGCAGCTTCCAAATCCCCAAGCAGCCTGTGAGAAAGGCAAGGATAGGCCCCACCACAGGCCCCCTTGCTGAGCCATCTCTGCACCCCCATGCCCCATGAGACTGGCAAGCAGGAGAGAGGGGTGGATGAGACCCTGCTCTCAGGGGACCTGAGGCTCCTGGGAAGACACGCAATGGACATTAATGCTGGGGGCAGCGGAGAGGCTCCAGGGTGTGTGTTGGAGAGGGCTTCTGGGATAGACTGTGTGTGAATTAGCTCACTTTAGGATGTAAGGAGAGTAAGACCTTAGTGATTGGCTCACAGGACAGTGGCTGGAGAGTGGCTCGACCGAGCACCCCGTAGTCTGGACGCCTGTTCTGCCATCCCTCAGCTGCTGTGGCTTCTCAAGTCACTCTCCCGCTCAGTCACAACATGACTGCCGACAGCAGCAGAAGTCACATGAAGTTTCCCCTTCAGGACAGTTAGCCCCCTAGGTCACTGTCCATGCCTGGACCACTCACAACAGGCAGGGAGCTGTTGGATGTGAATCAAATAGTCACCAAGAGGCTTGGGGCTGGGACCTTGGTTGTGTCCCCTGAGCCACGGAGCTGCATGGGTGTGGGGACAAGAACCTGGTCAGGCCTCCGTTGAGACAGAAGGCACACGGTGGTTTAACGGTAGACAGTCACTTGGGCAGGGCAGGGGGTACCAGTGTGCCTTCAGACAAGCAGAGCAACTGTGCCTGCCACTCTCTGCACTGAGGGCTCTGATGCAGAGGGCTTTCCAGGGCAAACCCCTCCTTTAAATGCCAGCCCTGAGCATAAGACCCAGCCATGGATGCACGGCCCCAGGGAGCCACGGCTTGCCTCTGAGCTCAGCAGGGCGTGGTCCTGCTCACTGAGTCAGTTTTCTGCCAAACCTGTCTGTTCCGGTTGTGCTCAGAATGGCAACCACCTCACCAAGGAGGGAGCCTGGGATGACTACAGCGTGATGACAGAGGAGCGGCTGTGGTAATGACAAGCCAGATCGCTGAGAAAGATTTGATAGAGCAGAAACATCTGGAACAACGCAGCCCAATACGGTCGGCACAAGCACAGGCGTTGACAGCGCACCTAATGCAACCGTTGGGTTGAGACTGACTTTCCAATTTGTTTAATTCTCATTAAGTGATCAAAAAGGGACGTGTGGTTCAGCCACCGGAGAACTTTTAAATCGAGTCTGACCCACTCTTCGTGTGGGACTACTATTTCAACTGGAAACTTCTGAGGTCTGAAGGTGGAGCACGTGGACTGGTGCACAGCTGAGCCGAGAAGACGTGCCCGGCGCGTGCTAGGTCCTGGGTTCTAGCCCCAGTGCTAGCAACCCGAACAGCAGGGAGCTAGATCGCATCTGATGAACACTGATACGGGCTGTGGCTACAAACTTCTCATTAGGCACTGGAGATGCCTTGGGTTAAAATAAAATATCCACATTGTGCTTATTGAGAAATTTATTTTTTATTTATTTATTTAGTTTTTTTTTTCGAGATAGGGGTTTCTCTGTTGTAACTCTGTCTGTCCTGGAACTCACAGAGATCCACCTCCCTCTGCCTTCAGAATGCTGGGATTAAAGGCGTGTGCCACCATTGCCGACCGACTTTTTTTCTTTTTTCTTTTGACAGGATTTCACTATGTGAGTGGCCCGGAACTTGCTCTGTAGACCAGCCTAGACTGGAACTCACAGAGATCTTCCTGCCTCTGCCTCTTGGGTGCTGGGATGAAAGGTGTATGTCATCATGCCTGGTTCCTATCAAGAAATGTAAAGGTGTTTGTGCTTGATCAGCATTGCATTTCTACTGGATGGCGCTGTTTCCACACAGCGGGCATTGCCGGGATGGGATGCTCTGCACCACATACATGCCTGGTGCCCATGGAGGCCAGAAGAGAGTGTCAGACCACTTAGAACTGGTTGTGAGCTGCCATATAGATTCTGGGGATTCGAACCTGTGTCCTCTGGAAGAGTAGCCAGTGTTCTTAACCACTGAGCCGTCTCTCCAGCCCCTGTCTCCATACTTAATACAAAGGTTTTGCTACCTCTGCTGTGGTGCTTCAGATAAAATCCTGAGCTCCCTGGACCAGTCAATGTCCCTGCATCCATTGGCTGAGAGGAAAAGTGCTTTCGGGGGACAGAGGTGTCCTGGGATGTTGCTGTATTCCTCTTTCAACCATCAAGGGACAGAGCACAGTACTGGTAACATAGCACTAGCAGTCAGTGCCCACTAGTAGCCTGGACACCAGCTCTACTGTCCTGTAGCTGTTGCTCCAGTGGATTGATCCTACTTAGTCCAGCCCAGATCACCCGGGAGCTTGGGTTCCCAGTAGTACATCTGTCCTTATCTGAGTGAGGATTAAGGCAGTCTGCATGCCCAGAACCTCAGGACTGCAGTCTCAGCCCACAGCAAGTGTCGAAGGGCCCAGATGAATTGTGCCTACCATTAGGCAGCTGTGAAGTCACTCTTGGGGCTGAGGAAGAGAGCGTCTGCAGGCCCCTGGAGATGTGGCTTTGTGCTCCGGAGCTTTGCTTCTAATCGCTCTCAAGAGACGGGCATCAAATGCCAATTATCTCTAAAGGAAGTGGAAGGGGTGCTGTGGAGGAAATGCAACGGGCCCATGTGGCGGCACTGCCAGTGGCAGCACTCAGACCGAAGATGCCTACTTCAATCCCCAGGTCACACCCACTGGCTTGCCTCTTCCTGCTAGGTGTTTTCATCAAGGTTGTAGCCTACTGTTTCGGTTTATTCAGCGTCCTGACGCCTCTGTGGGCAGCGTGTCTCGGGACACATTGCCATATTTGTGGGGTGCTTTCTCCTCTGTCTCCTCTTTGATCCCCAGGCCCGGAAACAGCATCGGACCTGGCTCTGTTGGCAGAAGTCGCCCTGACTCCCTTGAGACCTCTCCTTCCCCCTTCTCTCCCTCTCCGGCTGTTTATCTTCCTCTGCGGACGCAATGGCTATTTCATTCCTGGGAGGCAGGTGGGACAGCGACAGCGCTATCCTGATGTTGCACAGGATTTAAAAGGGATGCCGCCCACTCTGTGTCCCGGCCGCAGTAACGCCACCCTCAGGTGGCTAACCCCAGCCATGCTGGACTACTGCAGAGCCTGGTGAGGGGCCAGTGTGCTGGGTGAGACCTTGTGTGGGCGGGGAGAAAAGTGAGTCTGCAGAGCAGGAAGCTTTGCCAGGGGCCTGGGAGCCTCCATCTGCCAGGGCCCCAACCTCCCAGGGTCCATTTATTCAATTAGCATGTATCAAGGAGATTCTGTGCACCGGGTATGCGAGAAGAACAGATGTGTGTGCGTGGAATCCACATTCAGGAGGCAGACAGGAAGTGAACAGTTCAATAATGCTGCAAGCTCCGGTCATCTGAAGTGTGAAATGAAGTGTGCGGACGGCCCGTGAAGGGGTAGGGTCGGGGATTTGGAGAGATGGCCCTCTGCAAACAGAGGACATTTTATTTGAGATTTGAGTGAAGAGAAGGAATCTACCAAGGGGAAAAAAGAAAACTAACGAAGACCTATTTTTATATAATACAATCCTGGCCATCCTAGCCTAAGCAATTACACAGGAAAAAGGACTAAATGGCATGCAGATTGGAAAGGAAGAAGTGAAATCTTGTCTACTCGCAGATGATCTTATACAAAGAAAGCCCTTATCCCGCTTATTAAAACAAACAAACCTATTGCGGCTAAGAAATGAATTCAGTAAAATTTCAGAATACAGAATCAGCACACACACACAGACACACACATACAGACAGACACACATACAGACAGAAAGACACACACACTTAGACACACACAGACACAGATACACACATACAGACACACAGAGACCGACACACATACAGACAGACAGACACACACAGACACGTATACACAGACACACACACACAGAGACACAGATTCACACATACAGACAGACACACAGACACAGATACACAAACATACACACATACGCAGACACACACACAGACACACACACACGTTTTATCACCGAGCACGACCAGCTCACAAGGGGAATGAAGAAAACAATTCTGTTTATAAAAACACCCACAAGAACACTGACAGAAAATTTCTGAGGCAGACAGGCTTATGTACCAAGAGAGGCTAAAGATGATGCAAAGACATCCCGTGTTCTCTCGTGTGAAGGAGGGCATGCCGTGGCAAAGGTCATGCTTCCTGAATTAGTCTGCAGATGCAGGCCATGCTCTCCCGACACTCCATGATACATCTTGCAGAATGAAAAACAAAATTCATCCTAAAATTCATACAGAAGAGCAAGGCTGAGGTCCCATGCGTCCCTGATCTCAGCCTTACAGCAAAGCTGCAGGGACACGGATACCGTGTTAGTTGGCAGAGGCTTTGAGGGGCATGAAAACGCTGCCAGGTAAGAAGGTCACTGTTAGGTCTCAGACTGCCCGTACGTCTAGAAATGGACTCAGACTGGACTATGGGAGGTTTTCTGGTGGCTAGATAAAAGCCAGCGTTCCTCAGGAACTTTTGAAACCAGTTGCCATCTGCCAGAAGGAGTCATTTCCCTTGCCTCTGGCAGAAGGGACACGTGGCTCCATTGACATGTACATTAAAGCCCACGCCAGCCTCCAGGCTCCCTCAGTCCCTACTCCCCAGGCTTCCTTCCCGGACGCACTCTCGTTCTCTTTATAAGGGCAAGGCAAGCCTTTTCCTTCTGCCCCTGCCATTCTCACTATTCCCCTCTTGCTATCTTCTAGCTCTCTACTACGTTCCCTCTCCCTCCTCCCCCACCCCTGCCTCTGCCCACCCCACCTGTGCACACTAGTCTCCCTCCTCTCACAGACAGCCCTGGCTATGTCCAGTCTGCTTTCCTTTCTCTCTGATCTGGACTCTTCCAGATGCTTCTGGATATTTCCCTTCCCCTTACATACTATGGACTGGTCATGCTGGCAGTTTTTTTTTTTTTTTACTGTGCCCTCTCATATACATCTGGTGCGAAAACCCAGGAGAGGCGCAAAAGGACCCAATTCCAAGGGGGCTGGCATCTCCTAACTGAACCGAGCTGCTGATAGGACTCTTCTAAAGTATGGAGATCATTTGTTTCTGCTGGCTTCTGCCACCAACCATATGCAACTCCAAATTCTGGAGTCCTCCTCTTCAGCTGCTAATCTTCCACCGGCTCTGACTCGTCTCTCCTTGACCACTCGGTACCCCGGTAAGCACTGCTCAACTGTCTGCTCCGTCTCTGTCTTGGCTCCCAGAGCTTTCACAGCTTCTCTTACTCTAAAGGCAGACTCGCAGACTGGGGGACAGAAAGATCTGCAGTGCCTTCAACTCTAGTCGTTATTTCTTTGCTTTTGGGGAAGGAATATTTGTAGTACCGTGTGGGCTCAGCAGGAAAACAAGAAGGCATATTTCATAACTGCTAACCATGCCAGGCCTCAGCAGAGGGAACCACGATCCTGGCCAGCGCCATACTTTATCGACAGTGGCACCAGGAGCTCTCAGCTCAGGTGTTTTTATTGATTCAGAACTCCTCAGGCATTCTACTGAGAGCACATGCAGATCATTAGCAATTAAACATCCCTCACAGAAATCCAACACTTGCAAACAATACAGAACACCCTAGGCGGACCCTCACCCAACAGCGCATAAAGACATTTTCAAACATAACTAAAAGTAAACTTCCCCAACAGATCTTGAACCCCACCCCCCATTACAGTTTCAGCTCCAGGAAGGAAGGGGTGTCACTCCCTGTGGTGTCCTATGCCCATGGTAGTTCCTAGCCCAGCGTGTGTTTGCTGAATATCCAACTGACATGTTGACAATGGCAGAGACCGTGCCTGCCTCTGACACCCCACCTTGGGGCATAGTAGGGATCAGCAAGTATCTGCTGAATGAATGAATGAATGAAGTCTTTCCAGACCCATGAGTGCCTCTCCACTGTCTCCAGGTCCCCCGTCTCCTCCTCCTCTCGTCTGTTTCCTGGCCTCTCTTGTGTGGATTTGTTTCATGCCCTCCCCAGGGCTGCTGTCACAGCTCCTCTGCCTGCGTGACGGAAGTCTCTTACTCTGGAAATCTTGGGCCTTCCGACAAGGACCTCCTTCAGCCTGCCGGCTATGGTGCCTCCTCTAATTGAGTTGCTGTCCATGTGTGGCCCTCCTGGAAACAAGTTCCCATTCATCCAGACAGGTTGTGAATGTAGAAATCAGTTGTCTCCCGCTTGCCCAGTGTTAAGAACAGCGCCCCCCCCCCCCACCGCCGTGGCTGCACCTGTGGACAGGTGTATTTTAGCAGACGGCAGATGGCCCTGCAGCCCAGGTCAGCACTTTCTGTGGAGGCTGGAGCCTCCAGTCACACCCGGAATGGCTGCACAATGTCTCCTTAGGTCAGCACTGCCTCAGGTGCCCAGGATGACAGGGGCCAGCTGCTCTAAGGAAGACCCCAGGTTCCTGGTCGTCCCAGGAAGGGGGCTCTGTGGATGTCGACCCCACGGCTGCATGTGGCCTTAACCCTTTACACCTGTCCATCTGTGGCGTGCTTGATCCCATTAGAGTCAGGAAGGACCTGGCCAGCCAGGTAGTGCGTGGCATTCTGGTGTGTGACTTAAAGGCCATCCTTTCCACTCAAGGCTGGAGTCTTAGGACTCTGTGTGTCCTCAGTGTCCTTCCTTCATGTGTCATGATGTTGGGGAATCCACTGGGCCTCTACTATGTTAAAGACTACATTTCCCAGTTTACCTTGTGGTTAAAATGTAGCCAATTGAGTACAAGCACTATCTCTTTTTACATTTTCACTGGCTGGGAGGGAACAAGAACCCAGTATCTGGGAGAAAGAAGGCAACAGCATCAAAATTCAGAGTATAAAATAGGAGGAGTTGGGGCCCCGGTTTTCCTTTCTTTAAACAGGAGAGTAATTATACCCATATGTTCTGGTTTCTGGGAGCTTTTATGTGCTAAAATGTAGAAAATTCCACAGCAGTGGTCTAAGGTGGAGGTAGAATTACTGGCTCAGAGAACTGGAAAAACGTGTGTAAGAAAGCCTGGCTCGTATACAAGACCAAGTGAGATACTCGTCCACAAGCAGGCCGACCTGAACTTTCTCCTGCTCATGTTGCTGCATCCTTTCTCCAGCAAGATTCCTTCCATCCCAGTGTGCACCCTCTGCTTGCTTTCAACCTTCCCAGATTCCAAGTACCAGGGCCCCAGAGCGGATGCTTACTGGTGACACTGGAGCAACATGTGGTGTGTGTGTAAGTGTGTGTGTGCGATTTTATAGATGTCCTGGTTCCCAGACCATTTCTGCCAACTCCAGCATCAGAATATGTTGCTTAGCAACCCCATCCCTTCTTCTCTCCCTCTCTAGACCGCACTTCCTCCTCTTAGCTCTCTAAGCACCCATGGCTTCCTGGGCTTATTTCAATTTTAGGCCATATGTTCCAAGCCCAGTGGCTTCATGGGATGGTTTCCCCCGACTGTGAGCAGCCTGCACCCCAATTGTGAAGAGGGCATTCTTCCTACCTTCTCTTTGGTGGTCCTCCTGAAGACGCTTCCTGGCCAAGTGGTTCCATACGGAGCCTTGCACATACCACCTCACCAATCTGCCTAGTAACCCATGAGAGGGGTCTGCCTTCCCAATTCATAGCCAAGGCAGCAGGGGATCAGTCAGGAGACAGGACTTGGTGTTCAGAATGGGGCTTGTAGTTTCTGGGCTGCAGCTGGGGTCCACCCTCCCAACCATAGCCCACCGTTTGCCTCTTCTCTTCTCTCTCTGTTCATTCACCCACCGGATGGTGGTTTGCTGGCTGTTTTTCTTTAAATAAGCTGGTTTTTGTCATCCCGGAGCCACTTCTATTGAAATAAAAACTCCATCACCAGGATAAATAGGAAGCCAGCAGCCTGCAGCTCTGAGGTAACCATAGAAATGAAAACAGTTGGCCTAAACAGGGCTGCACTTGCAAGAAGCCCGGGCCTGTCGTTCCCCTCTCTAAGAGGGTGATAAGCTCGGCTTACTGGGTATTCAAACTACTTTGGTATCAAACCAAGGCATTTTCCTTTGAAGCAAAAGGAAGAATTAGAGGAAAGTTACATGGTGCTCATGGGATCCATCAGGTCCTCTCAATTGTTATTTGTGATTTCTAGAGCAAGCGGGGGCCTGGGGGCAGGGTAGGGAAGCAGGAGCACACAAGGAGGAGAGGGGCCCACAGGAGAGAGAAGCTAGCATCCTGGGAAAGGAAGGTGGTAGAGGCTGGCGGAGAGGGGCTGGCCCCCAGTCACACCCAGTTCTAGAGGTAAACCAGAGTAAGAACCGCCCAGGAGGTCCAGAAGAATGGACCACCGGTGCTGGAGAGAGCATGGCGGCACCCAGCAGGCCAGGACAGTGCTTTCTCACTTGTACGGCAGCGTGCCACCCGGCTGAGCTCCTAGCCGGTGCACAGTATATCCTCCAAGGCTGATCTTATGGGACACAGAGACCCAGAGTATCAGTCTCTGTGTTAAACCTGCCTGTCCGTCCCTCAGCAGGGCCTGCTGACTAGCTCAGTGACAAAGATGCAGCTCCGGCAGTGGCGGCAGCTGTTGTCCCCTGGGCAGTGCTCTGGATTGAATTTCAGAGCCCTTGTCAGCCTCAAGGAGCTCAGCAACTCCCTGCCCTGGGATCTCGCTGCGCCCGTGCCTGCTGCCCCGACTGAACCCATTGACTTTCTGTCTCTCAGTTCCTTCCCCATTGCCAGCAATTTGCATATTTCAAGCCCACGACTGAAAGGCCAGTAGGTGTTGGGGCCCTTGAAGGACAACTTGAAGCATGTTTCTTGGACCTGGACCACTGCAGAGAGGAGGCTGAGGACAAGGGTCCTTAAACCATGTGTCCATCCCTCTGGGCTCCCTGGGCCCAAGGAGGGTGAGTCCATTCACCAGGAATCGGCGAGAAGAAAAGGGGTGATGTTGCCAAGTGACCACTGTCTACCTTGGGATTCTGAGAACAGGTCAGTGTCCCCTGCCTGCCACAAACTGACCATGTGTTGAGGCCAGGGAAATGAAGCAGGCCCAACAATGCCTGATGTCACAGCAGCCCAATTAGAGGAGGTGTGGTCAATGGTAGGTTGCAGAAAGCAGGCTGAAATGCTGTGTGTATGTGTGTGTGTGTGTGTGTGTGCGTATGTGTGTGTGTCTGTGGTATATATGTTCACATGTATATGTGTGTTGGGGAATGTGTGTGCACATGTGTGTTGGAGTACATATATATGTAGAGGTCAGAGCTAAACAGGAGGTATCTTCTTCTTGATCTCCATCTTGTTTTTTGAAACAGGTTCTCTCACTGAACCTGGCCCTTACAGATTCCTTTAGACTGGATCCCTGGCCAGCGGGACCCAGGAATCCTCTTGTTTCTGCCTCTCTGGTACTGGGATTACAGGCATGTGCTGTCATGCCCTGCTTCTTTTCAGGGGCTCTGGGACTGATGAGCTATCTCGCCAGCAACCCCTTTTCTGGTTTTTAAAGTTCCTTTAAAAAGTTAATTAATTAATTAATTGTGTGCGTGTTTATATGAATGTACACACACACACACACACACACACACACACACCCCATAGCACATGTGTGGAGGCCAGATAACTTTTGGGAGATGGTTCTTTCTACCATGTAGGTCCTGGGGATTGAACTTAGATTATCAGGCTTGACTGCCAGCATTTTCACCTACTGAGCTAACTAGCTAATCCAACCCCTTATTCCTTACAAAACCAAACCAAACCAAAATGAATATAGTTCTTTCGGGTGAATATTCTTTTGAGTTCAAAAGAAATCTTCATAAAATGTAAAACCATTTGTGCAGGCTGTGTGTTGATCTTAATCACTTAACCTAAAAACCAGTAATAAAAAGTAGCCACACAGGAAGGGGCTCCGTGTCTCAAAAGGGGGAGTTGTTTATCCAGGTGGACACATTCGTAAAAACTCTTGAACTGGGTCTTGTTTTATGGGAAGGGTCCCAGGCAGTGCCTTGGTGTGCCTGGGGGATGGGTCACAGGCCTAGAGCGCAAGTCTGCTGTATACACAGGTGTGCTTGCTTTGGACCTACACATCCTCTCGCACACTTCAGCTCCTCTGTCAGTTATAACCTCTGATCCAAAGCAAATGTGCTGTGGTAGCTGTCGCACGTCTCTGGCTGGGGAATAGAGACAAGACTGTCTCCGTGTGTTCAGTACAGATGTCCTTGCTTGTTCTGAGATGGAGTATTGGCTGTGGAGCCCAGCCTGTTACCAGGTTTTTTTTTTTTTTTTTTCTTCTTCTGGTTTTGTTCTTGTTTTTGTTTCTTTTAAAAGCCGAGTCTCACGTAGTCCAACCTAGCCTCAAACTTGCTATATAGTCCAGGATGACAATGACCTTGAACTTCTCGATCTTCCCGCCTTCCGCTGAGATTACAGGAGTACACCACAGCACCCAGTTCTCTGCAGTGCTAGGAATTGAACCCAGGGCCTTGTGCGTGCTAGGCAGGTGTTTACCAGCTGAGCCCTATTCTCAGCCCTGGCTTTTGTTTTTGTTTTTTGTTTTCTTTCTTTTCAAATAGGATCTTTCCTACTCTGTAGCCCAGGGTGACCTTGAACTCAAGGCAATTCTTCTGCCTCAGCTCCCTCATGCTAGAATGACAGGAATGGGCCACCACACCCAGCTCCATCTCGCTTTGCCAAGTGCGGGAACTTCAGGCGCTTGTCACCACCCCTGGCCAGGAGTAATTTTCATACCAATATTTTTGATCTGAGGGCTGGGTGATCCAGAGGGTCGATGGCCACTCCTAGAAGTCACAGCGGAAGCCGCATATGGGAGAACAATTGACTCGGAAACCCAGGGGTCGTGGCCAAAGCTGTGTTGAACTCAGAAGAGCATTTTGGGGTTTAAATGACTCCAGAGGTTGAAAAGAACAATGGCAAAGACATGTAGCCCCAAAAAACAGAAGAGAAGAAAATGAAACCAGAGAAGGGAGAATAGGGGACCCATAAAGGTAAGAGCCACACCCAGTGTGCAAGCCGCATCCTCTGCCAGGGATTTAGTGATATCTCTCTGGAAGTGAGGTTTTCTATTTCTGGAGCTGGAAGGTGTTGGGGAGGGGAGTCAGAGAAAGGTGGAGCAGGCTGAGGGCAGCTCTGGAGGCAGGCGGAAGGCAGGCTGAGGGAGCAGTAGACACTTTCAGGTGAGTGAGTATCTGCCTACTGTTCTCATCCCTCCAGAACTTTAAGGCTTGCTCTTCCTTCCTCCCTTTCCTCCTCCCTTTCCTCCTCCCCCCTCCCCTCCCTCTTTTCCTCTGTCTCCCCTCCCTTCTTTGCTTCTTTTTGACACTGGTTCTCCAGTCTCTAAAGGCTGGCCTTAGACTCTCCAAGTTGCTGAGGATCTTGAACTCTCAATCCTACTGGGACGACAGGTTGTACTAAAGGAGGTTTTGTAAATGTCAGGTAAGCACTCCACCAGCTGAACTGAACACGCATTTCTTAGTGGCTGCTTTGCCTCTGGGTTCTGCTGAACAGAAATGAAATTTCAGAAGAGTGGATTTATGTCTGAAGTCCTATTGTAACAGAGGAAATCTGAGCTCTGGGTTCCCTTGGAGGCCATCTGGGGGCGGGGAGGCTGCAGGGTGTAGAGGTCAAGAGATGCCTGCCTGGTAGGATGTTACCCAGAGCAACAAGGGGGGGGGGAGGGAAGGGGAATGGGGGAGGGGAGTGGGAGGGACCAGCCCAGCCACTGTCTTTGGAGGCCCTGGATAGGCCAGCACAAGGCAGGAAGTCAGAAGATGAGCATTCAGGAGGACTGGCTTTAGTGTCCTTAGGGGCTGGTGGCTCACTTTTGAAAACTGAATCTTCAGTCAAAATTGCTCTGTGGATAGCAAGTGTTGTGTATAGGACAGATAATAAAAACACCCGGCTCAGAGGTGTGTGTCCACGAGCCATCTCCAAGCCTGAATTCCTGAGCCCGCCCCTCTGAGAAGTCATATCAGAGCAGGCAGAGCCCGCCAGAATCCTGTGGGACAGGCCCACCCTCCTCTCTAAGCCCAGAAGCCTTTTGCCCGTGCCAGCTGTTTCGAGAATTCCTTGCACCCATTTTTATGAGTTAAGACTCTTTGAAGGGGACCTGCCTGGGTTGGCAGGTTTCAATTTCATTTCGATTCTACCCTGCCTGGTAACAGAAGCCCCAAATCACAGAAGGTGGCAGACATCTGGAAAAGGTTGATGTGTGTGCTTTTAATCATCAGAAGAAAACCCAGCCAGGGAGTCGGCCATCTGAACCAAGGGACGAGGCCAGCAGCAGGGGACAGAAGTCTCGGGGTCCTGGGACCGCTTTGCCCAGAGACCTCTGGACGGGTCCTGGGAGAGCAGCTGGCCAGGGCTCAAAGCACTAAGCCAGTTTTGAAAGTTTGTTTGTGCCTGAGAAATTCTCACTCCCACATCAAGAATAAAAACACCATTTTTCCTACCACCCTGGTCTCTTCTATTTTTCCACCCTTCCCCTTCTCCCTCTGATGGGAACAAAAAAGAGAAGTGCTCTGATTTCTGAAGACAACTTCCTTCTCATCCTCCCCTGTGAACTGCCGAGCAAAGAATTAATTTAGAATTTTGCTGTGTTGGGCCCTCTCTCATTAAATGAATCCCATTGTCCCTCGGAAGCCCAGGCAAGTTGGTTTAATGGCGCTCACTCCTTCCACTCCTGAGCAAACGTCCTGTGTGCCTTCTGGCTCTCTCTCTCTCTCTCTCTCTCTCTCTACTTTGGTTTTGTTGGCAGCTTTCCAGTTTCCATTCTGAGGCTCTGTGCTCCAAACTCCTCTCTCGCCAACCCCGCCCTAACTCTGGTCAGAGCGCCCTTCTTCTGCACCCCTTTCTGATGCCCCGTGGGGTGTTTCCATGGTTCCCGTTCTTACCGAAAGCGTGACTGTAACCAGCCAGGCTGTTTGGAGTTTTAAAAGACTACACGGAGGTGGGTTCCTCATGTCCCCGCCCGACAGTTCCTGTTTGCTGGGATAGGATGAGCTGGTTGCAGGGAGAGGTAGGCATCTCTGCCTGAACGGCCTGAATGAAGAGCACACAAACACTTGTCCTTCCTAAAGGGACACACGACAAAGTCCCGAGGAGTCCTTTTGCTTCTCCATATGGGCCCCAGTGAGGAAGTGGGCAGAGGTAAGAATTTCACATCCCCTTCACGTTCTCAAAAGTTTAAATGAAGACAGAAGCTGATCTCTTATGTTGAAAAAAAAAATCTCTATAAAAAAAACTCCGCAGACTGGATCTCACAGCATCTCAGACTACCTCCAAGTACTTCATAGACTCTGTGTGCCCAGCGTCTCTGGGTCTGTGGGAAGTCGACCTGTTGGGCGATAGGCTGAGGCCTGGAGTGGATAGGTAGAGCTCTTGGAAACATGGAGTCAATGGTTAGGAAGCCTCCTTCTCCTGACCTAGTGCTTGGGCTGGGGAGAAGATGGGGACTGTTTTGAAAACTTGCTGGGGACAGAGGTGGGCCATGTCTCAGGGTGGGGATGCTCCAGGAGGGTGCTGGGAGCTGGACCACGGGTTGTGCCAGGGATATGTCTGAGACACAGGAGTGACTCTGGGTACGGGCTCTGTGCCAGTCAGCTTCTGCTGTGTAACAAAGTGTCTTACCCTACAAAGTTAATGGCTTGAACAAGCCTTTGCTGTCTCCAGTTTCTGAGGGCTGGACTTCCGGGTACTTTGCTCGACGGCTGGGGCTCCAGAACCCTTGCAGATTAGCTAAGGCGTGGCTATTGAGGGTGTACTTATAAGGACTGGGAAAGTCGGACTCTGGACTTGCTCTTGCGGCTATTGGTCTTATGTTCCCTTCCTTACCACGTACGTCTCCCCACCCCATGCACATTGAATTTGCAGTGTGTGGGAAAGGGCACGGAGACTAAGGCCTGGGATCCCTGGAGGCCAGCCGCCACCAGCTGGATAACTCACTCAGGGATGTATGCTTCCTCTTCTCAAACGTCCCTGCAAGCCTCTCGTTTCTTGGGTTGGTGCCACTTGCATTTCTGTTGTTTTGCATTTTCTTCTCTTCGGGGGTAGGAGGCAGAGCCTCAGTAGCATGACGTATTGCAAAGGCAGCAAAGTGACCAGAGAGGCTGTGTTTACCATCAAACATGGTGGCGCTGCCACCCCAGCAGTGAGGTTTGGGGGGGGTCCCAGCTGAGCTTCAGTAGAGGCGGAGACCAGATGGCAGCTGCGGGTGCTGGAGATTGCTGCTGCACCCACCCTGTGGCCCGGCCTCAAGGGATAGGTAAAGAGACGCTTATCCTGTCCGCAGGATTGGAGGACCTGTGGCGGTCCCTGGGGGCTGGGGAGGAAATCTCCTGAGCTCACCTTCCTAGACAAGGATGACCGTTGAGTGAAGCTGGGTCCTGTGCTAAGTTTCCAGGCTGGGCCTTGCCCTAGGAGACTCCAACTTACAAGCAGCTTTAGACTCCCTCTGGGGGGCTGATGACTGCGTGCATTGGTAGACCCCGAAGCTGGACCATCTGCCAGGTACCACCCACCCAGAAGACTGATAATGACTTATTACTGGGAATAGAAAGAAAGTCACCTTACAGGGTTGTTAGGGTGAACCGAGACTGTAGGGGGATTTAGGTGTAGGGTGTATTGAGGTCACATCAGGGAAGAGCAAGAACTCACCGGACACACCAGACCAGGGAGATGTGTCTGTCGCCTGTGTCAATGACATGGCCCCTCACCAACCTATCACCTATACCTGGTGTGTTTCTCAAGGACCAACAAGCAGAGGAACCCCCCCCCCCCCGACTATCCCTGGAGCTTCATTTAGCTCACCTTGGTCCCCCGATCCTGATGCGGCCTACTTGACTCCCTGCCTGTCCACCTGTCACCCATACGGACCTGAACTTGCCTTTCCTTCTTTGGACCAGGCCGGCTCTTTCACCTCTCAGCTGGGCAGCTTCACTCCCAAACCCTGACTCCGGTGGCGGTGGAAGCAGCTCCCCCCTCCCCGGCTGGTGTGCTGCGGTATCTTACCAATACAGACTCTCAGGCATTTCTAAAGTTTTTTAACTCTGCTGCAGCCTCTTTAACTTGTATTCTTCCTGTAAACCACACAGATGCATATAGATGCAGACATATTTTTCTACGGACCTTGTGCTGTGTGATATGAGAGTTAATACCAGAATAAAAGAATCTGCATTTGCCTCACCAGGTTACCGAGGCAGGTGGATTATACGACAAACTACAGTCCTTGAAATGGCTAAATCTTGTGAATTTATTGTTATTCAATGGTATCTGGCACATCATAATAGTCGTCAGGAAAGGCCATTCTGCCAGGTCGTGGCTAAGGTAGCTGTAGGGATATCAAGGGGACAGTGTTCCTAAGAGGGTGGATCCTGAGTGTGTGCCCGAGTAGTGTGTTGGAGCTTTGGAAAGCAGCAGAGGGTCTTGGTAGTGGGCAGTGAGAGGCACATTGGGCTACCAGTTAGGAGATCAGGGCCACACAGCCTGGGAGGGTTTTAACAAGAGCCCTGTGCCTGCCATATGGAGAGTGGTCTGTAGGGGGCGATGTGGAGACAAGATTGATGAGCTCTGCCTCCCAGGTGCTGGAATTGCAGTTAGGTACTATTATGTTCTCGGCTCCTTCAGCAGATATTGGCTGAGCAGTTATTGGGTGTCAGGCATATCCTAGACACAGGATACAGCAAAGAGCAATTTTTCCTTTTCTGTAGCACTGTGGATGGAACCCAGGGCCTTCTTTGCACATGCTGGGCCATCACTCTACCTCTGGGTTGTGCCCCTGGGCTTGCAGTTTTAAGAGAGAGGTAGCAATACACACACACACACACACACACACACACACACAGAGTATGTATGTATGTATGTACATATAGGTATAGGTGTGTGTGTGTGTGTGTGTGTGTGCATGGCTGGCTTTGGGGGTTAGGGTTAAGGTTAGGGTTAGGGTTAGGCCTGTACCAGTGCCTCCTGCTTGGTATCGAGTGTTTCTCTAAATGGGTGCAGTATGCTTGGGTATGATGTTTCCTGACAATAATTCCTTCCTCAGCCCTGCCCCCGCCCCCAGCTCCTGTCTGTATCGGAGAGACAGTCCAGGATGTCCATGGCAGAGTTCCTGAATGGTGTAACTTAGTGATCAAAGACTTATTTCACATAGCTAGCTGTGGATCTGGAGATGGAAGGTGATCCTGGCTTCTCATTGGGGTCCATGTTATCACAGGGCCCTTAGAGGACCACAGTGGCTCAGAGCAGGAGGAGATGCCTGATGGGAACAGAGGCTTGGACTGGGGCAGGGCCAGGAGGTAGAGATAGAAAGAGAGAGGCTGTGGTGGCTTGATTTCAACGGTTAACTTAGCAGGATCTCGAATGACCTGCGAAGAGCATCTCAGTGAGAAATTGTCTCGATTCGGTCGGGCTGTGGGCGTGACTGTGAGGGATTTTCTCAACTGAGTTAGTTATGGTGGGAAGGCCTGCCCCATAGGTGGGTGGCACCGCTGCTTAGGCTGGGCTCTGGATTGGATGAGAAGGAGGCAGCTGAGCGCAAGTATTCATTGTTCTCTGGTTCTTGACCGGCTGCTTCGGGCCAGTCGCCTGCTGCCATGTCTTCACAATCGAGATGGACTGCACCTGGAAGCGTGGGCTGAAAAACACTTCTCCCTTAAGTTGCTTTTGTCTGAATGTTTTATCGCAGCAACAGGGAAGAAACTAAGACAGAAAGGAGGGAGGGGTAGCAATAGAGATATATATAATATACACACACACACACACACACACACGCACACACATATATATGTATACATACACACACACAAACATATATATATACATGTATATATATATGGGGGAATGCATGGCTGGCTTTGGGGATAAGGTGGGGAGCTGTAGCATGAGGATGACCCCCAGAGGTTGCAGGAGGCCAGGAGACAGACTCTTCTTGAGGAACACAGCCCATAAATCTATTCTAAACATCAGAATTCTCAGAGATCAGGATGTGCCGTCTGAATGTGGTAACACGGCTACAGGAATCGAGGACAGCTACCTTCTGTACTCTGCCCCACGCCATGGAGCTGGCCCCTAAGTGCCACCATCCGGGCCCTTTGCCCTCTGACTCCGCTTTGCCAGCATCCGGACACTTTGCCCTCTGACTCAGCTTTGCCCTGTCAGTGATTGAGTCACAGAGATTCCCTGAGGGGTTGCCTGGCTGTTTGGGCCAGGCAGGACAGCTTGGCTGAGTGTCCAGGCACTCGCTGTCCTGTTATGGTGAACTTGCAGGCCAAGGTCCAGTGACATCTCCACTTGTTTTATGTTCCCTTGTTGGCATATCCCCGGCAGCTGTTTCTTTATTCAATGACCCTCGGTTCACCCACTTGGATGGCACCCTGCTTCATGTTGGGATAGGTTGGCGGGTGTGCTAAGTTGAGAACAATGGGATGGGGGGGCATAGTTTCAGTACTTGGGAACTTTGAAATGTGCTCATGGCCCAGGGCCATGGCAAGGCTCTTGTGATGTCTCACAAACCAGAGCCTTCTATGAACATCTGAGTTATAAGTTTTGGGGTCAAGGACGTCCCCTCAGCTGGCAGGTCAGAGTGCTGATGGTGTCCCTCTTCCCTCAGAGCAAATATCAGGGTGTTACCAGAGTTGTTAGGCCCAAGCCTGGGCCCTGGCAGCCCTATCAGACGAGGCTGGATCGCTCATCCCTAATATGTCAACTAAAGGGGAAGGGTCACATTGAAAAGCAGAGAAGAGATGCATTCAGTGTGGCCACATCAGGAATATTAACGCATAAAGAGGTGCAGCGACACCCCAACTCTATGCTTAAATAGAGGGCAAGAGGCTAGTACAGCTAAGCAGTCCTAGTCAAGTCACGATCCTGTTCATCACTGGCCCATCGCAGACTCAGCTCCGAGCCCTCAGGGCTATCTGACAAGCTGTCAGCGCTGTGTGGAAACTCTTCCTGGCTGGGACCAGGCTGTAGCCTTTTTCTTTACCCTGCATGAGATTCCTGGGGGAATTTCCATTTCTTGGGGGTCCTTTGTCTCAATAGTCTGATAGCCATAGAGAGGGGCACAGTGTGTCTCTAGAATATCCTCTCTCCTGTCAGGACAGTTACAAGGGGGTCAAGCTGCTTGTGGCACCCTCCAGCGCATCCAGATCTCAGAGCATCCTGGCCACTGACTCCTCCAAAGAGGCCGATTTTCTCTCTGCCCTTTTCAGACTTGCGCTGGGTCCTTTCCCAGCCGGCGGGAGATGGATGGTTTCATTACTTGCGGCACACAGCAATAAATCTCGGAGTTGCGGTGGAAGCGAGCTCCTTCCCCATGCTACCTCTGCTGTCCTGTGATTCATCACGCTTAATCTTTCCTTTACCTCTGAAGCTGGGGGCTGGGGAGGAGCAGAGGCCTGGGGACTGTCACTCCTCAGAGGCTGAGGAGAAGGGACTGTCTGCTGGCAGGGTCACAGCTGAAGCGGGCTGGAGCAATGGCAGCCTCAGTGTAAGGGAACGGGCTGTAAAGGGAAGTGACCAGCTCCGCCCTTGGGGGGCCTCCGTGTCTGGTCCGTTTGCCAAGAAAATCTCCCAGAGAAGAAGGGGAGAAAGCTGAACGTCAGACAGAAAAGAAGCAGCCAGAAAGTTCTCCGCCGGGGGAGTGCCGAAGAATCTAATCCACTATGAAATGTGTTCCTGTTTGTGTACAATTAATTTTCCTCCCAAACGAAGGGCTTTGTCTCTCGCCCTGTGTTTCAATAGCAACCGCGCAATTAAGGCAGCGCGTGCGCCTCTCCTTGGAAAGGGGCTGCTTGGTGTTAACACGGTGGGAAGCAAACATTGCTTGGATTGGTTCCTGGCTCTAAGGAAATTAAAAAGAAAACACAAAGGATGGAAGAAAACACCTCCAAATAGAGACTTGGCCCCGGCTAGGATGATGTCACTGGAAAAATGTGAGCAGGAAGTCCCCTGAATGGAGGCCCGGGACTCCTGCCCTCCCCGTGGGGGACCTGGAGAAGTGCTCAGAGATTCCCAGAATTTCTGGAAACTAGAGTGTCCTGTTCCATCGCTGTGGGTCCAGGGGGGAGGCACACGCGGGTGAAGCTGGTCGTCACGTGTCTCAAAGCAAGCGCGTTCTTTTTGCACAGTCACACTCAGATAATCACTGTAGGCGCCCTTGCAACCGTCCTTGGAACTTAAGGAACTCTTCCTTTTCTTTTTCCACTCGTTTTCTTTTTGTGTGTGAGCACGTGCACGTGCACGTGTACGAATGCTCACGTCCATGGAGGCCTGAGGTTGGGAATCTACCTCGTTTTCTCCTCCATTCTATCCGTTGAGGCGGAGTCTCTCAGTTGAATCCAGAACTCACTGATACGGCCAGGTCTTGCTAGCCAGCTTGATCTGGGACCCCCACTCCGCTTCTCTCCCTTCAGAGGCTGCAATTTTAGGAAGGCTGCCAACACCACCTGGCGTTCATGTGTGTTTCTGGGGATCAGGACTCTGGTCTTTATACTTGTGTGGCAAGCACTTTTAAATGCTGAGTTCAAGGTCTATGGATCCCTTGAATGAACTATTTATTTTAGTTTGTGTGTGCGTGTGAGTGTGTGTGTGTGCACGTGTGAGTGTGTGTGTGTGTGCATGTGCATGCCCACCCCCAGAGGCCAGAAGTGAGCACTAGATTCCTTGAAGCTGGAGTTACAGGCTTTGGTGAGCCTTCTTGACGTGAACACTGGGAATCTGGACTCCTGTCTCCTGATAGAGCGGTAGGTGCTCTTAACAGCTGAGCCATCTCTCTAGCTCTTGACCAGAGTTGTACATGTCTTATTGATTGATATTCTAAAAAAAAAAAAAAAAGTCCTTGTTGTTTAGTTTTAAGACAGAGGTGGGCACAGACCAGGCTGGCCTCTCTCCAGTCGTCTCCTAGCTTCCCTGGTTGATGGCAGAAACTGGTGTCCTGTGGCTTCTGGTTTCCACGTGTGTGGCTCTCTTCACACTTCAAGTCTGCGTTCCTCCTTATGCTTGAAACAGCCTGTGGGATGGCAGGATTGAGTGCCACGATGTGGCGTGACTGAGTGTGAGGTTCGTTGGTTGGCAATCTCGGTGACACCTATGAAAGCCCCTTGTCCCAGGTTAAGTAATGTAGTCATAGGAGACACATCAGGGTGCAGAAACTCAAGGGACCCGTTCGATGGTGAGGAACTAACCCAACTGGAAAGGGGTTGAAAATTTAGATAGGAATTTCAGAGATGCTTGTGGCCACTGAGCACACAGGCACAGAAGCTTAAGCAAAACTACCAGGTGACAGCTTACCTACAAGATCAGATGGTAGAGACAAGGAGCACCGGAAGGCACCTTGCACATCCCAGCGGTACTTCAAGAGTAAACCGTGTCACAGTGTCTCGGGAAGCTAATCCCTTATACAGCCACACCAGCCTTGACGCTCCAGATCTCATCCAATCTCAAGAACAAAGCAAGAGCAGGCCTGGTTAGTACTTGGATGGAAAGCAAACATACAAACAACAAACAACAACAACAGATCCCCCCGCCCCAGACTAACCCGAACTTACCGTTTGACCTGCGACTTCCAGAAGAACAGAATGGCTCTTTTCACAATAGGCTCAACTGGACCCACCCGAGCGTGGATAAGCACAGTGGAAGACCAGGCTGCCAACTGCGACAAAGAGGAAAGCTTGCTGATGAAACCGGTGTGGACAGGTCCCAAGAGTATTATGCTCAACGAAGAAGCCGGACACAATGTACCATCTCGCTTGCGTGTGCCTCTAAAACATTCAAAACTGAAGTGACAACGGAGAGTGGTTTCCAGGCGCCGGGAAGAGGGGCAGGAGGGGATTGCGTTTTCCCGGGTGACGGTGTCTTTGAGATGGTGACTGTCATGGTGGTTGTGAGGTTTCCTACAGTTGTCAAAACTCATCAAAATGCTCACTTAAAGTCGCCGACTTGCACTGTCTGCAATTAAATTCCCATAAAGCTTATTTTTGAAAGCAGCTTGATGTCACTAACATTAATGGCAAATCACTGCTCACTGCCAAAATAGCAGGCAACTGTAAAAACAAATACATATATTTTAAAAGGGTCGGGAAAGAAAGCAGACAGCCCAGCTGTCACGCATGCCTGCGCCCCACGGTCCGTCTCTGTAAGCACTAAGATTCCAGCTGAGGGGGTCACAGCTGCACCGCCTTCCCACTGCGCCGCAGACCACCCGAGCTGCGCTGGGGACTCTCAGGAAGAAGGTATCTTCAGTCGCTGCAGCATCGGTTCGGCGTGGGAGAGCTGTGGCCATTTCTCTATGACCGTGCCAGCCTATGTCAGCTGACAGCCAGGGGCTGTGTTTAGTGAGAAGTGGCTCCGTCTGTGGTCCACACAAAGACCAGCGAGTACTTCATGGCTTCTGGACTTTGCATATAATGTTCCCCTGGTTGGGAGTGCTTTTTCTTCAGATCTTTGCTTAGCCAAATGCCTTCTCACCCTTGGGGTCTCTAGTTAAAAGTTATCCCTTCAGATGGGCCTTTTCTGACTGCCCTTGACTCGCTTGCCCTTGGATTCAGACCTGCTCATGTTTCCCGAAACATCTAAATAAGCAGCTTGGTGGCTGAGGGAACTTCCTGCGTGCACCTGTCCTACCTCTCTGATTGACCAGCCTCCCCAGCAGGTTAGAGGCAGGCAGGTCTAGACTGCCCAGGGTGGTTTCCCCAGAGCCCACAGAGGGACCTGTCACCTGGCAGGCTCCTTCAGTTTTCCTTGACTGCACAATAAATCACTCTGAACTCTGCGTGTGTGTTGTCTGTGGATCAGGACTCAAGTCTAACTTGCGTGGGTCCCCAGTCAGGTCTCAAGGCTTCAAGCGGCTGTGGAGATGGCTCAGTGGGTAAAGCATTGGCTGTGCAGATGTGGACCTGAGTGTGGTAAAAGCTGGCCTTGCCAACACAAACCTGTGACCCTGGCACCGGGGAGGCAGAGCCAGGCAGAGCCCGGAGCCTCACAGGTTAAACTGTTGAGCCAAACAGTGAGCTTCAGGTTTAGCAAAGAAACCCCTGTCTCAATGGAGGAAGACACTCAGAATGCTGACCTCCATGTGTGCATGCATAGGTGAACGCACCTGCTCACGTGGGCACGCACATGAGCAAACCGCATGTGCACACACAAAGACTGCAGATGAGCTATGGTGTGGTTCTCTGCTATGCTCCCAGAGCTGTTGAAGGATTCATCTCCTGCGACTGCGGAACTCTGAGCAGCCACAGTGAGTGTGTCTGTTTGTGTGTGTGTGTGTGTGTCTGTGTGTGTTGTGTTGTGTGTATGTGTGCATGTCTGTATATGTGTTGCGTGTATTTGTGTGTGTGTCTGTGTGTGTGGGTTGTGTGTTGTGTGTGTGTCTGTGTGTATGTGTTGTGTTGTATGTGTGTGTGTCTGTGTGTCTGTGTGTATGTGTTGTGTTGTATGTGTGTGTGTGTCTGTGTGTGTTGTGTTTGTGTGTGTGTGTGTGTTTGTGCTTGTGTGTGTGTGTCTGTGTGTGTTGTGTTGTGTGTATGTGTGCGTGTCTGTATATGTGTTGTGTGTATTTGTGTGTGTGTCTGTGTGTGTGGGTTGTGTTGTGTGTGTGTGTGTCTGTGTGTGTTTGTGTGTGTGTGTGTCTGTGTGTGTTGTGTTGTGTGTGTGTGTGTGTCTGTATATGTGTTGTGTTGTATGTGTGTGTGTGTCTGTTGTGTTGTGTGTGTATATGTGTTTGCGTGTCCCTGTGTGTGTGTCTACATGTGTGTGTGTTTGTGTGTGTCTGTCTGTGTGTTGTGTTGTGTGTGTGTGTCTCTGTGTGTGTGTGAGTGTGTCTACGCGTGTGTGTTTGTCTGTGTGTGTCTGTGTGTCTGTTGTGTTGTGTGTGTGTGTGTTTGTGTGTGTATGAGTAGGTGCGTGGCAGGGTGGGGTGTGGGGAGGCATCTCTGGCTTCAAGACTCTCCCTTTAAGAAAGTCTTGGATTCTCTTTTAAGGATTCACCTGATTAAGCTAGGTACACACAACTTAATCCTCCTATTAATTAGCTCAGGGCCAACTGTTTGAAAACCTTAATTACATCTTCAAAAATCCCTTTACCTTTGTCCTGTCATGTGATCAAATCATGGGATTTAAATACTACCCTAGGCACAAGTCCTACCTCCACATAAGGGGAGAAATCTCGGGGTCCTCTGTAGAACGCAGCGTCAGTCTGGCTCAGTGTCATCTCAGGATGGAGAAGACCCCACACTCCCATGTGCCTTCCTCTTCAGCTGGAGTCCTGAACCAGGAACTCTTCCCGTCCTCTACCGCTGCCATTTTGTCTGAGACTGGTTCATTCATAAGCAGCTTCCTGTCCCTGTCTCAGATGTTGTCAAGGTCTCCCCTCCCCACTAGCGAGGCCAGGTGGTCTCAGGTGTGAGACCTGAGGCGTGAGGTCTGGCCCGGACCGCTGTGTATTTGAACCCCTGGAGTCATGCGGAGGTTGTTCACTATGAAGATACCTTCGGGGTTCTTCCCTCTCACTCTTTCCCTCTGCCTTCAGGTGTACCTGCGATGAACAGATAAACAAACTGCTGTGCATCCCCATGTCTTTAAATTCCTGTAGCCCCATAATCCTATAAACACGAAAAGCCCACCGGACAAGCAAGCACATGCGTATTGCTGGCTCAGCCCGCTGATAACACCTTTTGTTTTGCTTTCTATTTTCGGAGGCTTCTACAGAGACGCCCTTTGAGGTTGTCGTGACCAGGAGTCCTGATGGCAGCTGTGACTGGAATAGTCCCCATTACGGTAGTCATCCAATTCGAGGAGACAGTCAAGAGCCCAGAAATTGCCACCCCACCAGCACAGTCCAGTGTCAGGTGTTCCCAAAACTGGTCCATCTGGTCTGACTAGGAGAAGGAAACAGACATGTGTGTCTTTGTTCCTTCCTCTGCTGGAGAGAGGTTTTGGAAATTACCTGAGTGTCTGAGGCTTTGAGGACAGGGGCTCCTGATCGCCTTCTCTGTCCCTGAAGTAAGGTTCTCTCCCACTCCGGGTCTCCAGAGCCTACAGGGCAACGGGCTTTCAACAGAGCTCTGCTGTGGGCAAGATATTAGCAGCCGGCTGCCCAGGTAGGCTCAGTAGGGAGCCAGGCCCCTGGCCTGCAGGATGGCCACAGTCTCCCTGATTAGATCCAGGCCTACAAGTGTCAGAGTGGCTGCAGGTGGAGGCTTGGAATACCCATTCATGCTTCTCTGGGTGCTAGTTGGACCCTTGGCAAAGGTGCTGTCTGTCAGGACTCCCTGTTGTTATGGGACCTTTGCCTGTGGAGCAGGCAGCATCTCTGAGGCCTGTGCTCGTGAGTGCTGCAGTGCGTATACAGATGGGATCAATTAATGACACCATCCTGAGAACTTGTTCCAGACACACACACACACACACACACACACACACACACACACACACTCATGCAGCAGATATTCACACTAGCATTCGACCTTTTGGCTAAGATCAAGTATAGTACCTGTTCTTATCAGTTTAGTACCGCTTACTTTAAATTATATATATTCGTGTGGATCTCTGTGTGTGTGCACGCGCACGAGAGTATAGTTTCCTGTTGAGGACGTCAGCTCCCCCGGGAGCTGGAGTTCCTGGCAGTTTTGAGCTGTCAGACGTGCAGTCTGGGAACTGAACTTGTATTGTCTGCAAGGACAGTGTGTACTCCTGACTTCTGGGCCGTCTCTCCAGCCAGTACTCTTGGGTTCCGTAGTGTTTTCTGTGGCTTTGTCATTTTTTCATACCAATAAGCTGGGGGACATTGAGGCAGATGACTCGGACAGGGAGCAGCTGTTATGACAAAGGACAGATCTTTGACTCTCTGTCCTGTGGAAGTTTCTCACACTGAGACAGGCAGAGACCACTTGGAATGGACAACAGATACATAAACTCTGAGGCCTTCACCTGTTACCCGCTAAAGTATGCTTTTAAAACTATGTTAAAAAACCAGAGAGCATCCTGGGCCAGAATGCTTACCGTGAGTCTCTTCTAACTAAAGCAAGCTCAACCGCTAAGTTTCAGTATGCTGTATGTATGACCAACAAGGATTGGGGGACTGCTATTGAGCAAAAATCTAAATAAGCCCTCCCTTTGCCTCACCCATCTTGGAGGTCACGCAGAGGTCACACCGTGAGCCTCAGTAGCTGCCTTGCAGGTGATGCCTCTGACATGAGCTTTCTGAGCGTTGCCTGGTTACTTTGCAGACGTTCGAAGATCACTTTTGCTTAAAGCACCATGGCTGTAAGATCTGATGGGTGGCTGAGACAGGACAAAAGGCAGGCACCTCTGTGTGCTGTGCCGGCTGCTCTTGGCACTTGAACCTTTGAATCAGATGCCGCTCAGCTCTGCCCAGCTCCCAGTTCTACTCTGAGAAACATTTTGTTTAGGACAACAATCAAGGGTCTGAGCATGGTGCGCCTCCGGTCAGAGCAGAGAGGTGGTTTTTAATTTCATATATCAACTTGCCCTTGTTTTTGCTCCACAGCTCCAGTACCTACAGGCCCTCAGCCTTACCATAAGGTAGCCATGAGGCCAGAGTGTTTCCTCAAGATGATTGTCCCAGCTGCTGGTCACTCAGCTGCTCCTGGGGTAAAGTCACTCCCCATCAGCAGACAAACTTACCATCAGGGTGGGGTGTTTGCACATGAGAACAGCATCTTTTGATACTGTGCCCGTGACTGATCACCAAACTTTAACCAACCTCGGAAAAAAAATGTCAAGAGCCTGCCTGTTGGCCTGGAGCTGCAGAGGTGGCTCGGCAGTCAAGGATGCTTTCTGCTCTTCCCGAAGTAGGAAGCTTTTGCTGGGGACCCCTCCCCCTGATTTCACTGTATTTACCCCAAGTGGCCTTTGCAGGATCATGTTTTGAAGGGCTCTTTGCTGGGACAGGAAGACACCTTGTCGTAGGAGGAACACTGGGTGAGCCTGACCTGACCCGGGGCCTGGAGTCTGGGAGGTGATGGGAGACAAGCATCTCCAAGGAGGTGAAACTCATCTGGCGCACGACAAGGGGCTGGCTTCCCAGAGGAAACTGAGTGAAAGGTCAGGTGGGGAAACACCCCAGGCGAGGGAACGGCCTGTACAAATGTCCGAGGTGCTGCAGAGACTGCTCTGTCCCAGCACAGGGTGCTGGGAGGGACACAATGGAGCAGTGACAGGAGGTGGGTCTTGTTCTAGAAGCTTGGATGCAGGACGTCAGGCTGTGTGGGGACATGGGCTGCTGAAGGGGCCTTGGGTGACGGACGCTCCCAGCCTAGGGATTTCCAGCTGTATGTGGGGGACCCAGAGGCACTTAGCTTGCCCCTGCAAATGACTTCCTGGTCACCGTTAGGTCCCTGCATGGTGCTGGGATTCTTAAAGTTGTTGTGGGGACAAGCGCTCCTCCTGGCTACAGCCGTGTGTCTAGGAGAGCCAACTGCGTCCTTGTACAACACAAGCTCTGGAGTCCAAACGGACAGACGAAGAGTACGTGAAATAGCAACAGGGACATTGTGAATAATTAAAGGGTGACAAGGGGTGGCCGCGTTTCAAGGAGGCTCATCCCTCAGCCTGTCACCTTCCCGGAGCTGCGCTGGCAAGACCCGCTGAAAAGTCCCTTAATTAAAGTTTATGTCTGTTTCCTTGGCCTTTGTTCCTACAGACTCGGTGATATTGTCTCTGAAGAATGCTTTTCTGTTCAGAAGGGCCGGATCGTGGCCGCCTTCCCTCTTCTACCCGAGGAGGAACCGTCACCTGAGCCTCCCTGGATCATCCACAGTCCCTGAAGGATCCATCCCGAGGCATCATCTGAAAATTATGGCTCCTGAGTGGGAAGAAAACATGCCGCCTCCAGGACCAGCTTCCCTCCTGCAGTCTGGAGCCCGCCCCCTGCCCGCGCTGATGACCTCTGTCCCCAGTGTCCCCTTTCTGTCTCTTCTGGAGCTGCACTGTCGACACCCTCTCGTCAGGTATCTGAAGCCCTGAAAGGCCCCTCAGCTTGGCATCGCCTCCTCCCTTCCCGCTCGCTCTCTCACGCCCATGTGTGTGACTCCACAGCATTCCTGCCATGCTGGACGCCTGCCCCGCTGTGGGGAAGGACGCGCTCACGTTCAAGGTCCCTGGCGGGGAAACAGCACGATTCAGATTCACGGACATCCTCTCCCTCCCGCATCAACTGCCCGTCGGGAAATCGGAGGCCGGCGCTGCTCATGAAGGAACAGGTGATGGATGAGCCTGTCTGCGGGTGCCAGGTCCTGATCTGTGTCCCTGGGAATCAGAAGCCACTTAAGAGTGTCAGGCACGCAGGGCCTGCCCCTCCCCTGCCTTCGACCTTGACTCAGCTCTTGTGAGAGGAGCTTTGTGGTGGTGACATGGCAGAGCCCGCATAGTCAGATTGGCACCATGGAGGGGGCGTCTGGAGACGATGTCTAAGGTCCAGTCTCCCCTCCCCAGCAGGGCATGCTGGGATGCCAGTGTGAGTCCGGCCCAGGAACCCAGGACACCAGTGCTGACTGAGACAGGAGGGATTTGGGACTTGGGTCAGAGACTTCTATCAGAAGCTAAACATTATCTAGGCACAGCCTGCAGATTCTGCCCCACACGGTCCACTCTGTCCCCAGTGAATGGATGTCAGGTCAGTGTGGAAGTGATGTGTCTCCCACTCTTTTTGTGGCCTACACCTGCTCTGGGAACTAGTCTGACCCTTGCCCTGCGCCCCAGTGTTAGCCACATAATCCTGGTGACACCTCGTGGTGTCCCGTCCTGGTAGGAGAACCAGGTGCATCTGAGATTCGCCCTGGGGAGAACAGAGCCTCATCATGAGAATTGAATGTGAATCGTCTCCATCCGAGCTTTGCAGGGCACACCACACCTCAGGCACTTCACGTGAGGGTGGCTGGGGCAGGCCACTGCCGCCAGCCTCTCCTGTCTCTTGTCCCTCATTGGCTCATTCACTTTCCTGAGTCGTTTCCCTTGGCCACCACGTTGTGACATCTGGTCATCTTGGCACGTGCCTGGAAGCCCTACCCCACACTCACAATTGAACTGTCCACATGTTCTCTCTCTTTGCAGAACAGGGGAGAGTGAGATAGTCCGGCCAATTTTGTCCCAGATGTGTGGCATGCAGGATCTTTATTGGCCTTTGGCCAGTGACTATGAAAGTCAAGTAAGACAGCTGGGGCCGACGGGCCTTCCTGCACTGTGCATGGTCTCACGGGTCTCCACATCTGCTTGATGGGCTCTGGGCGGGACCCTGAAGTTGAGGTCTTCAGCGCTGGGTGACAGGATATCTTAAGACATGAACAGTCCTGGAGCATAAACAGGCTACCTAGAAAATTCTTCAGGCGAAGTAGAGACAAGAGCTCCCGGAGCTAAGACCCTAGCTCACCCCAGATCTGGTTGGTAGTGGCCACAGCATGTCCCCCAGAGACTCGCTCATGCCCACCATGGGCTCGTTGCCCAGGAGGCTGGGCAGGAAGAGTACTTGCTGTGTCAAGGAAGGTATGAATGACCTTGAGAAAGCCCTCCCCAAGCAGGACTCCTTGGGCCTGGAGGTGAGAGAACCCAGCAGAGAAAACAGAAATCTGACCAGGGAGACCAGTTTTCTTCAAGTAAATGGCAGCAAGACTATGCATGCATGCATGCGTGTGTGTGTGTGCATGCATGTGTGCATGTGTGTAGCATGCTAATTAATCAATGCTATCTTTTGAAGAGAGGGAGGGAGGTTGGATCCTGACAGAGCTGTGAGGAGGGTGGACCAGAGAAGACCCTGGAGCGGACGCTGCTCTGGCCCCGCCCCCTGCTAGGGCACCACCATCAGTTTACTCTGGCTCTGTATTCACCTGGCCGGCTGGTGAGCCTGGACAAGCTCTCTTGATCACACCTGCTACCCTGGACTGGCTCTTGCCCCATCGAGGAGGCCCAGGATGCCTGGGGCTTCTGCTTCCACCTCTGCACACATCCCTCTTCCTGTGCCAGTGGCCTGGGCCCGATTTCTCTTTACCTACTGGCAGTTCCGGGTGGCTGCAGTGGAATGAGAGCCCTGGTGGGCACCTGAGGCAGCCGTTGCCATGGGACCTGCTGTTCTGGCCATGGAACCCCACTCTGGAGGCACAATGAGGACCAGCAGTGACCTTACAACGGCAACGTTGTATACCCCGTGACCGCACCTTCCGTTAGCTACTCTTGGAACCTACGGATTTTCAATTTTCTAGTAAAAAAGATTTTATCATAAGAAAGCTAGTTATTAATTATGAAACCCAAGAACCCCATGAGTACCATCTTGTGACCTTTCAGCTGGAATTTAGTCTTGGAGATGGCCCCGGAGACCCTCATTTTCTGTACAAAGACCCAGCTGTGCCTGCCTCTGACACTCTAGAGGGAAACTGAGCCAGAGGTCGGGCATTTGGAGGTCACGATGGGGCAGAGATGGGTCCCATCCGCCCCAAAGTCCCATTTGCCTCTATGAAGCTGCAGATCTCTCTTGTGGCTCTCAGAGTAGGATTTGCAGGGTGGTCCCCGAGGCACCTGCACTGTTCCCTGGCTTCACGAGGCAGCAACACTGGTGTAAAGCTGTTTTACACATTGCTCTTTCCTGGTACCCTCAGTTTTGGGGTGAATGAAGAAGAGGAGGGAGCACAGAGGGTGGTCACTCCTCCAGGGACGTGTCCCAAGATCCCAGCTTAGGGTGGGAGATGCTGTACCCTTGCCTCCATGGTTTCTGTGTTTCCAGCCTGGTCTCCCCGCCCTCCTCTACTCTGTGAAGAGCCCGTTCACACACATTGTCTAGGTCAGTGGTTCTCAACCTTCCTAATCCTGCAACCATTTAATACAGTTCCTCCTGTTGTGGTGACCCCCAAACCATATTATCATTCATTATTATTATCATTGTTATTTCTTTCCTTTTATTTTTTGAGACAGGGTTTCTCTGCTGTCACTCTGGCTGTCCTGGAACTCACTCTGTAGACCAGGCTGGCCTCCAACTCACAGAGATCCACCCGCCTCTGCCTCCCGAGTGCTGGGATAAAAGGCATGCGCCACCACCGCCCCGCACAGAGTGGTCTTTAACATTTGCAAGGTTGTAAGTTCGTCAGCACTTTCTCATCCAGAACAAGCGTCGCCCTGTGCTCACAGGACTGCTCACCTGCACGCAGTTGCCCAGCGCATTCACTCACGTATCTCCTGTTCCCATGGACACACCATACCTGCACACGACCTTTTGTGTCTGGCCTCGTCCCCTTGCACAAGGCTCTCAAGAGTGTGAGTCGATCCTTCGTTTCTTACAGTTTTAAGTGAAGGGCATGTCCTTTTTTATTTTTAGTTTTAAGTGATGAATATGTTAAATTACCTTACACAAGCAAACACTGCCCGGAGTGTCCCTCCCACCCCAACTGTCATCAGCTTGGGAGGGCAGGGAGCCCGACCTGTCGGTGGAGCAGCGTGAACCCCAGGCCCCTTGCACAGGACTTTTGACCTGGAAACTGGGGGAAGCTGCTCTACAGCCACAGGGGTTTTGTAACTGGGATATGGGAGCAGCGTTGGCGGTCACCACCAAGCAACGAGCAGGGGCCGGGGCTGGATTTGTAAATCGAGCTTTATTTACGAACTGTTATAAATAGTAAAAGCTGCTGTACACATAATAAGAGATAAATAATATTAAATGATTCAGTAGAAAGGAAGCCGACTCAAATTACCCCCAAAAGGGCTTCATTAGGAGAGTTTAGGGCATCGTGACCACAGACATTCATGATGGAGCCCTGAAGAGAAAAAGTGAGACTTCAGGTCTGAAAATGAGCCTCATTAGGGGGGTGGCCAGCACAGATAGATTACTGGGGGCCCTGCCTTCAGTTCAGAGAAGCAAAAGGAATACCATCCATCCATCCATCCACCTGGGGGATAAGTCACACACCTTGGGGGTTAGCCTTCATGCCAGGACTCACAAAGCAGGAAGGCAACTAGAAAAATGTTATAATTCAGAGTTGTCTTAGGCCTGGGTGTAGAGATGAGGATGGAGGCAGAAATGGACAGACTCACAGCCTCAAGAGGAAGGGAGACTACAAGGCCACAGCAGGCTCTGTCCAGAGAGAGCTTTGGGGGCAGGGCATGGTGGAGGGCACAGTGTTTGTGGCCAGATCTCTGGGAGAGAGGGGCAGCTAGGGGGCGTGCGCCCTAATAAAGAGTAGGTGACCCGAGAGGACAGAGGATGAGCACAGCTTCTCACCTCCAGCCAGCAGGTCCCGTAAGAGGTGAGAACAAAAGAGGCATCCCTTCTAGAACTCTACCTTGACCTTCTGGTGTGTGTGTGGGTGGGGGAAGGTTGAGCCTTGTCTCTGAGATTCACAATGCTGGTGCTCTTTCCTACGGCCCCCTCCACCGCCCCTCCTTAGAGCCTCTTTGGCTTTGCATATTCCCAGTGTCCTTTGCTCCCCTTGACAGTGTGCCATCTGGGTTAGAGGTTAACTCAGAACAAACACGCTGTTGCAAGTGTGCAGCAGCTACTTGCAGTGCAGACTTGTAGGTTCTTTCCTGCAACGCAAAATCCAAATGTGTCCCCATCCCAGGCTATAAAGGGGCCCCACCTGTCACAGATCCGTCTGTCTGTTTGAAGGCAGTAGTTCTGGGCACTGAGGTTAAGGGACTGGAAAGGGAGGGTGACAACTGCCTTGAGGCTGTCACAGAAGCCCATGATGCAACCCTCATGACATCGGGTCCTTCTTGGGAGCTGGGGAAGTCCCTTGTCCTCCTTTCCTGGAGCAGCTGGAGTCAGCTCCCATCATCACCTGTAACAGGTCTGATGGTGGCTCTGTGGTTAAGTCTCTACCTGACCCCCAATGTTTCTCAAAACATTGGAAAGTGTGTGTGGGGGGTCAGGAGCTCCCCCCACTTCTCAGTGTTGCTTTTGAAGGTTGAGAGAACAGGAGGCGAAGGTGGAGGCGCAGGCCAGGCCCTCTCCATGTTATGTATTGTCTGCAGGGGTTGGATTTCTGGGGGTTGGGGGGATGTTTAATTGCTAATGATCTGCACCTGGGGCGTTCTGAAAGAATAAAAACAACTGAGCTGAGACGCTCGGGGTTCCACTGTCAATGGAGTGTGGTGCTGGCCAAAATGGTGGTTCCCTCTGCTGAGGTCTGGCAAGGTTTTCACCTATGAAAATGCCTCCTTGTCTTCCTTGGTGAGCCGCCACAGCAGTGCACAGCTACACGCCCCTCCCTGTCCCTGTCTAATTATCACCAACATCACCAATCTGATTCTGGAACCACTTCTGAGGCAGCTCGTTCCTGTTACCGCTTGGACTTGGTTCTGGTTAAGTCATCTAATCCTAACCCTGTGCCTGGCACCCAGAAGTTACATCTTCCTCTACACACAGTCCCTTAGTGCAACAGTGTGCCCTGCCCGGAATTATTCTGTAAGTTACACTCATTCACCCTTTATCTTTCTTCTTATGGAATGTGAACCCATAAACCATAAGCCTGGTGGAAGACTCCAAGCACTGAGGAGGCTGAGGCAGGAGGAAGGCAAATTAAGACCATGCCGGGCTACAGACTGATGAGACCATGTCACAAAATTAAAAAAGTTAAAAGGGGGGTGGGGACGACTGGAGATGTAGCTTGGGGGTAAAGTACTTAGCATATATGTCTTAGTTAGGGTTTCTGTCATAAAACACCATGACCAAAGCAACTTGGGGAGGGGGAAAGGGTTTATTCGGCTTACACTTCCACACCGTAGTCTGTCACTGAAGGAAGTCAGGACAGGAACTCAAGCAGGACAGGAACCTGGAGGCAGCAGCTGATGCAGCCAGCGGCCATGGAGGGGTGCTGCTCACTGGTTTGCTTCCCTTGGCTTGCTCAGCCTGCTTTCTGATAGAACCCAGGACCACCAGCCCAGGGATGGCACCACTCACAGTGGGTCGGACCCTCCCCCATCAATCACGAATTAAGAAAGTGCCGTACAGCCGGATTTTATGCAGGCATTTTAGCGTATTAGCCGTGAGAACAGCGAACAGATCCATTCGAGGGTCCCATTCCCCAGCATGCTGTCACAGTCATCGATGGCCTCGCTGCTTGAAGTGACCCACCTTAGCGAGCCGCTGCTCCGATGACCCCCGCAACCGCATCTCAGCTCAAGTGTTTCTATTCTTTCAGAATGCCTCAGGTGCAGATCATTAGCAATTAAACATCCCCCCCCCCCGAAATCCAACACCTGCAAACAATACAGAACCCCAAGACCTAGGATAGCCCCTCACCCAACAGTGCATAGAACAATTTCAAACGTAACTAAAAGTAAACTTCCCCAACAGGGCGTGTGTTAGGCAGGTGAGCAGCCTGCACCTGGTAAAGTGAGGACAGCTCTGCTCCCCAAAACCGAGGAACATCCTGCAGGGGTAGCTGAGTGGGTGGAGAGCACAGGAGGCTGGGGAGAGGGACCCCAGGCAGAGGACATGGCACGTGCAAGGGCAAAGGTCAGGCCTGAGTCTGGACCCTTTGCTGGACTGGCAGAGACCAATGAGGCGGGTATGTGGCAGCAGAGAGGAAACCCAGGACAGCTAGGACGGGATCACATGCTTCCTCCGAGGACTCTCGGTAATGCAGAGTGTAGTTTAAATATTCATGTGTAGCCCTGTGATAAGATCACGGAAAAGGAAAACTCATTATTAAGTTTTTAAAGGTCATCCTGTGTAGCACGATTCTAGCTTGCATCTGCACAGGCCGACTGCAAGGCTGATAGAGAGCAGAAAAGGCTCACATAGCAGAGAGGAGACCTCAATTTGAGAGCAAAACGCTTGTTAGACCCTTCTCTGAGGTGCTTGGCTACTGCGCTTCATGAGAAGGGAATCTGGATGAGTGATTCTCCCTCAAAAGACCCACCATGATGTCATCGTTCTCGTGGCAACCGAAATGACCACTCACGCCGGGTGTGGTGGCGCATGCCCGCAATCCCAGCGCTTGGAAGGTGGAGGCAGGAGGATCAGGAGTTCAAGGTCATCTTCAGCTACACGGGGAGTCTGAATCTAGCCTGGCCTGCGTGAAACTTTAAAAATTCCTAAACCCAACAAAACCCCAGTGTCACTCACTAAAATAGCTGTGTGATTTAGTCAACCGCCACCCAGAGCCTGATGTGGTTTGAATTCGAAATGTCCCCCGTAGGCTCGTGCGGTTGAACATTTGGTCCCCAGATGCCAGCGCTGTTCGGGAGGTTATAGAACCTTTAGGTGGAGTTTAGCCGGAGGGGGTGCGTCACTGGGGAGCGAGCGAGAATCACAGATCTCTCTGCTTCTCGTTCTGCTCTGCTTCCTGTTCTACCGAGGCCTAAGGAGTCTCAGACACAGGCTCTGCCACAGTGAGCTCTGCCGTGCCTTCTCATCATGACGGGCTGTCTCTTCTCAACTGTGAGGCAAAACCAGAAGACCCCTTCTTCTCAAGATGCTTTTGAGGGTGAGCCACTGGGTGAGGGAAGCCACTGGGCCCCCAGCTGCTAGCCACAGCTGTTGGGAAAATATTTACATTTCTGGCGGTAAAAGATTAGCCTATTTTTAGAAACCCTGTGGTGGGGTCCTGAAACACATACGGAAGAAGATTAAAACTCGGTGTAATTAATTCTACCACCACAGGTCGTGATAATTCCAGGTGCCATTTTGGCGTGCCTCTCCCCATGTAGGTTGGGAAGTTGGGAAGTAAAGTCGTGACGGGTACAGCGATAGATCTAACACTTCAATTTTCAACTGTAGCCAAATGCAGCCTTTTTCTGAGTTACTCTAGAATGCTATCATAGTTTTTAAAGAGACCAATAAGACCCCTGTGTCCTGTTTTCAACATCTGTAGTGTTTCTAATTTTGCTTTATAAACAGTGCTGCGGGGGACATCTGTACAACCTCAGTGCAGAGCACTCCTGTGTGTGCGTGTGTGTGTGTGTATGTGTGTGTGTGCATGTAGAGGCCAAAGGTCAACGTTGGGTGTCATTTTTCCGAAGCCATTCACCCTTGGCTTTTGAGACAATGTCTCTCGCTGGGATCTGGAACTCGCTCATTAGACTATACCAGCTGCCCAGCAAGGCCCAGGTGTCCTTCTGTTTCTTCTTCCCAGCACTGGGATTATAGGTGTGTGCCGCCATGCCCAGCTTCCCACCGGTGCCGGGGAGAGAACTCAAGTCCCCATGTCTGTATAGCAATCACGTCATTGACTGAGCCGTCTCCCCAGCCTCCCTCCTCCCCCCTTCATCTCTTGTTCCAGTCTCTCTCTCTTTATTCCTGAGGCAGGGTCCTAGGTACCCAGGGCTGTCCTGCAGCCCACAGCCCTCCTGCTCTACCCACCACCACCGGGATTACAGATGTGAACCACCATGGCCAGCGAGAAGGTTTCTTCCTATGAATAACAGCCTGAGCCACCAGTTGAGTCGGGAGCAGGAACCTTCTAGACTCTTGATGAGGAGTTCACAGCACACTTCTAGAGTCTGGCTGTTGTCACCCCACGTGCTTACTGTGCCTGCACAGAGCAGTCCACCTGGCTTTGCTAATCCGACCTGATAGACTTTGTAATTTGGTTTCAGAGAGTCCATTGCAGAAGTAGCCCCTTGTCTCATGGGAACAGACAGGGACTTGTCTCCAGGCCAGAAGTAAAGAGTGTGACAGACAGGCAATCATCCCAGCAGTGCATTCCAGACTCAGCGGCTGCAGCTGCTCTGCCCTAAACCCAAGCATGGCCCTGCTTGGGTCTTTGGCTCCCAGCAATTCTGGGATGGAGTCAGAGGTAGCAGGTGGCTAGCATGTGGCTCCCAGGTATCCCAGACTCACCCTGGCTGCCTCCCGAGTGTGGGTGCTGCAGGCCTAGGAATGTTTACAACGCTGTGTCTGCAGTACCCCGACTTTGTCTCCATTTCAGCCCCAGGTCTGCAGGCCCCTCCCCCCATGGTTGTTCCAACGGTCCCAAGCCTATTTCATGGTATCTCAGGAGGCCGATTAGAGCAGTTCCCATTTCTGTGTTAAACGGTTTAAGCCACAGGCACCAGGCTGAGTTCTGTATCAGCTGCAATTTACCATTCTGATCACAGACCCTTCATCCCACCCTGGGCAACAGTGGGATTCTAGTGGCTGCTCAGCGGGGCTGGGACGGGAGCCTCCCTGCCTCATTTCTGGGAGCTGATGTGTGACATGACCTTGCAGATGTGGGGAATCTAATCTCCTCCGAGATGACCTTCCTGGAGACAGAGCTGTGTGTGTGACCCAGGCTAGGAGGGAGGAGTTCTGCAGTGCATTTGTCAGCCCCAGAGGCCTTGCAGGCCAATGTGCAAATCTACCTGAATGCCAGCACCCCTGCTCCAGGAGTGCAGAACCAGTGAGCCCTCAGGTCACAGTGGGCAGGAGGCTCCGGACAAGAGGGGACAAGCTGGAGACATGGCTGTTGCTGGGGGACGTTGGAGGTGGAATCTCAGCTGAGAACCCGAGTCAGGGTGCCAGGGCCTGAGGATTGCCCCATCTGCTTCATGTCCCATAACTCCCCATGTCCTAACCCTGGAGGGCCTTCCCTTATGTTCCTCTCAATACTCCAGAGCCCCTGAGTCCTGTGGAAACTCTTTGGAGTTATTTTACCATCCCAGAATGTTCCAGAAGAACCCCCTCCCCGAACACTAGACTTTCATGTCCTTCCTGGGTCATAGATTCTTTGTTTAGTCTCAAGGCAGGAAGAGGGGGTGTATGCAGAGGTGGAAGCAGAAGCCCCAGGCATCCTGGGCCTCCTTGATGGGGCAAGAGCCAGTCCAGGGTAGCAGGTGTGATCAAGAGAGCTTGTCCAGGCTCACCAGCCGGCCAGGTGAATACAGAGCCAGAGTAAACTGATGGTGGTGCCCTAGCAGGGGGCGGGGCCAGAGCAGTGTCTGCTCCAGGGTCTTCTCTGGTCCACCCTCCTCACAGCTCTGTCAGGATCCAACCTCCCTCCCTCTCTTCAAAAGATAGTGTTGATTAGCACCACCACACACACACACACACACACACACACACACACACACACAAGCTCTTTATGATCCAATGCCATTTATCGTTTGTCCCCAACTTGGCCTTGTATTTCCTCTCCACATCCGGGCTTTTAAAATGAGCATATACCAACATCAGAGAAAGAGAAGCTGGGCCGGGCGGGGGCGGGGAGGCAGCTTCAATCTGTCAAATGGCCTTTTCCCTGCGGGAACACCGGCAGATGGAAATGGATTAAGTCTGTCACAGAGCTGGTTACAGCCAGAGGTGACGGGCTTTGGAGCAACTGTTGCCCAGATAATGCTTCACTGAAGACACTCTGGTGAATGATGAACCCAGGGCACAGTGTTCTAAACGGGGCAGTCCTCTGGAGAGAGAGAGGACTGCCCCACAGTGTGTGTGTGTATGTGTGTGTCTGTGTGTGTGCGCGCATGCATGTGTGTAGGAGATGTAGCTCCATGGCTACAATGCTTGTCTAGATGTATGAAGCCCTAAGTTTGATCCCTGGTACCTGGCAGGTATCCCACACTTGGGGAGTAGAGATAGGAGACTAGTTCAAGGTCATCTTTGGCTACATAATCAGTTTCAAGCTGACCTGGGGTAGAAAAGCCTGTTTTCAGAGAGAGAGAGAGGGCCAGGGAGAACGGGTTCTTTTAGGAAATTGGCTCATGTGGTTATGGAAAGCGCCATGTCCAAAATCTGTGGGTGGGCTGGCAGACTGGAGAACGAGAGGCAAGCCAACGCAGGAGCTCAAATCCAAAGTCAAATCCCAAGGCGGGGAGGCTCAGTCTGTTCTTCTAGTCAGGCCTGCATTTAATTGGATGAGCCCCCCACCCCACCACCATCACACTGCAGAAGGCAATCTGTTTTCTTTAAAGCCCAATGATGTGATGTTAATCTCACCCAGTGTCCCAGATCCATCCAAAATAGTGTTTAACCACATGTCAGCACCATGGCCTGGGCATGCTGGCACATAGAATTACCCATTCTCATGGGTTTGGATTGTCAGCACTTTGCTGTGTGTGTGTGTGTGTGTGTGTGTGTGCGTGTGCGCGCGCGCGCACGCGCGTGCGCTCTTGGTATGTGTATGTTGATGTTGGTATGTGTGGTATTGTTGGTGGTGGTGATGGTGTGTGTGAGTATGTTGTGTGTTGTGTGTGTGTGTATTGGTGGTGGTGGTACTTGTGTTGTTGTTGATGGTGGTGTATATGTGTGTGTGTTGGTGGTGTTGTTCTTACTTCGGGGCTTAGCTGCTGTTCCTCCTGCATACATTTCTTGAGAATGGCATTCTGGGAACAACCTTGCCTCTGTGCTTGAACCAAATGGCTCCTTATGCCTCTCCTGGCCACTGTGATTGGCCTGGCAATGGGTATGTGACTGAAGCCAGGCCCAGAAGAGACTGCTGAGGCTTTGCGGAGCCGATGTGCAGAGATCACAGGGCGGGAGCCGCTCGTGTCACACCCTTCCGGCTCGAGGCTTTCCTGAAGCTCAGGTGCTTCACTGAGAACAAGGTCAACATGGAGGAGGCAGAGCTGGGGCATTAAGCGGGGGCAGGAAGGATCATAAAGATGACGTTAGAGGCCTCAGAACTGCCTGTGCTCCAGTAAGATAAAGTCTTCTCTCAACGATTCCCTTAAATATTTTGGGAGCTGGCGAGATGGCTCAGTGGGTAATGGTGCTTCCTACACAAGCCTGGCCACCCAGTTTAACACCTAGAACTCACATGAAGGGAGAAGGAAAGAATAGGTTCCGGAGAATTGTCCTGTGATCTCTACATTTGTGCTGTGGCGTGTGTGCCCAACCCCACTAAAAGCAAAAACAAAAAGTAAAACCTTGGGGTTTGGTTTTCGTCTCATAAAGCAGAAAGAGCCAGACTAATAACCCTAGGGATGGTAAAGCTTGAAAATATAACAATGACAATTACTACCAGGACTCACAGTGAAACTATAGACGCATATACGCACATGCCTGCCTCTCTGTGTAGATATGGAGAGAAAAAGATGTGGACAAAGAGACCCAGGCAAAACCCTCGGCGGCTCGTGAAGGCGTGGACAGTAGAGATGAACTTGGGACCTGAGCTTGAGGAGGAAAGGGAGCTGGTCTTCCCTCCTTGCGAGGTTAAAGTGCAGATGATTCCCCATGAGCCCTGGCGGCTGAGTCCTGCTTACAGCCTGCAGATGGTGCCAGCTGTTGTCGGAGGGTCTCCCGGTGCCCCAGCTCCTCCAGCCTCCAACTGTCAGGGAGAGAGCAGGTTCCCTTGGACCAGGTTCTCTTGTTGGTCTTCTGGGCATTCATCTGCACCCTTGCTGTCTACCATGGCTGTGATTTCCGCCTCACCAGCTGCCGGAGAGAGAAGAGCCTTCGCTCAGCATGAGTAGTGTACAGAGAGCGTTGATGCCGAGGACTCGTGGGACCTCCGTCTGGTTTAAGAAATTGAATCTGAAGAAATATGTCCTCTGATGTTTGGGAGCCCCTCCCCAACAGAGGGAACCACTTTCTGGTTTGTCGGATTATTTCTTCTCATCATTTTACAATACAGAGGCGCCTTCAGCTTTGGAGTGTGTGTGTGTATGTGTGTGTGTGTGTGTGTGTGTGCATACCCATGTGTAAGTGTGATGTATACACATGTGTGCTGGCTAGTTTCAGATCATCTTGACACCTCAATTAAGAAAATGTCTCCATAAGATCAGGCTGTAAGGCATTTTCTTAATTAGTGATTGATGGGGGAGGGCCCGGCTCACTGTGAGTGGTTCCATCCCTGGGCAGGTTTTCCTGCCTTCTATAAACAGGCTGAGCAAGCTGTGGGGAACAAGCCAGCAAGTAGCACCCTTCCATGGCCTCTGTATCAGCTCCTGCCTCCAGGTTCCTGCCCTGTTTGAGTTCCTGTCCTGACTTCCTTCAATGATAGACTACAATGTAGTGTAAGCCAAATAAATCCCTCCCCAACTTGCTTTTTGGTCATGGTGTTTCACCGCAGCAGTAGAAACTCTGACTAAGACAGGGTGGTATATATGTGTGTAGAGGACATTGGGGGTCCCGCTCTATCACTCTCTGCCTCATTTCCTTTGAGACAAGAGCCCTCAGTGAAACTGGAGCTAAGCCGGTGGGCAGAAAGCCCAGCAATCCTGTCCCTCAACTCCCTACAGTGTTGGGGTTACAGGGGTGTTTCAAACCACAGGACTCTTTTTTAAGTTATATTTTTAAAGATTATGTGCATGCATGTGTGTCTGTGTGTGGGTTTGTGCATGTGACTGGTACCGTTGGAGGCCAGGAGAGAAAGCGTTGGGTCCCCTGGAGCTGCAGTTATGGGCAGTTGCATGCTGGGAATATGTGTGCTGGGAGCCACTCTCAGGTCCTCTGCATGATGTGCCCATACCTGCTGAACTATCCTTTTAGCCCCGTGCGTGGCTTTTTATGTGAATTCTGGGAATCTGGACTCAGGTCCTGATGCTTGCCCAGCCCCGGGCTTTGCCACCGTGGGTGTGCCCGTGCCAGCAGGCGCCTACTGTCAGCGGTCATTAGATGTCCATTTTACTCTGCTGTTTCTGTGGCTTCAGGTCTTTAGTGCACCCATTGCTGAGAGGTGTCCCGTGGGGTAGGGGACAGGAGATGCGTCTTCATCCCCTGCAATGGCTATTTGGAACAGTTTGAGTCAGAAAGAGAAGTGCTTTAGGAACCCTCATACACTCCTTCTGAGCACAACTGGAAGTCCTTCCCACCAGTAGCTTCCATTTTGGGTGCAGGGTTTAATTTCAGCCAAGGTAAGGAATGCCATTTTTTTTTTTTTTTTTTTTACTGTAATCCCCAACCCCCATACACACACGGGAAGTCCACACCTCCCACTGCCCCAGTCATGCACTGTGAATGGCTATCTATTCTATCTCATTTAAACAGTGGCTGGCCTTTCCACAGGGCACTTGAGAAGCCCACCCCAGCCACGCGCTGAGGGGTGGGATGGCCCAAGCAGCACCGTCACCAAGCCATCACTTATTGTTCTAAAAGTGGCCGTCCCCCAATAGGTCAGTTCCACCCTGCTGGGTGCTTAGGCTATGTCAGTGTCATTGTGCCTTCCTGCCTAAGGTGAGGACTCTGTGTACACTGACCACTCACCTCCCTGAGGTGAGGACTGACTATGTACACTGGCCACTCACCTCCCCTGAGGTGAGGACTGACTATGTACACTGGCCACTCACCTCCCTGAGGTGAGGACTGACTATGTACACTGGCCACTCACCTCCCCTGAGGTGAGGACTCTGTATACACTGACCACTCACCTCCCTGAGGTGAGGACTGACTATGTACACTGGCCACTCACCTCCCTGAGGTGAGGACTGACTATGTACACTGGCCACTCACCTCCCTGAGGTGAGAACTGACTATGTACACTGGCCACTCACCTCCCTGAGGTGAGAACTGACTATGTACACTGGCCACTCACCTCCCCTGAGGTGAGGACTCTGTGTTCACTGGCCACTCACCTCCCCTGAGGTGAGGACTCTGTGTTCACTGGCCACTCACCTCCCCTGAGGTGAGGACTCTGTGTTCACTGGCCACTCACCTCCCCTGAGGTGAGGACTCTGTGTTCACTGGCCACTCACCTCCCCTGAGGTGAGGACTCTGTGTTCACTGGCCACTCACCTCCCCTGAGGTGAGGACTCTGTGTTCACTGGCCACTCACCTCCCCTGAGGTGAGGACTCTGTGTTCACTGGCCACTCACCTCCCCTGAGGTGAGGACTCTGTGTTCACTGGCCACTCACCTCCCCTGAGGTGAGGACTCTGTGTTCACTGGCCACTCACCTCACCTGAGGTGAGGACTCTGTATACACTGACCACTCACCTCCCTGAGGTGAGGACTGACTATGTATACTGGCCACTCACCTCCCCTGAGGTGAGGACTCTGTGTTCACTGGCCACTCACCTCCCCTGAGGTGAGCACTGACTATGTACACTGGCCACTCACCTCCCCTGAGGTGAGGCTGTGGCTCACCCCTGTGCACAGTTCTGTGGGATTGCCTCTCCTTGAGGGTTTTGCTGTTTCCTTTGGATGTTCATTCTGGTGGCTGCTTCTGCCCCTCCGGAGTCAACCTGATGAATGTGTTTATGGTCAGAGGGGAGGGGAGCAGAGGACAGAGGATCCGGAGCCCAGAGGAGGCTGGCTCACAGGGACCGAGTGCCACTCAGAGTTGGAGGGACTGGCAAGATGGCGCTGAGCTGAAGAGCAGTGGGGCCTTGCTGACATGCCTCTGCTGTGGTTGCCTCAGGGAAGCTCACTTCTTTGAGAAGACTTGGCCTTGACATCCCAGGGGAGATGGAGCTTTGGTGTGGTCATGTCCGCAGCTTGCCCTTGCCCCTGTGTGGCAGCCCCGGGACCAGCTCTGCCCCGCTGTCGTCTGTGACAGCTGTCACAACCATCCCCTCTTGCGCCTGGCTGTTTCTGAGCCTCATTACACCTGGGCGCGCAGGAAGAGGTTCAGGCGAATGGCTCGTGAAGCATCTTTTTAAAGGTTAATGGTGGCTGTTGAGGGAAGAGAGGGCCGTGAGTGCATGTGCTCTCTGATGGTGTGCTGTTTTCAATTAAGTGAGAATAAAGAGCCTGGTAGAGTCTGGTCTCCTGGCAGACACCTGACTGGCCTACCAAGGAGCCTGGAGCCAGGGCATCCTAGTGGCTGGATCATTGCCCCTGTGAGCTGTGTTGGTCCATTGACAATCTGCTCAGGGGAGCCAGAGCCCTGAGTCCTGCTTGACTCCAGGGCCTGTGTGGAGAGGGACTTTGGGGATGCCCCAGCCTGGCCAGGTGGCTTCCGGAGGGTTAAGGTGTCTGATCTCAACCCAGGTACTCAGGATGCAGGTTTGGACTGAAGTTAGCTTGGGGGAAGAAAAACATCACTGGAGAGCTTTGCCGTGTCCCATGACACCCTGTCCTCATCTTGATCCTAGTGAACATCACCAGAGGCATCAGTCAAAATGAGACAAGATTTGACCACATTGGTAAAGGATAGTCAGGACACGAGAAGGTCATCCCCTCCTCACACCTCAGTTTCCCCAGTATAACGTGCATACCTATTTGTATGTGCCCACATAACAGTCATATGTACACACACTGACTCAAATCCGTCATAGTTCATGTTGGCTATCAGCCTGACTTAGAATCAGCTAAGACGTGGCTCTAGATTGAGGTTAACTCTTGAGAATGTGTTCGAGGAATCTTTCTTGGCAAGACACACCCTAAATGTGGGCAGCACCTTCCGACAGCAGCCCAGACGAAGCGAGATCTGAGGGAAGACCTTTGCTTTTTGCTTCACTGACTTTGCATCTTGACGGCAAGTTCCCCTGCTCTGCTGTCGCTGCCGCCGCCGCCGCCGCCGCCGCCATCGACGCTGCTGCATTCCTTCACTGATATCAGGACCCAGTTTCTTTGGGTTTCCAATGTGGACTGAAGACCAGAGGCTCCCAGAATCCTCCAGGCCTTCAGCATGAGGCCAAGATCGCTGAGGCATGCAGCCTCAGGGACTGAGCAGGCACCCAGTGGGAAAACAGCCACTGTCGGACAACAGTACGTAAGCCAACCCGATAAATCCCATTTTAACATATATTCATCTTATCTGTTCTGTTCTTCTGGAGAATTCTACTATGCGCATATTCACATGCCTACACACTCATGCATACAGCCATTGGCACACCCATTCCACACATCTACCCTCGTATGTCTGTCTACCCATGCAAACACGCATGCACAGCCGTACACTTCCCCTGGGAACACATACATGCGCACACATACAGTCACATTCATACACTCCCAGTACACACTCACATGTACATATTTACACATGTACTCCCATATACTCATGGTCATGTCACTCACATACATACTTGCACAACACACACTCACACACAGACACACACTCTTACACATAAACACATCATACACACTTTAACTCACAGGTGGGCAAGCCAGGCATAATTAAAATGCCAAGCACACCCGGGACCTCCTCACAGAGCCTCTAGGACCTACCCATCATAGGAGGGAGTCCTGGTCAACCCTGGTGACCTCTCACCTCTCCATGGCAACCAGTCTGACACCTGTTGTCAGGTTAAAAGCCAGGGGCTAACACGGGCTCTCCACTTAATTCATGTAGATCAGCTGCTGGGCTGTTTATCATTCCCTGTGAGCTGAGGGATGGGCTCATGACTGGCACCTGCTACCTAGTGGGTCGGGGGTGAGTTTGGTACAGTTACGGGGAGGTTGGGGGCTAAATAATGTGAATACGGCCAATGGCAGTGGCTCACAGAACTAATGGCATCAAGGTGCCGACCCCCGAGGTTATATAAAACCTAGTGAGGCCTAGTGTGTCAGCAGGAAGGGGGTAAAATACACAGATGCCAACTTGAGGGACCTCCCCCAATCAACCCCCCGCCTCAGTGGGGGAGGGGCAGCTGGGGAATCTGAATGTGTCTACACAGTGCTCTCCAGTGACTGGAGGTGACCGGGGCCGTGGAAACCCAGGCTGGTTGGCAGGCTCTGAGCTCTGCATTTTGTGCTCTCTGGTTGTGGGACACAGTGGGTCTGTGTCCTCAGAATGGTGTCTCTACTTTTAAGGGTCACTACCAAAGAATGCCAAGTGGTAAGCACCAGCATTTGATGCTGGGTGGGGACCAAGGCAACCTCCTTTGTGAGCAGCAACAGAGCAACTGGCTGCTGTCCTTAAGCCAGGAGGGGATCTGCTCTGCAGTGGCCCCCTGTGGTGTCATAAGCACCATGAAATCAGCCTGTGTCTCTAGCTGAGCAGACTTTGATACTGAGGAGGGGCCCTGCCTGAGTCTGGCACCAACTGGAGAGCAGAGTCCAAAGTACTTGTGCCAGCTGCTCAATGGGGCGAGAGGTTTCTTGCAAACCACTGACACAGTGACTGCCAGTTCCTGACCCTTCTCAGCTGGGCTGGGGTATAAACTCAGCTGAAGCCCGCGTTTGGACCCTGTAGTCAGATGTGTTCTCTTCCACTGTATTAAATAGGCCAGGAGGGGCCGTTAGCGTCCTCTCCTGGGTCACCCTGGAACCCAGGTGGCCAGCAGCACAGGAGGAATGCAGGCTATGTACCCCAAGGCATCAGGAAGGGGCTGCAGGCTGCATCTCCACTTTCCTGACCTTGAAGCGGGGTCTGGGTCGTATGTGGAGGCTGTTCTCTGCTCTCTGCCCCTTGGGACCTCAAAGGGGAGGAACTGCCACTGAGGACCAGGTGTCTGTTACTCACTCTGTCTCCCTTTAGTCTCTGTCAGACAAACCCTGGCAGCCCTTCTCCTCCTCCTTTTCCTCCTCCTCCTCCTTCTCTTCTTCTCCTCCTCCTCCTCTTCTTCCTCTTCTTCTTCCTCTCCTCCTTCTTCCTCTCCTCCTTCTTCTTCTTCCTCTTCTTCTTCTTCTTCTTCTTCTTCTCCTCCTCCTCCTCCTCCTCCTCCTCCTCCTCCTCCTCCTCCTCCTTCTTCTTCTTCTTCTTCTTCTTTTCAAGACAGGGCTTCTCTGTGGTAACTCTGGCTGTCCTGGAACTCACTCTATAGACCAGGCTGGCCTGGAACTCACAGAGCTCCACTTGCCTCTGCCTCCTGGGTCCTGATATTAAAGAGTGCACCACCACTGCCTGGCTTTGGCAGCCCTTCTTGCAACTTCTTTGGGACAAGTCACTGTCCCAGACCTTGCTGTGCCTCATAAGACATCACAGCTTTAACTCTTACAGATTAGAGGGAATTCCTCAGCTGTTCTGTTGTGACCCCTGGGAAGGGTAGAGTGGCTGTAATCAGTTATTAGGGGTGGAGCCTGAGTCCCGGCAGCCCAATAAGCTAGATTTGGCCACCTGTCTGCAATATGCCAATTAAAGAGACAAGTAATAGGAAAGCAGAGAAGGCTATTTATTCAGAGTGGCCAAACGGAGGAAGGAGAACAAAGAGATCCAGAGGCACCCGGGCCACATTAAGGGCCCTCGAGGAGGTTTAGATGAGAGGACATGAGGTCTGCAGCCAGAAGCAGTCCTGGTCAAGGCATGGCCCCACCCATCACTGCCCCACCAGTGTCTCAGCTCATCTCTCCTGCAAAATGATCTGACAAGTCGGGACTCTGTGAAACTCATTCTGGGGACAAATTCCCTCACTGGCCCTTACTGGGCTTCAGCAGTTTCCTCCCCCAGCATCAGGTTCTGGGAGCATCGATTCCTTGGGGTCCATTGTGTCAGTGGTCTGATAGCAAAGGGACGGACACAATGTCTCTCTTTAGAGTATCTTGGCTCCAGGAGAGTAACTCTGGCCCCTCTTGCTGCCCTCTCTGCCAGGAACCCCCTCCTGCAGCCTCTCCTGACTCTGTACCTCTTCTTCCTTCAGGAGTCAGGAGGAACGTCTCCTCTGCTTCCCCGTATTCCATCCGAGCATGCCTGACCTTCCGTGTTTCACTTCACCTGCCATCACAGATGGAGACAGCAGTTGCTGCTCGGTGCAGAAGCTACCCCTCCTGGGAACTACTGTTCCCCAGCCTGGGGTGCGGAGGATACCAACCCAACCCCTACGGGCCTTCTTGGCTTCAGAGTGCCAGGAAGCATTGATTGTGAGGTCAGGCCTGGAATGTGCTGGGCCCAAGGATTTATTTTCGAGGGTCTCTGTTAACATTAACAATGAGTTTAAAGAACAAATATCAGAATTTCCAGTAAATGGCAGCCTAGGAACTTATCCATAAAGATAAGGAATCTCAGTTGGAGAGTCCTGTCTGTCTGTGATGGATGGGTTTTAGCTGAAAACTTGACACAACGTAGAGTCACCTGGAAAAAGAGTCTCAGTGAGGGATTGCCTAGATTATCTGTCTAGATTGTCTGGCTCACCTGCTGTGGGCAGCACCATCCTTTGGGCAAAATGTCCTGAATTTCGATGTGACCAGCTCCGTCACGCTCCTGCCCACCTGTGGCTTCCTTGCAATGACAGACTGTGACCTGGAATCCGTGACCTAGTATTCTGAGCCCAATAAACCATTTCTCCCTCACTCTGCTTTTCTCAGGGTGATTTTTTAGCATGAAAATAGGAAATAAAATAGAGACAGCACCTAATCAGGCAATGTGACTTTTATTTTTTTAATTTAATTTAATTTTACTTTATGTTATTTTATGCATTTGGGTGTTTTGCCAACATGCATGTCTGTGCATCACATGGATGCCTGGTGCCCACAGAGCCCAGAAGAAGGCATGGAACCCCTGGTATTGGAGTTACAAATGGTTGTGAATCACCATCTGGGTTCTAGGAATGGAACCTGGGGCCCTCCAAAAGAGCAGCTGGTGCTTCTAACTGCAGAGTCATCTGTCCACCCCTAATGTGACATTTCTTTGTGATGGCTGGGTACCAGTTCTTCCCTGGCAGGCTCACACTGTACACAAGAAAAACCAGAACAAGTCAGATGTAAAACAACACGTCCCTGTGCAGAGATTGTCAAGGCAGCCATCCACATACGGACCGTTCCTTCACTAAACATACGGACGGGGCACCTCTGCCTCCACCACAGCTGCTGTGCTGGCCACCAGGACATGGCAGTGGGCGCCATCCATCTGTCGACCATAGGTACCGGTCTCGGAGGACGACAGAGTCCAGGTAAACAAGTCAGCTTCGGGGGAAGCTGATGCAGGAACAGAAGCAGATGGGAGGGAGGGAGGGAGGCCAGCCGGCTCATATCCTGACATGTAAGGAGGGCCTCTCTGAGGAGGTGACTCCTGAAGCAGCCATCATGGGGGAACTACATGCTATGTAGAAGGAATAACACTTTTTAAGGCTCAGAGGAGGGGTGGGGCAGAGAATGGAGGGACTTATGAGGTTGCTAGTTTATCTGAAGAGGAGAGCTGGGGTCTGGACATATTTTAGCCACTGTCCAGGGGTCAGAGAGAGAGGTAAGCAGCACTGGGCGGTGCTGTTTAAGTCTCTGCCTCCAGCAGGCGTTACACCGGCCTGCCACTCCAGCTCCTCCGGCCTCCCGGGTCCAGACCTCTGAGGCTGTAACTTTGCTCAGTTGATCAGGTGATGAACTCTGATCAGGTGGCCATCCCAACCGGAGAGTGCGTGGTCTCTCTCTGAAGGCACGGCGGGAAGACTTCACTCTTGAAGTACAGAGAAACAAGTCGTGATCTCTCCATGGAAACAAGACTTGGGGGAGAACTTGTTTAAACAGCCCCAGCATCCCGGGCAGTCATTCCTCATTCTTCTGGTTTGGAGAGTCCGCTATTCCTTCCAGGAACGCACTCTCCGTAGTCACGGAACATGGGGGAAGTGCTTCTGTGTTGTTCATATTTATGGTTCTTTTTTTCCAACCTAACAAAGAACCCAAAAAGCCACCTGTAGACTCACAGTTGTGCCTGCCTCCTGGGCAGCTCACAAACACACCCGTCTTTCTCTGAGCTTTATGTTTAATGTTGTAAGTGCGCTCTCCCTGCCCCATGGGTGGGTGGCAGCTGTATTTGCCCACCCAGGGTCCAGGTCCTCCGTTCTCTGGTTTCACTGCCTTGATTTCACCCTAAGCTGACACTCTCCCCAGCTATGGTCATGTAGGGAACTGGCCCCATTCGCTTTGAGCCCTCATGACCAGAGCCTCCAAAGTCAGTGAATTCTCCCAGCCCCAACTCTGTTCCTGTATGTCAAAACTTTGTACACGATGGGCAAATCTCCATGCTCAGACTGATGAGGTGTTGAGGGAAGAGCACCAGTTTTTTTTATGTTATTTGTTTTGAGAAAGGGTCTCACTACATAGACCAGACCGGCCTGGAACTCACAGAGATATGCCTGACTCTGCCTTCCAAGTGCTGGGATTAAAGGTGGGTGCCGCCATGCCAGGTTTAAGCAACACAGGGGTGGACCCCAGGGCTTCAGGCATGCTAGACAAGGACCAACTGAGGTGTATCCCCAGTCCAATAAATATCATTTTAATGCAATGGATTATAAATAAAAACCAGTGCAATAAAGTCTACAAAACCCAAAACACCAAATTAAAAAAAAAACATATGTATCTATTGTTTTGCCAGGAATAAAAATTTGAGCTGTTTCTAATTTTTTGAGAGCGAAACCAATTTTATGTTTAATTAAAAAAAATTGACTTTGTATCCCGCGACTTTATTTTTTTATAATTTTTTATAATTAAAACATTGGAGAATTTCATATGTAAGTGCCAATTTTATTTTATTTTAAAATTACTATGAAGAGAGTCAAAGCATAATTTGAAAATACTGGAAAACAAAACAAAAACAAAACCACCAAAACAAAAGCAAAGCCACCTTCTCCTGAACCCGTTTGCAGCAGAAACGAACGTGTAGTTTTTGCCCTCTGAGGCATCTGCACCAGAGAGTCACCATACTGCACCATCCAGGGAGACGCTGCGTCTGAGTGATGACCAGGACGCCCTGGTTGGCTGGCAACAGCGTGACAACGCTTCGATCCCTGTGCAGACAAACCCTTTGGGGGTTGATAAACGCAGCCACCAGAATTCTGACACCCTCTTTGTCAGTACCGTCCATTCAGTCAACTTTTCTGTCCCAATGACCCTGCCCGTGTCTCCAAGATGTCCCAGAAGGCCAGAGTAGAACCCTGAGGAGGACGCTCCCGTTAGGACCTGTGGGGAGACGAAAGAACATCACGTCTTGGCAGGTGTCCCGAGGCCCCTGTGTTCATCACGGACACATCCGAGGCCCCTACGAGACGGAGAGAGCTGCTGGACACAGGGGATCCCAGACGTAGAGCACATGGTGGGTGGCGCGTTTGGCTTCTTAAAAAAAGTGATACGGGCACCATCGAGATGACCCTGAGGGAAGTCTTGCTTGCCACCGAGCCTGGTGACTCGAGTTTGATCACTGGCCACCACGCGGTGCAAGGAGAGAAGCTGCTCCTGCAGGTCGTCCTCTGACCTCCACGCACACCCTGTGGTTTACCAGCCCATGTATACGCACAAACTCAAAATAAAAACGTATAAAATAAAATAAATAATATATAATATAAAATAAATAAAATAAATAAAAATGTAAAAAAAAAAGAAAGCAAACCAGCTAGAGAGGGCGTCACTAACTACGTCAAGATGGATGAAATCAGCCCAGCCAGAGAAGGCGTCGCCAAACCTAAAGATGGATGACACCACTCTGTTGGTGAAGTCAAGGCGACAAAGATATGATCAAGGGAAAAACAAGGAGGCTTTGCCTTAAAGGAGTAGAGAGTTTTAATTTTTCTTAAGATTGACAACGCTCCTGGAGAGGGGTTGCTAAGGTTAAGGAAATTGTCGTTAAGACGGGAATTACGGGCCCTGAGCTGTGGCAGCTCTGCCCTTAGAGTGTGGAGTTGTGAGGGAAGGCAGTTTACAGACGTGGGTGGGACTGGTTGGGTTTGCAGGGGGTGGGAATGGGGGTCTGTCTGCAGAGTTCTGCCCGCTTACAGGCTCCTGCCGTGGGTCACACAAAGCGCAGGTGTCTGGTGTGTGGCCTCCGCCTCTGATGAGCATCCGTGAGCCCAGGGTGGTGTGCACCTAAATGGGAGGCAGTGGCAGACCCCAGTTCCCACCAGAGCCAGGTTTCCCATTAAAACACCTACAAGAAAGTAGGGTGTGGTGGCTCCACCCTGTTATCTAAACACTCAGAAAGCTGAGGCAGGAGGCTTGCTGTGAGTTTGATGCCAGCTGGGACTATGTAGTGAGATCCTGTTTCAAAAAATAAATAAATGAACAAACCCACAGCGTGTGTTTGGACCACATTCAGTGGAAATGTTCAAATTGTGTTGAAGACTGGGGTGTGCTTGCAGTGTTTACCCGGGAGCAGCGGGGACTCCTTCCCTGTGTCTGGTTTCGGGTCCAAAATGATTGATCATGATGTGATTCTGGATAAGACAGACAGACAGACAGACAGACAGACAGACAGAGAATGCATGGTAAAGGAAAACAGGAAATGCTGTCTCTGTCTTATCCAAGTAGTCACACCCACAACCAAACCCAAGAGTAATTATTCGTTTACACACATCTAGTTCAGTGGACAGAACAGAGCTGAGTCTCAGTAACTCAGAGGACAGGCAGAGAGCACAGTCACCCCGATAGCTAGAGAATACTTCTAAAGCAATTTGGACTGTTGTATTGATTAACCCGGGGAGCGTTATATTTTTCAATACAGCTCTCAATATCCCCACTCTGCGACCACCTCCCTATCAAACCGAGTAGCTACCCTTTGATGGTCTTCTCAGTAACTGTGAGGTAACTAGCGCCTTCTCAGTAGGGTTTGAACTTTGAGCACTCTTGTTAAAAAAATGTGAGCTAAAATACAATCATCTCACATGCTCTGAAGCTCACTGGAAATCAACTGTGCTTCTAGGTGATTCTGTCACGAGGATCTCAAGTCACACTGAACCGAGTGCGTTGGCGTGTGCTGTGAGCGCAGTGCTCAGTAGGTGGAGGCAGGGGGATGGAGAGTTTGAGACCAACTTCACTACATTATCGGATCTTGACTTAAAGGGAAGGAAGAGAAGGAGAGAGGGGATGGAAGGGGAGGGGAGGGAATGAGAAGCCAAAGGCAGAGCAAAGAGGCGAATGGGTCTGGTGTCCTGCTCTGCGTAGGCCTGGGTGCCCGCTCACTTGTGTGTGTTACACACAGGTGTATAACACCCCCACCCACACACTTCCACTAAATAAAACTTTGCTTTGGAAGAACATTGAGGATTATTTTCTTATTACAGGGGAAATCCTTTAAAGTCATCCATTCTGACAACTTTATTCTAAATTTCCTTTATTCTTTTAGAAGGAGAAAATCGGGACTTGGGAAGTGGCTCAGTCAGTACAGTGCTAGCTACACAGGCGTGAGGTCCTGAGTTTGGGTGCCTGTGTGAAAGCTGGTGTGAGTGGGGACAGAGTCGGCAGATCCTCAGAACTCACTGGCTGACCAGTCCAGCTGAATGGACGTTCTTCAGGTTCAGGGAGAGACTCTGCCTCAAAAACCAAGGTGAGAGCAATCAAGGAAGACACTTAATGCTGACCTCCTCTGTATATGTGCAATCCCATATATGTGCTCACACGCACACGCACATGTACACACAAACATGCACACACACAAACATGTATACATGTACGCACAAACATGTACACACTCAAACATGTGTACATGTACATACAAACATATACACACACAAATGTGTATACACGAAAACACAAACATGCACACACAAACATGTATATGTGTACACACAAACATGCACACACACAAACATGTATACATGTACACACAAATACAGACATGTATATGTGTACACACAAACATGTACACACACAAATGTGTATACATGTGCACACAAACATGCACGCACAAACATGCACACACAAACATATATGTGGACACACAAACATGCACACACACAAGCATGTATACATGTACACACAAATACAAACATGTATACGTGTACACACAAACATGCACACACAAACATGTATACATGTACACACAAATAAGAACATGTATACGTGTACACACAAAAACATGTACACACACAAACGTGTATACATGTACACACAAACATGCACACACAAGCATGTATACATGTACACACAAACATGCAAACACAAAACATGTGTACATATATACACACAAACATGCACACACACAAGCATGTTCACACAAACATATACACAAACATGTACACACTCAAGCATGTATACATACACACACACACAAACACAGACAGAGACACACAGAGGAAAAAAATGGCCATTGCAGCCTACCTTATCCTCCCCTGTGTAATCATTCTTCCCATCACCCAGGAGAGAAAAACTATTATACCCAACTGTATACCCTACTCTATCCACTGAGGTAGGAGGGGAAAATAAAGTAGCTCTGTCTTCAGGGGCTCCCAGAATCATGGCCTCACACATACCGCGTGGCGGATGCCCCGGCCTCTCCTTGGCACTCCCAGCTCCTGTGAGTGCCAAGCACATTTATGAAGCTGTCTGCCCAAGAACTTGCATTGTGTGGTGGACAGGCCAGACAGGGAGGGTCAGGGATAGGCTTTGAGGATGTGGGATCGCATGGGTGCTGACCTCAGATGACCACGCCATTGTCATTAAGATGGCATCACTGGGAGCTGGTGTAAGTGTGGCCTGGTGGAGGAAGAAGTCCGCTCCCACTGTACTTTTGAAGGACATAGCCAGGCTTTAGCCCTTGCAGTCTTTCCCTTTGCCACCGGCTGTAGCCACCACGATGCCGTGCCTCACCGCAGGCTCACTGGATCAAGCCAGCCTGAAACTCTGAGCCAAAACAAACCGTTCCTTATATAAGTTGACTTGAGCAGGTAATTTGTCACAGCAATGGAAGCTGATTAACAATTCCCTATGTGTTGCTCACAGGGGCTCCCCGTAGGTTTTCCACTTTAACTGTGCATTTTAATCCGACATAGAGAGGCCAGTGAGAGGCACCCATCCGCCTCCCGCGTCAACGTTCACTGTGAACGGTGTTTTGTCTATGGCGTATCCCATTTGTGTCTGTTCTCCCGGATTATGTTGAGGCCGGTCCTGGACCTGACATCATTTTATAATACTTCATCATGCATCTCCAAAAGGCCAGGGCCTCTTTTCGAAGCACAGACGGGATATCAGCATCCAGTCTGAAAATGATTAGCAGCAACTCCTTAGACGCTATCAGATATCTGCTCAGTGCTCGGATTTCTCCGATGATCTCATGTGCATTCCCCACCCTGAGGGTTGTTATAAAAAAATAGAGCATCAGGAGAGATCTGGGCCAGGGAGGATCCCTCCAAAGGACATTTGTTTGCAGAAGTTCAGTTTGGACACCTCCTCCCATTACTGTTCCCTCCTGGCTCGGGTCTGTGCTGCTGGGCCTGCGCTTCGCCTTTCCATCTGTTGTTAATCTGCAGTGTTCCTTACGGCACGCCTCACTCTTGTGTGCAAATGCCTCTGGGGGTGCACGTGTGCGAGTGTGCATGTGCTTGTGCATGTATGTGTGTGTGTGCATGTGTGTGTGTGAGTGTTCAGATCATGTTCTGATGAAAGCAATTTTTGTTTTTTAAACTATGGACTCTGGTCCAAAAAACCAAAGGAAATCCTGCCCTAGAGAATGGATTTTCCCACAGCCAGCAGGATCACCTTCCCAGGCAAACTTCTCCATCGGACCTGGCTGTCTTGGACAACCCTGGAGCACACCCAATCTGTCTTTGCCTCTCTCCGGATGAGGGTCAGGGATGGTGACATTGTGGGGCTGTGGACCTTTGACGTCTTTGTAGCCAGAATCATATCTGGGAAGACAAGGCGAGCCACGCTGGGAGACCGCAGCCAGAGCAGAGGGTGGGACTTGGGATGTCAGTGGATTGCACACAGGGAAGTACTAGCCGTGTGAGCTCATCCCCCTTCATTGCCACCTGTGTGGCTTCTCCTGCTGGAACAGTAACGGGCAGGAAGAGACCACTTCACCAAGGAAGCAAAGGGACAGGTCCCAGAAGCTCGGAAGCAAAGGGACAGGTCCCAGAAGCTCGGTTGGCTGATCTGGCACAGCCCAGGGCAGTCAGGGCCCTGAATGCAGGGGTAGCCACGTGGACACCTCCCCCAATTCCTGTGTGTGTTATGTACGTGTGTGAGGGACTGCATGCATTAATTGGTGCAGAAACCAGAGGAAGATGTTGTCAGGAGTCCTGCTCTATTTCTCTGGAGTGAGACTGACAGCCAGCCAGTGCTGAGATCCTCCTGTCTCCTGTGCTTGCAGTGCTGGGGGGACAGGCACATTCACGTCTGTGTCTGGCTTTTTACATGGGTACTAGGTCCTCACAGCGCCTACCCACTGAGCCCCTCAAGTGTACTTTATTAGCATTCATTGCAGACTTTCCTCCCCACTGTGCTGGGGATTGAACCCGGGACCTATGCGTGGTGGTCGGACACTCCCCACCCCCGGCAGTCCTTTCAGTCTTTTCAATGGGGTTTCTGTTCATGGTTTGTTTTCTTTTGTTTGGGGTCAGAGCGCTCCATGAGTGACAGGAACAGAGTTGCCTGCAGAGGGACCGGTTCCAACTGTTTGCGGTGTTTTGGTCACCCCACTTAATGAGTGGCTTCCAGGAAGAAAGCACAGATTGCCTGGGTGAGGGGTCAGATCCTCGATTGGCAGGCCTTCCTGTGTGTGTGAGCGGGAAGGCCTTGTTCTCCTGAAGAGAACTGAGTCGTTCTCTTGGGGGTACGTGGCAGGCATGGGCCATGGGAACGTGGCACTCAGCCCTCCCACACTAGCTCAGCATCCACCCCCTCCCGTATCTTATCACAGGATTCTCTCTTCCTCCAGAAGGTACGCAATGAGGTACGCAAACAGAATGACCAGCCTAGACACGGTTAAAACCACATCGCTGTACTCAAGGACAGATAAAAGGGACTGACTTTTATCTGAACTGAACAATAGAATTCACAGTGTTAGCTGCACCACGAAGTGAGGCCTGTGAGAGACGCCTGCTTCTGTGGCTTCAGGGTGAGTTGGCATTCAAGAGCAGCAAGACCTCAGAGGCCCCCTGCCCGAGTCCTCCAGGAGACGCCGGCCGGTGTGGGGTGGGCACCGTGGCGTGACACACTCCACAGACGTCAGAAGGAACAAGGGCTGGGAAGATGGCCCAGATGGAAAAGTGCTTGTCCAGTTGGTGTGAGTATGAGCACCTGGGTTCAGATTCCCAGAATACACATTAAAATGGGGTGCAGTGGTGTGGGCCTATAATCTCAGTGCCAAGGAGGTAGGGACAGGAGGCTCCCTGGGGCTCCATGGCCAGCCAGCTTAGCCTTCTACTGCGTTCCAGGCCACTGAGAGATGCTGTGTTCAAAAATGAAGTGGACATCACTCCTGAAGAATGATATCTGAAGTTGACTTATGACCTTTACCCTCCCCCTGTCACATACATAAATCCACATGTACACATACATACATATACACATGTACACACACACACACATATACACATGTACACACACATACATATACACATGTACACACACACACATATACACATGTACACACACATACACATGTACACATGCACACACACATATATACATGTGTACACACAAATACACGCACATATACATATGTACACACACATACACACATGCACACATATACACATGTACACACACATATACACACATATACACATGTACACACACATATACACATGTACACACACACACACACAGAGGCATATGCCCACATGCTCATACATACATGTATGCACACACATATGCACGTGTATATATACACATACACAAATGCATATACATAAATACACACACACACACACACACACACACACACAGACACACAGGCGTATGCCCCCCCACACATTTAGATGCACACATACATACACACATGCACAAACACAAACACAAAGCAACAGTACTCTGTGGTCCAGTGGAGTTGGTGGGTGATTATTCAATAGATGTTTAAAAGGCTAATTAGGGTGGCATGGGATTGTCTCCCATAGGGCAGGAGTCATGGCACCTTGAGGTGCTGTCCATCAGAAGCCAGTCTGGTAAGGGAAAAATGGGAAAGAATGTGTTCCCCAGTGGATATCTTGCCTGCCTCATGAACTCAAGTGATATCTGATCTTTGTGGTCTTTGACTAGACTTTTCACACAATGTCCTGACAGACATTGATTGGGGTAAACTGACAATGAAGTAATCCACCTGGGTCAAGTGACAGTGCCGCTCCCCCTTACAGAAGGGGACAGTGCCCCTCCCCCTTACAGAAGGGGACAGTGCCCCTCCCCCTTACAGAAGGGGACGGTTCCCCTCCCCCTTACAGAAGGGGACGGTTCCCCTCCCCCTTACAGAAGGGGACAGTGCCCCTCCCCCTTACAGAAGGGGACAGTGCCCCTCCCCCTTACAGAAGGGGACAGTGCCCATCCCCCTTACAGAAGGGGACGGTTCCCCTCCCCCTTACAGAAGGGGACGGTTCCCCTCCCCCTTACAGAAGGGGACGGTGCCCCTCCCCCTTACAGAAGGGGACGGTGCCCCTCCCCCTTACAGAAGGGGACGGTGCCGCTCCCCCTTACAGAAGGGGACGGTGCCCCTCCCCCTTACAGAAGGGGACGGTGCCCCTCCCCCTTACAGAAGGGGACGGTGCCGCTCCCCCTTACAGAAGGGGACGGTGCCGCTCCCCCTTACAGAAGGGGACGGTGCCCCTCCCCCTTACAGAAGGGGACGGTGCCCCTCCCCCTTACAGAAGGGGACGGTGCCCCTCCCCCTTACAGAAGGGGACGGTGCCCCTCCCCCTTACAGAAGGGGACGGTGCCCCTCCCCCTTACAGAAGGGGACGGTGCCCCTCCCCCTTACAGAACGGGACGGTGCCCCTCCCCCTTACAGAAGGAGACGGTGCCCCTCCCCCTTACAGAAGGGGACGGTGCCCCTCCCCCTTACAGAAGGGGACGGTGCCCCTCCCCCTTACAGAAGGGGACGGTGCCCCTCCCCCTTACAGAAGGGGACGGTGCCCATCCCCCTTACAGAAGGGGACGGTGCCCCTCCCCCTTACAGAAGGGGACGGTGCTCCTCCCCCTTACAGAAGGGGACGGTGCCCCTCCCCCTTACAGAAGGGGACGGTGCCCCTCCCCCTTACAGAAGGGGACGGTGCCCCTCCCCCTTACAGAAGGTAACTGTCCCTCCCCCTTACAGAAGGGGATGGTTCCCCTCCCCATTACAGAAGGGGACAGTGCCCCTCCCCCTTACAGAAGGGGACAGTGCCCCTCCCCCTTACAGAAGGGGACGGTGCCCCTCCTCCTTACAGAAGGGGACGGTGCCCCTCCCCCTTACCGAAGGGGACGGTGCCCCTCCCCCTTACAGAAGGGGACGGTGCCCCTCCCCCTTACAGAAGGGGACAGTGCCCCTCCCCCTTACAGAAGGTAACTGTCCCTCCCCCTTACAGAAGGGGATGGTTCCCCTCCCCATTACAGAAGGGGACGGTGCCCCTCCCCCTTACAGAAGGGGACGGTGCCCCTCCCCCTTACAGAAGGGGACGGTGCCCATCCCCCTTACAGAAGGGGACGGTGCCCATCCCCCTTACAGAAGGGGACGGTGCCCCTCCCCCTTACAGAAGGGGACGGTGCCCCTCCCCCTTACAGAAGGGGACGGTGCCCCTCCCCCTTACAGAAGGGGACGGTGCCCCTCCCCCTTACAGAAGGGGACGGTGCCCCTCCCCCTTACAGAAGGGGACGGTGCCCCTCCCCCTTACAGAAGGAGACGGTGCCCCTCCCCCTTACAGAAGGGGACGGTGCCCATCCCCCTTACAGAAGGGGACGGTGCCCCTCCCCCTTACAGAAGGGGACGGTGCCCCTCCCCCTTACAGAAGGGGACGGTGCCCCTCCCCCTTACAGAAGGGGACGGTGCCCCTCCCCCTTACAGAAGGGGACGGTGCCCCTCCCCCTTACAGAAGGGGACGGTGCCCCTCCCCCTTACAGAAGGGACGGTGCCCCTCCCCCTTACAGAAGGGGACGGTGCCCCTCCCCCTTACAGAAGGGGACGGTGCCCCTCCCCCTTACAGAAGGGGACAGTGCCCCTCCCCCTTACAGAAGGTAACTGTCCCTCCCCCTTACAGAAGGGGATGGTTCCCCTCCCCATTACAGAAGGGGACAGTGCCCCTCCCCCTTACAGAAGGGGACAGTGCCCCTCCCCCTTACAGAAGGGGACGGTGCCCCTCCTCCTTACAGAAGGGGACGGTGCCCCTCCCCCTTACAGAAGGGGACAGTGCCCCTCCCCCTTACAGAAGGGGACGGTGCCCCTCCCCCTTACAGAAGGGGATGGTTCCCCTCCCCATTACAGAAGGGGACAGTGCCCCTCCCCCTTACAGAAGGGGACAGTGCCCCTCCCCCTTACAGAAGGGGACGGTGCCCCTCCTCCTTACAGAAGGGGACGGTGCCCCTCCCCCTTACAGAAGGGGACAGTGCCCCTCCCCCTTACAGAAGGGGACGGTGCCCCTCCCCCTTACAGAAGGGGACGGTGCCCCTCCCCCTTACAGAAGGGGACAGTGCCCCTCCCCCTTACAGAAGGGGACAGTGCCCCTCCCCCTTACAGAAGGGGACAGTGCCGCTCCCCCTTACAGAAGGGGACAGTGCCCCTCCCCCTTACAGAAGGGGACAGTGCCGCTCCCCCTTACAGAAGGGGACAGTGCCCCTCCCTCTTACAGAAGGGGACGGTGCCCCTCCCCCTTACAGAAGGGGACGGTGCCCCTCCCCCTTACAGAAGGGGACGGTGCCCATCCCCCTTACAGAAGGAGACGGTGCCCCTCCCCCTTACAGAAGGGGACAGTGCCCCTCCCTCTTACAGAAGGGGACAGTGCCCCTCCCCCTTACAGAAGGGGACAGTGCCCCTCCCTCTTACAGAAGGGGACAGTGCCCCTCCCCCTTACAGAAGGGGACAGTGCCCCTCCCCCTTACAGAAGGGGACAGTGCCGCTCCCCCTTACAGAAGGGGACAGTGCCCCTCCCCCTTACAGAAGGGGACAGTGCCCCTCCCCCTTACAGAAGGGGACAGTGCCCCTCCCCCTTACAGAAGGGGACAGTGCCCCTCCCCTTACAGAAGGGGACAGTGCCCCTCCCCCTTACAGAAGGGGACAGTGCCCCTCCCCCTTACAGAAGGGGACAGTGCCCCTCCCCTTACAGAAGGGGACAGTGCCCCTCCCCCTTACAGAAGGGGACAGTGCCCCTCCCCTTACAGAAGGGGACAGTGCCCCTCCCCCTTACAGAAGGGGACAGTGCCCCTCCCCTTACAGAAGGGGACAGTGCCCCTCCCCCTTACAGAAGGGGACAGTGCCCCTCCCCCTTACAGAAGGGGACAGTGCCCCTCCCCCTTACAGAAGGGGACAGTGCCCCTCCCCCTTACAGAAGGGGACAGTGCCCCTCCCCCTTACAGAAGGGGACAGTGCCCCTCCCCCTTACAGAAGGGGACAGTGCCCCTCCCCTTACAGAAGGGGACAGTGCCCCTCCCCCTTACAGAAGGGGACAGTGCCCCTCCCCCTTACAGAAGGGGACAGTGCCCCTCCCCCTTACAGAAGGGGACAGTGCCCCTCCCCCTTACAGAAGGGGACAGTGCCCCTCCCCCTTACAGAAGGGGACAGTGCCCCTCCCCCTTACAGAAGGGGACAGTGCCCCTCCCCCTTACAGAAGGGGACAGTGCCCCTCCCCTTACAGAAGGGGACAGTGCCGCTCCCCCTTACAGAAGGGGACAGTGCCCCTCCCCCTTACAGAAGGGGACAGTGCCCCTCCCCCTTACAGAAGGGGACAGTGCCGCTCCCCCTTACAGAAGGGGACAGTGCCCCTCCCCCTTACAGAAGGGGAGAGTACCCCTCCCCTTATAGAAGGTAACTGTCCCTCCCCCTTACAGAAGGGGATGGTTCCCCTCCCCATTACAGACGGGGGCAGCTTCTCTTCCATCAATCAAATCCACCTCTGCACTCCTCTCTGCATGTAGCTGTGGCTGTTTAGATTTCCCCCTGAAGTGACTTTAAAACCTTGGTGGATATCTCATTAATTACTGAGTTAAATAAAATTTTGACTCATTGGTTATTTGATGTTTGTGAAGTAGCTATGACTTTGTCTTTGAGAAATTAGCCCAGGCACTGCAAAGATGAACCCAAACTTTTCTTCTTTAAAGTTGTTCTTTTTAATATTTTTAAAAATTATTTTTTATTTCTTGAGACTACAATATAATTACATCATTTCCCCCGTTTCTTTCCTTACCCCGAGCCCTCTCACGTACCACCCCCTTGCTCTCTTTCAAATTTATGGCTTTGCTTTTCGCTCATTGTGTATATATGTATATACACACATATATATACACTATATTCACACACACGTGTACACACACATGCCACAGATAGGCATGATCTCAGGGGTACTGTGAAGCTGTGATGCCATAACCCCAGACATCAGTGAGACAGGAGACTGTAGCCAACAGCCTGATGTGTTTTTCTGAAGGGTTTGTTTTGATGTCATATTAATATTAATGATTTTCATCAAATATTCAAAAACATTGGGAAAAAAAAAACCACCCCAAAGTTTAGCTTGGATTCAGAAGGGAGTGATCGCGCATTAGTCTCCATGAGCGTTGTGCCCTGGGCGTGGCAGCTCTGTGGGTTCTGGAAGACTCCTCTGGCTAGACTGCCTCTTCCTCCAGACTGCTCAGCCCTGTAGGTCACCCCTATAGACCACCATTGTTCTCCCTCTCACAGGCCAAGCTCACGGCCATCTTAGACTGTGGCTTCTAGGTGTCACATCTGGAGGCTCTTTCTCCAAAAGCCGCGAGATGTGTTCTCCCTGCTTACCGCGCACCCAGGACCCCTCTGGGATGTCTTCTCCCCAGGGAGGCTTCCCTGAACTTAAGTAACTTCCCTGTTCCTCTTGAACATATGACTCCACCTGACTTTTCCCTCCATGTTGTGTTGTTTGTCTGCTGCTTGCTTGACTTTATTTGCATGAGGTCAAGTCTACACTGGCTGTGTGTGTACATTTGTGACCAGTGCTTGGGGCAGATATGGCGGTGCACAGTAGGTGGATGGAAATGTATCTGCCCATCCGAGACCTGCCTCCTGGGCTGGGCTGAGACATCTCCACTTCCCATTCCGGTCTCGCTGACGCCATGTGTTTGTGTCCAACACAGGCTTTCTGAGCTCCTCGGTCATGGTGGGATGGGTTAGGTTGGGTTGGGTTGGGCTGGGAGAGGCAGGGCACAGAAGCCCTGCTTCTCCGACTGACCTTCTCCACAAGGCAGAGAGGGGAGTGGACACTAAACCACCTGGCTTGTGTCTCTCCGGCTGTTAGACATTTTCCCACCTTGCTTTACAGTTATTTTGATCCTTGGTTTCTGAATATGCATGGGACTTAGCTTTTGAGAGTCTGAGCCAGGCTCCGGAGGTGGGATGATAGGATGGAGCCAGCAAGCGAGGCTAGGAGCGATCAGAGAGCTTCATGGGTAGTGACAGAAACAGAGGGACATACAGGCGCTCACTGGAAGTAAACCACAGGGAGAGTCATCTATACAGAGGGACCGGTGCATGCGGAGACCCAGATGCTGACCAGCTGATGGATCTGATGGATCAGATCTGATGATCAGCCTCGTGCTGCCTGGGAAAGCAGGAAGTGAATGAACTTTGAGGATGACTCAATTTTCCATGCCAACTCGGTGGAATTCAATGAACCCACCCCAGTCCCATACAGCCTAACCCACTGAATCCACCCCACCCCACCCCATTCCCCTCTACCCCATCCCACCTCACTCCACCCCACCCCACTCCACCCCACCCCACCCCACTCCACCCCACTCCACCCCACTCCTCCTCACCGGATGTACCACTCCTCCTCACTGGATGTAACCATCCTATCCCAGTCCAGCTGTAGCTAGCCCAACCCTAGGGTATCTTTGAGAGCTGGTAAGGTTTTTACAGAAGCAGAGACTCAGGAAGCACAGCCCTCAGGAGTTCTGGGTTTTTCAGGGAAGCTGGCATCGGGAGGGAGTGGGGGTGGGCAAGAGCAAAAGCCACGGTTCAAGTTCAAGGCACCACAGGATGATCACTTAACACCATGCCAGGGAAGTTTTGCAGGATTCACTCTGTAACGGACGGGATGAAGAAACCTCTTTCCACATGACCAGGCAATCCACTCACTCCTTTACCTAATAAGGTGACAACGTATGTGTACACTGTTGAGAACGTGTATCCATTCTAGGGCCTGGGGCTGGAGGATAAGGGTGGGCGGAGAGGAATCTCTCTCCTATGGGGCTTCTCTTGAAAGTTCACCCACAATGCAGGGAACAGACAGCTAAGACTTTTCAGATGGAGTCAGAGAAGAAAGCACAGCACAGTGACCGGATGGCAGAGAGTGGGCGGGAGGGAGTGGACAGCAGAGGCACGTGGTTAGTGGACAGCAGAGGCACGTGCCCTGCCTCGGGACAGAGAGCTCTGCGGCTCTGGTTAGGACTGAGACCTGCATGCAGACAGTAAGTGCCAGGCTTTACGGGGACAGCTTCCTGATAACACTTTGGGACCAGCAAGGTGGGGACAGTTGTTCATGGTGGGGAGCAGAGAGCCAGGTGGGAGGGGTGGGCTGGGCTTGAGGCTCAGAGATGGAAGGATTTGGTGGGGACAGGGATTATTACACCTGGGGACACGAAGGACTTCATTCCTCGTCTTCAATTTGCTGCTGGGAGGGGCTTCCCTTTCATAGAGCCCGGGGAACATTTAACTTCGCCGTGACTGTGGAAGCTTTTTTGATGGTTCTATGACCTCTGGGTGCATCTTTCTCCTGCTCCTTGGCCTTCTTCTTGGCCTGTCCGTTTCAACCACTAGCCCCTCTGACGCCATGTCCCCAAGCCAGACAATTTCCTGTGCATTCCTGAAGTGATTAAACCCAAGCCCAGCTGTCGCCCTGTGTCACCCACAGAGAAGGAGCAGGAGGGACAAAGAAAATAATTATGGGGCCTCCAATAGACTCAGCCAGCATGAGGAATAAAGGCAGGCAATTTTGTAGTTGTGGTTGACTGTGACATTTCATTTGAATGCCCGGATCGATGAGACTTCAAAACAGTGAGCAGCTGAGCATGCCTGTGGAGGTGCCCAGGGTCTGCCTGGTGCTGGAAGTCAGGGAACCATGTGCACACAGGACATTCATCACATCTGCACATATTGAGTACCTACTGTGTGCTGGTCAGAGCCCTGGACACTTCACAGGCATCATCTCACCCTGTCGTCAGCACAGACAGGTAAGATAGGGAAGACCGGGTTGTTGGAGTGTGCTGCTGGTCCTCACGGAGATGCAAGTGCAGGCTGTCAATCAAAGTCTGGGCCGGGAAGCACATTCAGCATCTGAGGAGCCCAGAGTTGGTGGAATGGGGCACATAGCCTTGTGCCACCATTACAGGTCCCGGACTCCGTCTCTTTTTGGATCAGCTCATACACCTGGAGACTGCAGCCCAGATGTGGCTTGCAGACGTGGCTGATGCTGGCCTCTGTGGGTTAGCACCCTTCTGCTAAAGCCACTGCTTCTCCACATTAGCCGTCAGCATGTGTGTAAGCAAAAATATGTTTGGGTGTAAGGTTGTGTTTGCACACATGGGTATGTGTGTTTGTATGTGTGTATAAATGTTTGCGCAGAGCTCCCGTGGCCTCATGACCTGGATTTGTAACCCAGGTCAGTCACTGGCTAACCCACAGCTTCAAGCCGATGGTGCAATTTCTGGATGCTTCTGTGTCCTCCTTCGTCCCACGGTAGCAATCATTCCCGACCCCACAGGACTGATGGGAGATGGTTTGGTTCCGTGACACTCTTAGAAAGGGGGGTCTGACACAAGACCAGTGCTGGACAAATGTCACTATCGCTGCTGTCTCCGGTGCCCCTTTGTCTCCTGAATGCACAGCTCTATTCCTAGGGTGACTGCAATGTGTACCTTCTACGAAGGGCAAAGGGAGGAACATCACGGCCCAACTGCGCTGGGTGGCCTCGATCAGACGCATCACCTCCCTGCGCCTTCGTTTCTTCCTCCAGGAAATGAGGTCAACCATCCACTGATAGGGAGCGGGGGAGGGGGGGCACTTGGAGTACGCCTTGCCTCTCTGGTCTCCCTCCATCCATTTTCCAGCCACATCATTGCTCCCAAGCCATCCACTCGTGCTCCTGATGGGAGACCCTTCCCCGTCTCTTGCTGCTCACGGTGCTCTCCTTCACTGAGCTCTCTAACGAGCATGTGTAAAGGTACAAGCCCCAGGGATTTAGGATGCACAAGGCAGAGCAGCCCTGTCTTCACAGAGCTGCCACTATGCAGGCTGCATGAGCCAGACTTTATCTGTTTCTCTGACAAACACCAGAGGAAACATTGTAAAGGTGGAAGGGCTTCTTTTGGCTCACAGGTTCAGAGGTGTCAGTTCATCCTTCCAGAGAGGGCAGGGCAGAGCAGTACATTCACATCATGGCAGCCAGAAAGTAGAGAGGGAGACAGAGGAGGTGGTAGCGGTACTTTCTCTTTTGGGTTTCTTCCTCACCTCAGGCACTGCCCCCTAGTCCCCCAACACTCCCCCTCCACACCCCGCCCCTGGTCTTTATGTAGTCCTGGCTGGTCTAGAACTATACACCTATATACCCCTGCCAGGATCAAAGATTGTGTTGTCACACTTGCTCCCTCCCCCATCACATTTGCCTCCCCCCCCCAAAAAAAAACCTGGCCCACCCCTTTTTCTGTAAAATAGGCTGGCTGTGCCTGTGCACTTTTCTGGAATTGTCTGTACCATGGAGAGTAGTATCATCTTGCTCCCAAGTGCAGAGAAGCAGACCTCAGGCACAAGTACTCAGTGAGCAAGTCACTTGTCCCTCTGTCCATCAGAGACAGAGAAATGTCAACAAACACCCTTGAAAGAGCAGGAGAGGGAAGCTTACTCATGCAGATGGCACAGGGCAGAGCGGGCAGAGGAGAGGCCTCATTCACAGTCTGCAGCAGCCTGGTCCCAGAGCCTGGAGCCTGGGGTGGCTATGGTAATACTGACCAGAGCAGCCAGTGCTCAGCACAGCCGCAGAGGCTCCTCCAGACAGGAGCAAACAGCACAGGTTCCCAGGATACCAAGAGGCAGGAAATCAGCCAGAGGCCGACTGGTCCTTAGCTGGACACAATGAGGGTCATTCCCCAAGGAACCCAGGCCCTTCGGCTGATGCTCAAATACAGTGACTGGTTCTCACAAGGGGGGATGGTGACTTAGCAGCCGTGGGAGGTCTCTTGGATACAGGGGGAGCTGTCACAGTGATTCATGGCGCCTCTGACATCACAGGGAGCTTATTGTGATGCAAAGTCAAGCATTGTCTAGACACAGCAGGGGCTAAGGGACATGCAGTTGTCCTGTGTGACCTGCTGAATGGGACATAGAAACATATGGTTTCCATCATGTCCTGGGACATAGATACAGAAAAGACTGTCAGAAGGGGAGAAGCTATGCTCACAGTCCCCTCGAAGCAGGAACCAGTACATAGCACAGGGCCTCCAGGGACATGCTAGGGTTGGAGCAGGCAGAGGGACAGGTGTGCACCATTAGGGTGGGCTCTGTACGGAGAGGCAGGCCCAGCAGGTGCAGGATTGGCTAACTGGAAGAGTTTCGAGGACTCTGGGCTGTCCCTAGCTGTACTTGACTTTAGGGGTGGTTAGGGCAGGTGTGCAGCGAGCTGGTGCCCAACACAGAAGGTGTTGAATGTGGGTTCTGGGCTGGATCTGGTTTGCACTGAATGAGACACTGCAGACAAGCTACTTCTTGTGTCTGGAAAATGGCCACCCTGGCAAAATCAGGTCTCCATGGTCAGCAAGGACCTTAGATGCCAAAACACCAGAATATACAGTATAAAAAACCTGGTTTAAACACACACACACACACACACATACACACACACACACACACACACATACACACACACACACACACACACATACACACACACACACACACACGCATGCGCACATGCACACACACACACACACACACACACACACACACACACACACATGCACACACACACATACACACACATACACACACACACATACACACATACACACACACACACACACATACACACACACACATACACACACACACACACACACACACATACACACACACACACACACACATACACACACACACACACACACACACACACACACACACGCATGCGCACACGCACATTCACACGCGCACACACACACACAGACACATGTGCAGACATGAATGCATACACACATGCGCCCACCCCAGTGCCTGTATAAACAGCTGAGTTCAAATGCCTTCTCCACCTGGGAGTAGTCATTACCTCCTTTTCCCAGAGCAGGCCCCTTTGTGCCCTTTAATTGCAAGAACATTTGGGAAACTGCAGTGATGTAGTTAAAAAACCAAACCAAACCAAAAAACCCCCAAGTGTTATAATTATGCACCGTGTGTGCGCTTCGCCTTCACATCTTATTTGGAAAGTACAAAAACCAAGTAGAGGCGAACAAGAGGCCCAGGCAAACAGCCAGCTCCCTGTGGACAGAGCCAGCAGGGAATCATGGGGGGGGGGCAGCCTCTTCAACGTGGCTGGTTCTTCAACTTGCACAGGGAAAGAGGCCCCGCCACCTGCCTAGGAGATTGGTCACAGGTGCTCCCTGCAGCTTCATGCTTTCTGTGCCTCCTTGGGGTGACACAAGCCAAGAGTGGGAGGCCTGTTGAGAAAAGCCACACCTTGGCTGAGGCCTGCCTTGGTCAGCCCTGGCTTCTAACTGGGAGATCGGGAGCTCCCCTCCCACAGATCCCAGGTCCTCATATCTGAGAAGCAAGTCCTTTCTGTGTTCTAGAAAGACGCCTGAGAACTTGGAGATGTTTCTAGATGGGAGGCACCAGGGTTAAGTAAGCCCCTCTCAGTGTTGGGCTCATCCCGGAAGTCTCTAGAACATCTGTGTAAGGGTACTGTGATGTCTAAGCTGGTTGTCAACCTGACACACCCGGGGAAGAGGGAACCCCAGTTGAGAAATTGCCTCCTCAGGCTGTCCCTTGGCCACACACACCTGTGGGTTATTTTCTGGATTGCTAATAGATATAGAGGGACCCAGCCCACTGTGGGCGGTGCCATCCCTAGTGCTTTTGGGCTATATGAGAAAGCTAAATAAGCATGAATCAGGGAATGGTCACTAAGCAGGGACGCCCCATGGTCTCTGTTTCAGATCCTGCTCTAGCTGCCTGCTTAAGCTCCTGCCCTGGCTCTCCTCAGTGACGGACTTTAAGCCAACTAAACTCTTTCCTCCGCCATGTTGTTTTTGGAGAGTGTTTTATCTCAGCAGCAGGAAAGCAAATTTTCTGTAAACCATTCATTTCTAGAAGGAACTTCCCAATGGGAAAGGGTACGCAACACGACACAGAGAATGTTCTGGAAGGACAGTCTTTGTGGGAATGGCCTCAGTTGCTGATGCTATAGAAAGGTTCATCTCTACGTGGTTGTATTTGCTTAATTTCCCATCGACCTTGGTGCAGCCAAGTTCTCGGTAGTAGCTGCTTCAACTAAACCAGTGCTTCAGTGTCAACAGCTGTGCTTGCTCATCTCTGCCCACTTCCCGACGTTCTGAGCTAACAGGATATGAGTTTTCCTTCTTTTCTTGACATTCACATGTGCGCCAGTGTGAGTCTGTACGTGGTTGTACATCGGTGTGTGGACGCGTGGGTTCGGAGGTTAGAGGACAACCTTGGTGGCCGCCCACCTTCTCTCACTGGCCTGAAGCTCACCAATTAGGCTAAAGTGACCAGCCAGCACCCAGTGAGCCTTGGGGGCTCTGTCTCTGCCTCCCAGGCTGAGATCACAAGCACAAGCTAACACCCTGGATTCCGGGACTGAGCACATGATCTCCTGCTTGAGAAGCAAGCACTTTGCCAGCTCAGCTCTCTCCACCAGGACCTGAGGTTTTTAAGCGCACATAGAGCACTGCATTCAGAACACATCCTGCTCTTCCCAGCCTCCCTTGCTGTTCAGTGTGGCCACGTTACTCTGTTCTATCCAATGTACAGAAAGGGAAGTAAGATCTTGTAGCCTTCAGGGAGTCTTTAAGCAGTGGGGTTCTCTGACTCCCCACCTTTCCCCTGGCCTCATGGCTCTATGCAAACATGTCACTTAGCCTCAGTGGCCCCAGTGGATAGAGAGCACTTTACTGGTGAAACAGGGGCCTGGGCCTTGTGGGGCCATTCACTCTCAGACAGTTCTACTAGAAGAAAACCACAGCTGGACCGAGGTCCTCACTGGTACAGAAAGAAGCCTTAGCATGGTGCCCTGCAGCCTGACTCACCCAGGGAGGCCACTCTGGGGTCCTTGGTAGGCAGCACTACCCCATATTAGACCTGCGCAGACCATGCTTCCTGCATCTGGACATGGCCTCACTCTTGACAGGCAAGAAAAAACCCTGGCTTTGGAAAACACAGAGACGTTTTCTCTAGATTCTCCTCAGCCGTGAACAAAATCTCTGCATGACCTCATTGTGCTAGTGAAGACGCTTCTCATTCCACACGGGAAGTAGGAAGAGGTCTGAGTCAGCCTCCCTGTTTTCTTACACTTACTGTGGAGATGGGAGAGCCCGTGTGTGCACACACGTGCACACACACTCGCACACGCACACACACACACACACACACACACACACACACACACGTGCTCATGCACCCCGACTCACCCCCCCCCCAACTTCTCCCCCCCACTCTCACTTTCCTTACCTATCGTCTCTCCTACTCAGTTTACTTCAGGGAGTTAGGAGGAAGGAGCAGATGGCTTGTTCTAATGCACTGGAAAGAGAGGCCAAGAGAGGCCATGCGATCTGGACAGCCTGAGCCTTCTGCTGGGGCGGAGGAGGCCATGGATGGCGGGAGGATGGCGCTTAGGGTTGTTGCTCTCTGCACCTCCTTCATTTTTAGGACTTGGGTTTTATCCTTCCCCCAGGAAGCCTCCCTAATTTGTCCCCCATTAGACCGCACCTCAGTTCCGGAAGCACCTACAGCCCCTGCTCTGGTCAGGACCAGCCCACAGTTCATCGTCCCTCTAGCCCCCTTTCCCAGCCTGCCCATGGTCTCTCGTCCTGGGCAGAAATATAAGAAAAGGCTCTCATTCTAATCTGCAGGATCCTGGGCTCCACTCTTCCAGGGACTAGCGGGTGGAGTGGTCACTAAAGGTCCCAGACTCCTCTCACTGGGCATTAGGGGTCCACATTGATAAGGACTAGCTCTCAGGCATCCCTTGGGGAGCTTTCCAGATGGGAGATGAACAAGTCAGTGAGCATGTGGGTCACAGATGAGACAGACAGAACCATTGAAAACCACCCAGGTGCCCTGGATCAGGGGAGGCTCACCTGAAAGAGGCTGTAGCCTTTGCCCATAGAGAGAACTGCCATGGTGTCCTTGTGGATAGCTATTCAGGGTGTTGTTGGATTGTTTCCTTCCCTCTGTTCCCATAGGGTCTCGCTTCCCTTCCTGGCACATGGCTGGATCATGTGGCCACTCAGCCTAGCCCCGGGAAGGAGAGCGTAGAACTTGAGTCAACACATCCAGGCGGGTCTCAGGTTAGGAAACTAAGAGTCAACAGAACGCACAGAATTCTGGGAGAGTGTGTCAGTGGAACAGTCTCTCTGTTTAATTCAAGGGTCATACATTTGTCCAGTTGGGAGTGAGGGGGGGGTCTTTTGGTACTCAGAGGTGAGGCCATTGGTTGCGACAGGGATGCTGGGATAGGCGCTTAGGTAAGCAATTCTGCCAATCATAGTCTACCCCTTGAAGGGGGTGGAGTTTTGCTGTGGCTTGTGGTAGAGACTGCAAAGGGGAGGGGCCAGGGATCCTGCCATCTGCTCATTTCAGGCTGGGGTCCCAAGCACCCTCCACCCACTGCTTCTGTGTGACCACATCCACAAGGGCACTCCAACTCTTGATTCGTTTTTAACAAGAAAAGCCAAATATTAATTGTTTTTAATAATTCGATTGGCAGCAATTTTGGCCACATTGTTTACCTGTTGCTGTGACAACTGGGTTTAAGCTATTGGGGTGTTTGAAAATCAAGGCATAGAGGCATTGGGGATGTGATGGGCTTGTAGACCCTGCTGGAAGTTTTGGGGGTTACATATATGTCCCATTTTACCAGCCCAGAGTCATTAGTGTAAAATAACATCCCTCCCACAAGTTAGCAAGGCCAGCACAGTCCCAGGAAAGGAGAGATGGGAAGCTGTGAAGCTGGCAGCAGTGGAGGTCATGATCTGGTCTGTCCTGGAGGTCACTGGCCAAATGGTGTGTTTCCGGATAGGTGTGGCTGCAGCCGGGTGTGGGGGACTCCTAATGTAGGCAGGACTGCTGGGTCCAAACAGGTCTCCTGTGACCATGAGCAGATGGACTGGGGGTCTACACCAGCCAGAGGGGGTGCAGCAGACACTAAGATTTCTCCACCACTGGGTCTCAGAAGGCGGTTCTGTTGGGGAGATTCCGGAAGCCATGTCAGTAGCCTCTATGCAGTGAGCACCCCCATTTGGTCTGAATTCCAGCTCCTCTAGAGTGTGTTGAGAATAGAAATGGAAGAGTTAGGTCCCCTATGCTTCCCAGCAGGCTCTGAGGACCACCCCCAGCCTCATTCCCTCCAGGCTTTGCCTGGTTTAGGCACCTGGGTCTGTCAACATAAGAACTTCCCAAGTGCTCTAGCAGTGGATGGAGCTACCTGGGAAGGAAGTGGATTCAAGGCCATGGACAGTGATCAAGAAGGGAAGGGACTGACGGAACGTGCTGAGTGGCTGGACAGAGTGTGGAAGCCCCCCAGCCCAAGTCCGAGGTCCTTTCACCAAGAATGGGACCTGTAAGGAGGTAGAGTACTGAAAGAAAGACACAGTTGCTGTTCTGTCTCCACCACACAGAGCCTCCAGAGCAGCCAGTCAGTAAATGCGGTGGAAGGACAGAGTGGGTTCCCTTTGGCTCCACCCCCCATTCATGGTGCTCTCTGGGGTAGAGGTGGGCTATGACCCCCTCACATCCAATCAGGGTTACTTACTTCATGCTCTGCACCGTCCTGGCAGAGGCTCTGGAGAGGGAGATTGCGCTACTGAGCAGTTGGTTGCAGCAGCTCACCCTGTGTGGAGGATTAGCTCCGTGTGTCTGGATTTGGTGGAGGAGCTGGCGTGTCATTGTTGACAGGGACAGCAAAGGGTGAGAGGCCCTAAGTTTGGGTGCACTGACCCTGGCTTTCTGGATACGCTGTGGCGACAAGGAGGTCTTCTGCTCTGGGGCTTACCGGGGCTCCCTGCATGGAGCCCTCCACCTAATTCATCAGCCGGAGACAGAAGAGGGCGGGCCGCTAATGAAAGGCGCCTTGAGCGCTAACGGAGCTGATTTAACCACTAAGGAACTCATCCATCCCAACTGATATCTGCTCTTGGTCCTCAGCAGGTGACACCTTGGGCGACAATCTTTCTGAGGTATGAGGTACCGGTGTCATGGAGGTGTGCTCATACCCCGCCCCTCTCACCGCGGTTTCTGGGGTGGCTGTCTCTGCAACCCTATTTCCGTGCAGCAGATGCAGACTGCTACACATTTTTGTTCTTCTAAATAGGCAAGAATATGTCTTTGTTTGTTTGTTTGTTTTTTCTTCTTTCTTTTTCTTCCTCTTCTCTCTTGAGTGCTGTTTCCCAATAGCAAAATGCTGGAATCAGGCGGGAAGTAACACAATCAAAACCAACCCCACGCAAACTGCGAGCACCATTGGAAAAGCTGTACAGCAGCAAGGAAACACTGGGGAAGGGAGAATAGTGCCCCACCCCCACCGCTGCAAGAGTCCCCGAAAGCACCGCGCATCACGCAAGGCTCTGCGCACCTCCTGCCTTATGGCGGCATTTCCACACTGTGACACCCTCTGGAGCCACCTGGCCCTTCTAAATTCTGGATTCTGCTCGGGAGGACTTAGGTGGTTCTGTTGGGGAAGTTTATTTTAGTTATGTTTGAAATCGTTTTTTTGTGCTGTTGGGTGAGGGGCTATCCTAGGTCTAGGGCGTTTTGTATTGTCTGCAGGTGCTGGATTTCTGTGGGGGATGTTTAATTGCTTATGAGCTGCACATGGTATCAGTAAAACACCTAAGGAATTCTGAATCAATAAAACACCTGAGCTCAGACGCTCGGGGTTCCACTGTGAGTATGGCACCGGCCATGACGGTGGTTCCCTCTGCTGAGGTCTGGTAGAGTTTACATCAGTGAATATGCCTCCCTGTCCTGTTTGGTGAGCTGCCACAGCGCTGTACTACTACATGGTTCCATCAACAAACGAGATGAGGAAGCCATTAGCCGGAAGTGAGACTTTGTGAGGTCACCTGGAAGTCCTTCCTGAAGCCTGTGCATCAGGGAAACTGGCCACTGAGTGAGTGAACTTTTTAGGTGAGTGAGCTCTCAGGTGAGTGCACTCTCAAGTCAATGCTTGCCTCAGTAAGTGATACGGTCAGGCATGAAATGTCCTTGGGTAGGAGCCTCTCCAGCGCCATTTGGCAGGCACATGGTGAAGCCAGGATTTAAACACAGATCTCTTCACATACAAAGTCCCCAGTCTAACATCTGCGGTGCCTGCAGTTTCTCGGATGATTCTCCGATAATGTTTTAGTGTTTTTCATCATGTCTCAGTAATTCATCTTGGTTGTAAGATTATGAAAAAGTAATTATGAGATCTATTCCCCTTCAGGAACCCTGGGCAATGAACACTGACCTTGTGTTAGCCTGTCCTGATTGGGCAGAAGTGAGAGTCGTTGCTCAGCAGAGACCAGAAAGCACTTTACAGAGGCCCACACTGCAGCTATTTTTGTGGCTCTACCATAACCTTTGCCCTAGAGCAACGCAGGCCTAAAGTCTGCTGTCACCTGGGCGGGGAGGCTGCCGGGTGCCACTGGAGATGGACTGTTTCCCTGTGTGGGGACCCTGAGCCAGAGTCAACCTTGGTCAGACCCACACACTACAAAATTCCACCAGGGATGCATCTCCTATGCCAGGCTTTGGAGCCAGGAGGATGCACATCAGACCCCGTGTCTCCTTGTCTTAGAGATGTCATCTTCAGCCAAATGGAAGGAATCATGACATTCTTCCCACAGTTCTGCTGTGTTGTCCTGGGGGTCAGATGAGGCAGGAGCCTCGGCAATCCGGGAGCTGAGCGTTGTAGGCAGAGGGCCAGTGTGGTTATTGCTGTGACTATTTTAATGCACTAAAAGTTGTTTTATTTCAGTCAAAGAAAAGAAAAATTGTGTTCCTTCATTGTGAAACAGATACTGCATGAAATTGGCTTAGCTGAAATTAGTTCCGGTTGCACAAGTATATCCCCCTGTAGTGAAACCTGAACTCAAAGGACAATTCAAGTCCCCCGGCCTCCCGAGGCTGCCACCTGGCCACCCAGACCCTGCTGGATGAAGCCGGATCCCGTCATCCCTAATGCCGCCGTCTGTCAGCTACTCAGACAAGACACATATGTACCGATTCCTTCAACAAATGCCCACCAAATCCCCACTGGGTACCCGGCTCAGTCTCTGCAGAGCAGAGCATCTGTGGGTGACCCAAACAAGGTAAGAGAAGAGGGGCTGGGGGACAGAAAGTCCATCAGGGAGCCATCTGGGATTTCAGCAGGAGGTGGCGTGAAGAGGGCATGAACGTGGGATTGGTTTCCCGCAGGGGCAGCAGGAGCTGAGGCCTGAACTGGAACGTGTCAAGGCATGGCTGTGTACTGTGTGAGGTGGGCAGTGTGTGGGGACCAACAGGTGCTGGGGTGCAGAGGGCAGCCCCCAGAAGATCAGCAGCTGAGCCCACTACTCAAGATGCCTCAGGGCAATTTATGTGCGACTAAAATTGCATCTGAACACCTCTCACACACGGGTGGCCTTCCCCCAGGGCTTCGCACTGCGCTCACGGGTGTCTGGGAGTGCACGTGTGTGTATTGATCCCACCGTTCTGCACTTTACAGTTCCCAGAGGCAGGGCCGTGGACTCTGTTCAGGTTGTGCAATATTGATTTCACAGTAAAGGCACTAAGATTTTACGCTCCTTGATTGAAATAAAACGTCAGGAACATTAATAGTCACAGCAGAAGCGGGTCAGGAGGCTGTGAATGTCATTGGAACAAGAATTTGTCTGTCATCCCTCACCTGGGTCAGTAAAGGTGCCGGTCCCCAAACCAGCACTGCCTGAGAACCCACCCCACCGCTCCACAAACCAGTCAATAGATTGACCTGCGGGCAGACAACATAGAGCCTGAATCTGCCCAGGAACATGTTATGTGGTTGGGTGTCGCCCCAGGAGGGGTCCCATAGACTGTCATCCTGGGTACCGGTGTACAGCTCACTAGGGTCCCTTCAGGGGAAGGGCTTCCTGGGTCTGTCACCGTCGAGAGCCTGGGCTTGGCACTCTGTACCCAGCAGGTCTCAGAAGGTTTCAGATGAGCATTGGATGAGCCCAGTGGCTCCAAGTGCATTAGGCTGCAGCCAGTAGGGCCTCAGGGAAGGAGGGCAGAAGCACACACGGATTCCTGCCTGAGCACGTTGCTAAGTGACAAAGAGAGTTCTAGAAAACCACATGACCCTCTCTACCATAGCTAAGACTGCGGGGGTGCACTAGGAGGGAGAGGGTGTGGCCAAGCAGGGGTGAAGCCAGGGTGAGGAGGGCAAGATCAATTTAGGAGACAGGACTAGAGTGGAGGTACATCAGAGGTGGCAGTGGGGCCTGAAAGGGACAGGTTGGTTTGGGTGGTTTGGGTCCTGGAAGGGCCGGGCGTCTGTAGTAGAACACAGCTTTGGTGGCTCACCAAGGATGACAAGGAGGCATTTTTCACTGGTGCGAGCCCTGCCAGACTCCAGCAGAGGCCACTGTCATGGCCAATGCGATACTCATAGTGGAACCCTGAGCGTCTGAGCTCGGGTGTTTGTATGCATTCAGAACTCCTCAGGTGCAGATCCTAAGCAATCAAACGTCCCTCTCAGAAATCCAACACCTGCAGACAGTACAAAACGCCAAAGCCTGTGCATCCCTTTTGCCAACAGTGCACAAAAACAATTATTTTAAACTCAACTAAAAATAAACTTCCGTAACAGGTCTCCAAGCTGGAGCAGGAGGAAAAACAGGGAACAGGCAAGACAAGATGGAAGAGGAGCCGAGAGTAGTAGATGAGAGCATACAGGGTGGGGCCCTGGGCTAGGTGAGGCCTGTGGGGGAGGGGCCATGCTCCTGGGCATCTGACTCCGCCTCCTGAGAATCCAACACCTTTCATTATGATCTGTGTATGTGCCTGTGTGTGCGTGTGTGTGCGTGTGTGTGTGTGTGTGTGTGTGTGTGTGTGTGTGTGCGCACGCATGCGCGTGCGTGCTTGCGTGCGTGTGCCTATGTACACATGTATGCATGTGACTGGAGGTCAGGGGACAACTTGTGGGAGTCAGTTCCCGTCTTCCACCACCTGAGTCCCAAGGACTGAACTCAGGCCATCAGCCGAGGCAACAAGCATCCTTACCCAACGGGCTGCTGTTAATCCAAATCGCTCTGTGGGGGAAGCACTGCCACAAAGTTGAGTTGATTTTAAGCTAGCTTTTAATACTGGCCAGTAATGATGGAAACTGGCTAGGACCATCTGGAGGCCCCCACTGGGATTCCTTCAAAATGGCCCCAGGGGTAGTTTGTAGAGATCGCCTTCCCTCCCTCCTTCCCTCCCTTCGCTCCCCTTTCTTTCTTTCTTTCTTTCTTTCTTTCTTTCTTTCTTTCTTTCTTTCTTTCTTTCTTTCTTTCTTTCTTTCTTTTTCATTCTTTCTTTCTTTCTTTCTTTCCCTTTTTCTCAAGACAGGATTTCTCTGTTATAACTCTAGCTGTCCTGGAACTCCCTCTGTAGACCAGGCTGGCCTCAAATTCACAGTGATCTGCCTGCCTCTGCCTCCCAAGTGCTGGAATTAAAGGCATATGCCACTGCTGCCCAGTATTTGTAAGGATTTGTAAGGACTTTGTCCTGCCTAGATGTCTCTCGCCTACGTGCTTCCTGTCTGGGTACCTCCATCTCTTTCCAATCAGGGGCAAGCATATCTCCTGTGTCATCAATTAAGTTTGAACCCAGACTCACACTACCTTGCCATCCTTCACTGTGGTTTTAGCCAGACATACCAATATATGGCTTTAAACCCATGGCTGAGAAAAGGGCTCCACCTTAGAGAATGGGCTTAGGAGAACCACCCTTCTGCTCAGATGGAGCCTGATCTGTGAGGGTCTTTCTTGTGCGAATGTAGCCTATAAAGAAATGGTACAAGAGAGGAGCAGCAAGAGGCATGCTGGGTCAAGAGAGACATCGCAGAAGAGAGCACGGTGCAGTCCCTCTGATGGCTCTCTGTCCCCGCTTGGTGCTATGTGGCTCACACATTTCCATTTATATGGATCCCAAAGCATTCAGCCGCAGCAGCCCAGAGAACTGTAGGGCCTCTTGCACACACTGTCCACCTTGCACAGCCGGCCAGGAGATCTGTTCGGTCACATCTGCCCATTCCTGTGCCCATGCACGCCCCTGCCCACTGTGTCCAGGAGCAGGCTGGGATGCATCCTCCATACCTCTCTTTACTTCTCTGCAAAACCTGCAGGATGAGCACCCCAGGTCGCCTTCCCCTCTCCCCCTGGCTCAGGCCTGTGGTCTCGCTGCTGGTCTCCCAGACCGGCCCTTGCTGCAGACACCCCACGTGTTCTCAGAAAGCTAATCTTGTGAAAGTGAGCCAGGCCCACCGTCTCCAAGGCTCCGGTTACCCAAGTCCTCACAGGTCCGAGCACTTGTCTTCTGCTCGGTCACCTGTCACCTCTCAGGTGTCATCTTCCCACACTGTTCTCAACCATGCTGATCTCAAGCTCAACGTTCTTCATCCCTCTCAAAATGATGCTGCCCTGCCATTCTCTCTGCCTACGGCTCTCTGTCCCCACAGTCCCACCACCCGGACAGCTTCCCCCTCCCACCTTGCCCGAAAAGCCATTCTGGAATGCAAGGTTACAACCCAGCTGGTGCTTCTCCTTCCCCGAATCTTCATCTGCCACAGCACCCATCCATCTGGGCTCGATGGGCTTCGGCCTGTCACTGTCCGCCAACCCTGCGGCAATGGCGAAACGATGGGGGTCAGGCCGTCGGCTCGGTGCCCTGCACAGCATCGGCTGGAAGTTGTCCCAGATGAATATTGCTGTTTCTCTGTGTGTTGTATGTGTGAATGTGCACATGTGTGTGTGTGTGTGTGTGTGCGTGTGTGCGTGTGTGCACAAGTGGGCGGAGATCGACACTGAGTGCCTTCCTTCCACCGTGGCTCTTCCCCTTCATTCTGAGATAGTGTTTTCTCACCAATTCGGCTAGCCTGGCTGCCAGTGAGCCCCAGGGATCCTCCTGACTCTGCCTCCCCTATTACCATGTTCAGTAGGTGCTAGAAATCCAAACTCAGGCCCCCCCTGGTTTGTACAGCCCTGTCCCCAGCCCCTATTCTGTTGCAGGAGTGAATGAATGAGTGAATGAATGAAGGAGAAAATCATGGGCAAAAGTGGGCTCTGGAGGAGGAGTAGGGACTGGGTGTGTAGCGTGACAAGGCCTTGCTTTGTGAAAGCACGCAAGGGTAACTACAGAGCACTATAGTTGAACAGTATTTCTGTGGTGTTGAAATTTCATGAGGAGGGTAAAGGAAGAAGAAAATGTCTAAATGCCTTCCTTCCAGGGCGATGCTGAAGCGAACGAAGATGGAGAAACATGGGCTTAGGGGAAACAAACGGCTCTGCAGCCTGTTATCCCACCTATTGCTGGGAGGTAGAAGACAAATCAAGATACTTAAACGCATGTCAAACAGGCACAGCGTCTTCCCGCTGGAGGAGAGAATAGAAGAAACGCCTCGGCGCTCCGAGGAAACATCTTCTCTCTCCCTGCCCAGGGACAGACTTACAAAGGATGATATTTACATTTTCCCCAAGCCTCTAATTTTCTCATTTATCATCTGTCAGAGCCCGAGGCCCTTCCTCAGCACACGGTGTTTGCTGGCAGCTAATGATCCCTTTACCAAACATCACAGTCCAGCCAGGAGCTCGTTAATGCTGCTGAGGCAGCTGATTTAATGCATTAGTGTCATGGCAGGTCTCGGTCCCCTGGATCACAGGAGCACAGCAGCCACGGGGCCCCGTGCTTCCCGGAGGCTCCCCCAACACCAGGGAAGCATGGAAACCACTCCATCTCCAGATCTGGAGATGACTGAACACTGAGGTTGGCTTTGAAAGTCAGACTGAGGTTTCTAGACCTCGATCCAGCTGTCACAGGTCACGGACTGGACCTCATCTTGCTGTCCCACAGGGAACAGCTGAGGATCGGCGTCACTTGAGGAGTAAGCAGAGGCCTGGCAGGTTTTCCAGGGCCCCAGCCTGATTCTTCCTCCTTGGCACCAGCTCCTCTTCTTGTGCCCAGAGACTGAGTGAAGCTGGATTCCATCCAGCCCAAGACCCAGAGCCGTCACATGGAGACACAGGGAGCTTCTGGGTCTGGCTGAGACCCTGGATCTTGTGAGCCCTTCACGACAATCCAGTTTAGAGCCTGTCATTGATGTCAGCAGAATCCCAGAAAGGGAGACGCTATCCACATAAACAGGTGGGTTTGTTGTTGTGACATTGTGTGTATGCGTGTGTGTGTGTGTGTGTGTGTGTGTGTGTGTGTGTTCACATGCACGAGTGTAGGTCAGAGGACACAGAGTTGGTTCTCTCCTTCAACCACATGAGTCCTAGGAGTACAAACTCAGGCTGTCAGACTTGGCAGGAAGCTCAGGTGTCCAGGGCTCTGTGACAGACAGAAGACAGTGTGTGCCTGGGAACCCACCGTAGTCCCAGGAGTTGAGAGGGAGAGCTCTTTTTAAAGTAGCCTCTGCAACTTTTCAAGGTGGAGTTTGGGGGGATGTTCTTCCTGGAGGCAGAGCTCACCCACAGGGAGGTGGGTGGTGGCCTTGGCAGAGGGCTGTGACACCCCACCTCACTGAGGTCCTCTGAGAGGGGCACCGACTTGGGGAAGCAACCAGGAAGGAAGAAGGAGGAGGGAGGAGCTGAGATGGGAGAGCTTTCAGGCCTTCTGTCCAGTTCAGTCACTTTCTCTTGCTTTCCAGGCCTC
>JAMJFZ010004178.1:87500-110919 GCA_026225945.1 Cricetomys ansorgei
CACCTCACTCATTTGTCTTGGCAACGGTTCCATATGCCTGCATTCCCACTGGGTCAGCCCGTGCGCCTCTGGCCTGTGTTTCTGAGTGTGTTTGCTTTGCTTTTGTCTCATCAGCCAGCCAGCAGAGCACAGGTTCCCCGCCCCGCCCCCCACCCCCAGCTATAGAGAAAGCCCATGAGGATGTCAGCATTTGGCTCACATCTCCCCATGAGGATGTCAGCACGTGGGCTCATATCTCCTACTTCCTAATCTTTCTCTGTTTGTCAAACAAGAGTCAGCCTCTTCCTGGGGATAAAAGTGTAGGTGGTCTGTGTACTCTGGATTCATGGTGCTTTCACTCTGACATTTTTTTCTGTGGGGCATACCACTAAGTAACCATCATCGTATCCCCGCCATCCCCATCACCACCACCACCACCACCACCACCACCACCACCACCATCACCAAAATCATCACCACCACCACCACCATCAACATCAACACCACCACCACCACCATCATCACCACCACCACCACCATCAACATCAACACCACCACCCACCATCACTATTATTGCTGCCACCATTGTCATCATCACCATCACCGCCTCCATCACCATCATCATCACCACCATCACCACCATCATCACCATCATCACCACCATCACTATCATCACCACCACCAGCATCATCACCACCATTACCAAGGCTACCGTCGCTGCCATCATCATCACCACCATCATCACCACCATCATCGCCACTATGGTCCTCATCATGTGCATCTTTAGGATAGGAAGGATGAGGACAAAGATTTGCTTGGTATATATGAGCCAGGAGCAAAGGGAGAGGGAAGCAGTTAGCTTCGCATCATGGCGACAAAATACAGTGTTTATTTGAGATAATCACCTACAAAAGAGGAAAACCTTGTTTTAGCTCCCAGTTCTGAAGGTTTCTGTGGCAAGGAAGCCATCATGGTAGAGGGAAGCCATTTACCTCCTGACATCAGGGAAGAAAAGAGAGAAGGAAAAAGGCCGGGGCCTCAGTGTCCCTTTCAAGGGCATGCCTACACATCTCCAGAGGGCTTCCACCTGGTAAAGGTCTCAGCACCTCCCACCATCACTGTGGGGCATGCACAGACCAGAGCAGATGGGAACTGCTCACCTCTGCGCGTCTCTCTCAGAGGATCCAAAAGAAATCAAGAAAATAAAAAAGACACCTCTTTTTTATTTATTTATGTGTGGTGCTGCATGCCTGCCATCCCAGAGACTGGGACATCTCACTTCAGAGAATCAGAAGGTCAAGCTCAGTCAGTCTTGGCTCTTACAGTAAGTTCAAGGTTAGCCTGAACTACGTGAGATCTTTTCTTGAAAAAGCAAAACAGCAAAAACTATCCCCTCCTCCCAAAAAAACCCCAAAAAAACAAAAACAAAAAACAACTAAAAATGTTGAGCTCCTGACATGCCCTGGATCACATTGTCCCTTACTGAGCTAAAACACAGGAGTAGGAAGAGGAGGGAGATTCAGCCTTATATCTCAGTTTGTACTATTTAGCATCTCCATGGCTCAGGGAATTCTTGGGTGGACTGGTCAGATCCAGCAAGACCCTGTACCTGGTTCATTGTTGAGAAAGTGATGTTAGGTGTTGGTCCCTCGAAGGCTCAAGGGCACAGGTGTGGACTTTAGGGTGACGTACGGGGTTGAGGGGAAACCGATAAAACCTTGCCACCACCTCTGCAGGCACCGCTGCAGACACCTCTTCCAGTGTGAGTAGGCAGAGGGCCTCACAGGCACGCTCGTCTCTGCCCTCCTCCCAGTGTGAGGTGAGAAACTGCAGGAGGAGATGCCTAGCTGAGGAGAGAAGTCTGTGACTCTAGCAGCAGAGATAGAATGTTCTGGAGCTGACAGTTGTTTTTTTGAAGATTTTTTCTTTCCTCTGTGAAGAATGTATCTATGTCCTGGGGAGGACAACTCTAAGTAGACTCTGAAGAACAGTCACCCACAGTAACTCCTTCTTTTATAACCAGAGTAGTTATAATATTTGTGTGTTAAAATTTTTATTTGTGTCAACAATATTTTGTGTATTAAAAATATCAGTGATGGATGTTATTTTTCTTTATTTGCGTGTTAAAAATATTGGCGATGAACCGGGAAGTGGTGGCCCAAGCCTTTAATCCCAGCACGTGGGAGGCAGAGGCAGCCAGATCTCTGAGTTCGAGGCCAACCTGGTCTACAGGGTGAGTTCCAGAACAGCCAGAGTTACAACAGAGAAACCGTCTTGAAGGGAAAAAAAATATTGGCGATGGATACTATTTTTTCTTTATTTTTGAGAAATATTTTCTCAGCTCTGTTGCTTTTAAAGTCAGATAAATAACATTGGAAGTAAAAGTCCCAAGAGAAGAGCAGAAGTGTCTGAAGGTGATGAGTACCTGACTGCACAAGGGGACACTGAGACCCTCCATGGGAAGCCCCAGGGCAGGGACCTTGAGTCCTCTCTGTCTCGGTGGCGCCAGGAATGCAATCAGGGCCTGGTCAATAATTGATGACAGCGAAGACCCTGATGGAGTCCCCTTTAGTGAAGCAGCCGCCACCTCCTCAGGGTGCTCTTCTGAGAGCGTTTCTTTCATTTTCATTTTTCCATCGTAATGGATGAAATGAACACAGCAGAATGCTGTCTCCTGCTGAGAGCCAGAGAAGAGGAAAAAGCAGACAAGCGCAGCCCTGCAGGGCGCTGTGGGGCTGGGGCCGGTCCCCACGGGACCTGAAAGTCCTCCTCACTCCAGTGGCTCTGAGGCGTCCTGTCAAGAGTAGCTGGCGAGCCTGAAGTAGCAGGAGAGACAGGCACCAGGACGCTGCTGTGCAGTGGGGCGGTTGAGCTGGAGCTTTGCTCCCGTGACATCATCAGCAGATGTTTAGGGACCCCGGGGGGCTCTGCTCTGGGTGCTGAGACAGGAGGGAGCCAAATAATGCCCCTGCCTTCTGTCCAGTTACTCCCTGTCCCTAGAAGCTGTGACCGTGGAACACACAGCTACAGGACCTTTGGGAGATGACGGGTGATCTAAAGGATGGTGGAGATCAAGGTCAAGGTGTGTGGACAGTCATGGAGGGCCTCTCCAAAAGGGTGAGGAGTCCTGGAGCGACTGGGATGAGCAGAGGGCAACCACTGTGCAAAGCACTTGGAGAGGAGCGATCCTGGTGATCCTTGGAGGAGGAGGAGCATCGAGGAGTCCCGTGAGTGGAGACTCATGAACCAGGCACAGGGGAAGAGAGATTAGGGCACAGTGGCCCAGGCCCAGGCCCTGGCACAGGAGAGGGAACCAAGTGAGGTGTAGGAGAGCCATGTCAAGCAGTCCCCATCTTCAGGAGACGTGGTGCAGAGTTTAGGTCCTCTCAGGTCCCAGCTGCCTCTGCTCCTCTGGACCCTCTTATCGGGAACCTTGGGGTCAGGGTAGAGCAGCCACAAGCCCTCCTCTGGTGGTCCTAGGGCACTGGAGTTCTGCATCGGACAGAGCTGGGCTGAGGCTTCAGCCGTCACAGAGCTCAGTGGTGATGAGGAGAGCCGGGCCACTGTTAAGGAAGCATCCCAGGAGGACGGCATTTACCTGCAGAGCAGTCCAGGAACTCCGGAGCTGGCTGAGCATCGTCCTGCCACAGTCAGGACAGGGACAGAGGGTAGAAGATCCGAGGAGGAAAGAGGCCTGTCGAGACATGAGAAAAACGGATAAAAAAAGCATTGCTGGAAGGGGGAAGAACGTACCTGGAGAGAAGATCCGGGCACACTGGTCAGGGCCCTGTCCTGTCAGCACCCAGCTCAGGGGCCACATCTCACTTCCTCTTAGTTTTTAATGATAAATAAGCAAACAAATATATATATATATATATATATATATAATATATATATATATATATATACACACACACACACACACACCCACACCCACACCCACACCCACACCCACACACATATGTATATAAGTATATATGCAAAGTTCTGTCCTTGTGACTGGCAGGGCTTCATAGACTCCAAGATATGAATAATAGCTGCAGAGCACAAAACAGTTTCTCAGTGAGGACCCCCTGCCCCCCACCAAGTAGTGACAGTCACCCCCACTTCCATCTCTGGGCTCGGCTCCCAGCAGCACGTCTCACACATGGTCTCATTCATAAGGAGTCAGGTATGGGTGTTTTACTCATAGCCTGGGAAACTGAGGTCTTCAACTTCCTATGTGGTGAGGATGATCTCGAACTCCTGATCCTCCTGCTTCCTGAGCGCTGGGGTTACAGGTGCGTACCGCTGTGTTTGGTTATTCGGTGCTTTGGACTGAACTCACGGCCCCATGCATGTTAGGCAAGCACTCTACCAACTGAGCCCCAGCCCAGTCTTAATTAGAGTTCTGAATTAGTAAATGTCCTACTTGACTCCGCCACCTGCCGTGGTGGGACCCGTGTCGTGCCGGCATCGTTCAGACGCCAGCGGACTTGTTGGCAGGGCTGGAGACTCGTGGTGATCTGCTTCGTTTGCTCGAACTGTATCCTATTTCTTTTCACACTTGATCACATCTCACAGGGCTTCACACAAAGACGTTAAAAAAATACATTTCAAATGGCTTAATGTTTCATCAGCCAAGAGGCTTCCTTGCGGAGATGATAAAGCCACTATTAAAGCGTTCTTATTACCCTATGCTGCCAGCCCCCAGGAGACGCTTCTCTCGAGTATCCAGAGAGAGTGAGGCTCAGCTCTGCTGGGTTTGAACTCCCCCCGCACCCCCATCCCCCACCGCGATGTGGACACTGGGGTCCCAGAAGGCTGGGGCCAATTTGAACATCTGTATGGAGATTTATGTTCATTACAGATGGTGGCAGGGGCTCCAAGATTGGATTCGGCAGCATGAGAGGCAATGCCAAGGAGCTAACTTGGACAGGACTGACTCCCTCTAGGGATAAACTTCCCTGATAAATGGAGCCGTGCTAGGCAAAGTGCTGAGTGCCAAAGTCTGGGAGGACTGCGGGTTTCCTCACAGCTGACGGTTCTATTTGTTAATTATAAGCACGTGGGGACAGGAGGGAGACTGTCTGCAGCCCCCAGAGGGCAGGACAGTGTCCCCTCAGCTCTCACACAAAGCAGCCTCTGAGGAAACTACGGGGAAGGGGGCAAGGCATCAGAGGAAGACAGTGCCCTTGAGAGCTGTGACCCCAGTGACAGGAAATAGCTGGGGATGGTGGGGTGGGGGTGGGGAGGAAGTTAGTGTTAAGCTTTCACCCCCAGCACATACTCTGAGGCTCTGCAGTGGCCTTCTGAAGCAGAGATTGACATGAGTGTATTAAGCCATCAAAGGCCCTTCAGGGACACAGTTGGAAGTTGGCATGAGGGACCAGAAGGCGAGGACTCTAGGAAAGAGTTATCTGGGTATGGTGGCACAGACCTGAATCTCAGGTTCTCCAGAGGTGGAGGCAGTGGACCTCAAACTCAGGACTGCCAGGGCCACAGAGTGCAAGGCCAGCCTGGGGAACTTAGACCCTACCTCAACAGGAAGAGCTTAGAGAGACCTGGGTCTATGGCTCAAGTCGGGGAGAGCTTGCTGGGCATGCTCCATGGTTCTGTCCTCAGTAAAGAGGGGACAAAGGAATAGCCGGAGGTGAGGACCCCTGTGTGCAAGTATGCCCACCCACCTGCCCCCCGAGGGCTTCCAAAGCAGCAGCTGTGACTGCTGATACCCTGTGTGCCAAGGGGAACTCAGCCTCTGGGACTTGAAGAGTTAAGCTTGTGTGGGGCTGTCTTAGAGCTAAGAGTGAGTCGGAGCTGGCCTGGAACCCCGGATTTCTCGTCCTGAGAGCGGTAGGAGTTTGGTGCTCCTCATGTTAGCCCTGGCCAGAACCCAGCTAAATATTGAATACTGCCTGCTTCACAGAAGCAAAGGAAGGTGGCTGGTTGGTGCTTATCTGCGTGCGCGGTAGCTGGACGTATAGGCATGAGTCCTTTGATGGATACAGTGCCCTTGGCAGGACCTTGACGCTTAGGCTTGAGCTCCACATGCAGATGAAGCTCCGCCAGTATCCCTGTCTTAACCAATGGATCTCAGTCTTAGGTACTGGATGGCCCTCCCCTTCCTGCACCCTGTAAATATACCCTAACCCCTGCAATAAGCAGAGGGTACCCCACTGACAGCCGTCTCTCAAGTTCCTGTGTTCATCCACTCCCGGGCTCCAGCCAAAGACAGGATGGGTACGTGCTGAAAGACCACACCACCCATGCTGTGTTCCCATGTGGCTTTCCTCCTCGGATCGGCTATGGCTGCTTCAGCAGGGCAAGGAAAGCCGTGGACAGGGACATGCGTGGGTGAGATTCGTTATAACAAACTTGGAATCAAGATGAGGGGTTTTGCAGGGGTAGGGTGGGTGGAGTATCTTTCCCACTGGCTACAAATACATTCACCTCCTCTTCCAGGCAAGGAGAACTGGCAGAAGGCCATCAGTTACTCACCTCCGCAGGCAATGGAATTACAGCAGACCTAGAAAGATGGCGCCATACCCAGAGCACGCCTGTGTCAAGGAGAAAGGTCATGTTTTACAATTCTATACAGGGTACCAGTGACTCTCGAACATCACCCTCAGGCCCTGAATAACAAAGGGAGCTGCTGGGGACTTTGCTCTGGTACAGGGCCTGGTAGGTTTTTGTTGCTGTTCAGAGCACTTTCGAATTTTGAGAAAAACTGACTATAGGTACCCATGAACCCCACTGTAAAAAGTAATGTTGCCCATCTCTGCCTTTGTTTACTGCAAGCCCCTTCCTCCTCCCACCACACACACACACACACAGTGGAGACGCAGGGAAGGTTGTGGACATTTTCTTTGGTCTCTAGAATAAGTCTTAATTTATTCTTTATTTTTGTGTATGTGTGTTCAAGAGTTAATGGGCACCATGTGCATGCAGGTGCCTATGGAGGCCAGAAGAGGGCGTCAGATCCCCTGGAACTAGAGCTACAGGCTGTGGTGAGCCAGCCGCCTGATATGGGTGCTGGGAACCAAATCTGTGTCCTCTATAGGTGCAGCAAGCACTCTTAACCTGGGCCATCTCTCCAGACTGCAGAGTGAGCCGGAGTCACCCTTAGACCCTTGGAAGCACCCAGGGTTCCCGAGGGATGTCAAGATAGGGTCCTCACCTAAAGCTGCCCCAGTGTTGGGCAGAGTGCTGTGCCTTCTGAATGATAAACGTCCCCCACAGTCTCGGGCATTTGAATACTTGGCGCCCCACTGATGGTGTTGTTTGGGGAGGTGTGGCCTCGTCACGGAGGGACTCTGTCACCGGAGGTAGGCTTCGAGGGTCTAAAGACTTGTCATTTCTAGTTCACTCTCTCTGCCTCATGCTCACGGTTCAAGATGTGAGTCCTCGGCTTCCTGTTCCTGCTAACATTTCTTTGTCCCACCGTCTCTGGAGCGGTAAGCCCCAACATACTCTCCCTTCTGTAAGTTTCCTCGGCCGTGGTGCTTTATCACAGCGATGGGAAAGCTGCAAACGTAGGTGTTGTGGTGAGTGGTAATTTCTCCCCACCTGGGGTTTGTTTTTCTAGTCTCTCCCACTTTTTTTCTTTTTTCTTTTTTAAGAGAGGGTTTCTCTGTTGTAACTCTGGCTGTCCTGGAACTCACTCTGTAGACCAGGCTGGCCTCCAACTCACAGAGATCCTCCTGTCTCTGCCTCCCGAGTGCTGGGATTAAAGGTGTGCACCACCACCATCTGGCTGTCTTCCGTTTTTTTAAATGGTGTTTTTTTAGCGAATAGACTCCTGCGTTTCCGCCAGCTCAAATTGTCCATCTTTCCCTTCGCGGTGAGAGCAAGGTGCCTCTGCCTCCCTCTGTGTTTGGTTTGAAGGGTTCTGCTAATCATGTGGTCAAGGTGAGAGTCCGGTCAGTGAAAGCTGATTTCCAAGGCTGACCAGCCTGAAAGAGGGAGGCCCGAGACTCATGCTTGAGCGTTCTGGTTCCGAGAAACATCCTCTTGCCTTGTCTCTCTCTACCAGTCAGGACTCTTGGTTGCAAGTGACAGAAATTCTGCTCTTGAGATAAAAAGAGAAGTCATGCAAGAACAAAGCCCAAAGTATCTGACTTCAGGTTTAGGTGTTCATAGGATGCGGTTGAGTCTCTCTTTGTTCCAGCCTCTGTTTCCCCACTATGCTGGCTTCATCAAGAGGAAGGATCATTTTGTAAGCACCAGCTGTGGCAGTCTGTCATCCAAGGATGGTGTATTAGGGTTCTCAAGAGAGGCAGACTTAATGAACTATTACTGTAAAGGAGAATTTACTGCACTGGCTTATACAATAGGACAAGGTATTTCAAAATGGTTGTGAGCATGCAGAGAGACTGAGAACCCTGTGATTGCTCTGTCTGAGACTCTGGGTGTCATAACAGTCCCGGTTCAGCGGTGAGGGTCCGGAAGCTCCACGGAGACTTCCCGGTGAATCTGCGATGAAAGCCGAAGAACCGGAGTCTGACGGCAGCGGACAGTGGCTACAGCTACGCACACGTGTTCAGAAAAAGGGGTGCGCACACATGCATGCTCCCTTCTCCTAGCTTCTTCCTGTCCAGACAATTGGATGGCAGTGTCCATATTCAGGATGGATCTTTCTGCCCCAGTCACTGGTCTCACATGACAATCCTGTCACAGACACGCAGAGGTGCGTGCCATTCAAGCAGTCCAGGACCTTCCCTAATCTGGTCAAGTCAACAATCAAGACCATCTATATCACCCAGGGCTCCAATAATGTGTCTCACAGGCTCATGAGCTTGACATTCCTGCTGCTGAGAAGTAAGTCAATGAGAGTCCTCTTCTTAACTCCGGGCGGGCGTGTGACTCACTAGAAACCACAGGGGCGGCGACGGCATGGCCCTACCTTCTGAGGCCAGATCAGAAAAAGCGGGACTGCTATTGATTCACACTGGGGGACTGGCCCGGGGAGCCTGAGCTGGCACGCTGGAGGCCTCGGTCCCCAGGCCATAGGAAGAAACCCCACGTGGGTGTTCAGGACGAGAGCCTGAGTGGAGGCCCTAGCTGACTGCTAGTGGCCAGTGCCAGCCTGAGTGAAGATGCTTCTGCATGGTGACAGTCTAATCATGGCAGCTCATGGTTCCAATTCTCCTTGGACGAGGGACCAGACATAGAGGCATAGAGGAACCACCTCATTCCTCTCCATTTGACTTCCTAACCACAGGGCTTCTGGGGCAGTAGGCCCCTTTGAGCCTTTTTACTTTGTTCTGTGCTTAGCAGGAAACACATCAGCTCTGTCACCTACCCTGCCCTGCAGCTCAGCCAACAGAGATCTTCTTCCCCATTGCTCCCAGGCAGGGAAGTTCCTGAGCCGGGCTGGGCTGGGTTATGTTCCACCCTAGGACACTCCGTGTAGTGCTGAGCTGGCCATGGGAGTTCCCGCATACATTTGGGAGCCAGAGAGATGTCTGAGGGCTACCAGTCCTGCGATGAAACACCATGACCAAAAGCAACTTGGGGAGAAAAGGGTTTATTTCACTCACAGTTTCATTGAAAACAGTGAGGGCAGGAACTCACTGCCTGCCTCACAGGGCAGGAACCTGGAGGCAGGAGCTGATGCAGAGGCCAGGGAGGAAGGCTGTTTACTGACTTGCTCCTTATGGCTCGCTCAGCCTGTTTTCTTATAGAACCCAGGACCTCCAGCCCGGGTTACTATCAACAATGGGCTGAGCCCTCCCTCATCAATCACTAATTAAGAAAATGCCTTACAGCCAGATCTTACGAAGGCATTTTCTTAACTGAGGTTCCCTCCTTTTAGGTGACTCCAGCTTGTGTCAAGTTGACATAAAATTAGCCAGGACAAGAGTCTAGATGAAAATGATGGCCCAGAGGAGGGTGAGCAGAAGAGCAGCTGCTTCTGGGACACCGTGCTTTGGTAAAACCACACTTCCAGGACGGACGAAAGCGCCTTTGCCGTGGACTCCGGGAGCTTGGTGCCTCGCATGGTCATCACGACTCTCTTGTGTTATGCCACCACGCTGACTGCAGGTCCCCGGAGCCCTTCAGTGGGAGGACTGAACCACAGCAAAGGGTAAAGGCTCCAGGACCCCAGAAGGAGTGTGAAGCAAGTGCCAGAGGGCTCAAGGTCTGCCCGGAGCCCGGTACTCGGAGACCCAGGTGATGGCCGGCCACATGGGCGTACTGGCCATCAGGACAGCTGTGGCACCCATGGCCTCTGTGCTCACCTCATCAGTCCTTGCCCTGTGTGTGAGGAGCCCCTTACAGGCCTGGCCTTAGGCAGCTGTGCAGGGAGGTCAGCTCCCAGCAGGCACGGAGGCCCTCAAGGGACCCGTTCCTCTCCCTGGGCTGTGATTCAAGTCCCCACACTCCAGCATTAGTGAGGACGGGTGCAGGCAGTTTTGGGGCTCTGCCAGTGTAGGACAACTCCCTGTTTCTCTCTCAGCGGTGAAAATCCATTCCAGATACCCCAGTGTCCAATGACAGCCTGGAGGAGGCATGTCTTCTCTGACCAGGCTGTTGCAGGGACACAGCACAGTCCCTGCCGGAGAAAGCCCTGAGCTCAGAGCGCTGGCTCTAAAGCCTCGGCTGGTTAAGTCGCTTCCAAGCCTGACAGGCGTGTGATGACACGGGGCTTTGCTCGTAATCCGCTCGCTGGGCACCCAGGCACGCTCCCATGCTGTCATTTTCTACGGCTGCCTTTGATAATTACTTTCGGTTTGACGCAGAAGAAGCAGGCACAGGAGCCACAGGCTGGGCTGATCCGGTCTCTTGGCCAAGCTGATCTCTGATCAGGAGCTGGGTGGGGGACTACAAGGTTGCACCTCAGTGTTCCCAGGCCCTGCTGAGGAGATAATGACCAAACCCTTCTAACAGTTGCAGAGGCCTACCACAGGGTAGCCATGCCCGGGAACAATGTCGCTGTCTTCCATTTGTGGAAACAAGGTCCAACAATGACTCCTCAGGACATGTTTGCCTGTCTGGGCAGCTCAGGGCAGTATGTGGGATGAAGGGGGATGCCAAGTCTGGGTGAGATTTTGGAAGTGTGGTCAGGACTGACTTCATGAGGAGAGAGGATCCCAGCAGGTGAGGGAGCCTGGGAGAGGGAGGGCGGACTGGGAACAGCACGAGCAAGTTATTGAGGCAAAGGTGCTGTAGGCTCAAAAAACCAGAGATAGTCAGTGTGCTTAACAGAGCATTCGGGGCGGAGCTGGTGAGGGGAGAAGGGGACAGGGGCGGGGGAAGGGGTGCGGTAGGGTGCAGGTAGCTGATCCCATGGGGTGCAAGGACTGGGAAATGCCTTCAAAAGCTACGGCTTCAGCAAGTGAGGCCGAGATGTGACATGACTGCACTTGGGGAAGATCACTATGCTCATGATTTAGAGGGCGACCCAAAGATGGGTAAGTGTGACCCTTGAGCCAGGAGGGTGACAAGAGAGGAGGAAGCCATGGTCCAGTGTCCAGTAGCATTTCACGGAGGAAGGGATGAAGACCCGCCCGGGGGGCCTGGCATTGACTTAGATGGATGGAGTCACTAGATACAGCATGGGAACATCAAGGGTTGTTCTCGGAAGTGACCTCAGGGCTGATTTCGGTTGCTCGGGGGGTAGCCATGTGGCCTCATAGGGTCGAAGCCCAGGAAAGTGGCATCTCCAAGTGAGTATGGAGCTAAGATCAGAGGAGCCCTGACTGGTGAACAGAATGAAGTGAGAAGACAGATATGACTTGATAGGACAGACAGAAGGACAAGAAGGGCATCAATAGGGCGGCAGCAGGAGATAGGGCAATTGGTAGCTACGGGGCCAGCGGGGTGGGTGGGGTGGAAAGCTTGGAGGGTTCTGGCAGGTGCAGAGAAGGACTGTCCATGGGGCTGTGGTCACACTGCAGACAGCATGGAGAGGAGGAAACGTTTCCCTCTGTCCTTGACCTCCAGCAGGGCCTCTCTGGCTGAAGCCGGATGGACGCTGAGGGAGGAGAGGCGGTTCTCAGGGCCCCAGGGCCAGGTCCCAGGAGGAGAAAGAGCACAGGCGGTTCCTGGGGTAGGGAGGAGGGTGAAGAGTAATCTCTCATGGCAACGATGGTTTTCCCCTCAGCTTTTACCCAGAGGACAGTGTTCTCTCTACATCCAGCCCAAGCTCTAGGTGCACGGGAGAGGACATGCCGGCCGGGGAGGACATGCCAGCTGGGGAGGAGATGCAGGCTGGGGCGGCTGGGGAGGAGATGCAGGCCAGGGAGGACACATGCCGGGCTGGGGAGGACATGTCGGGCGGGGGGAGGACAATGCCGTGCGGGGGGCGATGGGGTGGGGGGAATGCAGGCCGGGGAGGAGATGCAGGCCAGGGAGGAGATGCAGGCCGGGGAGGAGATGCAGGCCGAGGAGGAGATGCAGGCTGGGGAGGACAGGCCGGCTGGGTCCGGGGCAGGTTGGAGGGAAGCAGAGGCAGGGACACAAAGACCATCACTTCCCTGGTCAGGAGCAGGAAGAGCAGACACTCTGGACCCTTGCTGCTTGTGCTCAGTCCTCTGCCAGCTCTGTTCACTGACACACCGTCCAGGGCCGGTCTGTTGACACGGTGCCACGCACATTCTTCCCATCCCAATTAACAGCCGAGACGATCCCCCACAGGCCAGCCTGACCAAGGTCTGTCCTCAGAGGACTCTATTCCCTATAGGTCTGGAGAGATGGCTCAGTGATGAAGAGTGTCTGAACTCTGGTTCCATTCCCAGCACCATGTGGTGGCTCACCATCTGTAGCTCCAGTTCCAGCAGCTCTGACAACCTCTTCTGACCTTCGTGGGCACTAAGCACACACAGGGTACACAAACAAGTGCAGGTAAAATACTCCCACATAAAATAAAACCAATAACTCTCATATATGTCAAACCTAGGGCTTTTGTGCATGCTAGCCCGGTCACAACCAAGATACACCTTTATCTCTCTTTTTTGCTGCTGTTGCTTCTAAGAAAGATGTGTTTTGCTTTCAGTTATGTGTGTGTTGTGCGTGGGTACCTACATGTGAGTGGCAGTGCCCGCCAAGGCCAGAAGAGAGCGTCGCATCCCTCGGAGCGAGTGCTACAGATAGCTGTGAGCTGCTAGACATGGGCACTGGGCACCAAGCTGGGGTCTCCTGCAAGAGCATCTGTGCTCTTAACTGCTGAGCTATCTCTCCAGAGGCCCCCATCCCCATTTTTGTTTCTGTTTTGCTTTGTTTTTGGAGACAGAGTCTCCATACCTGGAACCACCATACCTGGCATTTTTCTTTTTTCTTCAACAACCTTAGTTCACAACCAAGATCTGTCACCTCCTGGCTCTGGATCCAGGAGCCATCAAGCTGCCAGGCAGAAGCTTCTCAGGACATCTCGTCCTTAGGCTCAAGGGGCAGTAGGCAGGATGGAGGCAATTACAACCCAACGCCAACTTCACAGAGACAGACAGCTTCTTCTGACAGCCTCCGTCAGTGAGACAGCTCTGGCCGCGGACTCAGCCGCTTCCGGCTGCTTCAGGGATGTACCGTAGGGCTCACACAGACTTGCCCCAGACTCTCCCATTTTAACTTAAACGGCTAATTGAAAAATGGGCCGCTCTCCCGTCACAGTGACTCAGCACTAAAGAAGCCATCAATTTCCCATTTAAAATGACAACTGCAAAATTGCAAAAAAGACAATTCATCAGCGTGCACGCGTTGGTGGGGGGGGGGGCGGCAAGCACATTTTGCAAACTTAAAAAGCATTTTGGAATGAAATCATCCTTAGAAAGCTATAAGCTGGGAAAGAAATCTGCCAAATCGTGTTATAAAAAAAAAAAAAAAAAAACCAAACCCATTATGTATATCTTGAAATTCTTTGGGGATATTTTATCAAAGGATCTGTTCCCAGGGATGTTATTTTGGGGCTCTATCTATCCGATACCAGCTGACATGCTTCTATTTAGCATTTCACTGACTTTGAAAATCACAGCACCAAATTACTGTCTCTAACTAAAGCAGAGGCTCATCTGCAAGGGGAGTCTGATTAATATATTCACATCGTTATCGTCTGGTTTTGCCTCAGATGACGGATGGAAGTGACGAACGAGTTATTTATTCTTCTCAGAGTAAGAGGAGAACAGAGTGCGCAGTGGCTCTCCTGTGAGCTGACGTCATCTGTGTCCTGGACGCTGGTCATTGTGCAACAGCAGTCTGTGAACTGGGATGATCTGCTCCAGAAAGAAGCATGACCCTATGGGCTCTTAGGGTCCATCACACAGGTGACAAGGGCAGCCACCCGCTGAGCCCGCCCTGTAAAGCCTTGGGAAGGAGGGTGTCTGGGCAGCTGGAGGCGGTGGGATCCTGAGGCTCTGCCTTCCGTGGAGGGGAGAGTCACCGTTGTGTCTTCAGAGAGAGATTTCATTAAGGTTTAGTTTTATCATTTTAAATTATGCATATGTTGGTGTGGTGGTATGCGCAAGTGTCCACGGAGGCCGGAAGAGGATGCCAGATCCCCTGGAGCTGGACTTAAAGGTGTTTATGAACTGTTCGATACAGATGCTGGGACTCAAATTCAGGTCCTCTGCAAGAGCAGGGTGTACTTTCTTTGATAACTTCAAAGGTCATCAAACTCAGAACCCCCTCCCCACCCAATATATTCCCCCTGAGCTGAGACAACGCATTTCCTTGGAGATCTCTATGGCAACCACTTCATCACCCTTCAGAGACACCCTTACCGGTGACATGACCTCCACAGCAGCTATCTGGGTTCAGATGCTTTCGGCTGGTTAAGATTCTCAAATTAGAAGTTTAAGAACTTAGCCACCGATGAGATTCAAACTATAATTACTCACAGTAGGGAATTAAGATGTGACAATGCAGCCGGGCAGTGATGGTGCACACCTTTAATCCCAGCACTCGGGAGGCAGAGGCAGGCAGATCTCTAAGTTCTAGGCCAGCCTGGTCTACAGAGTGAGTTCCAGGACAGCCAGAGTTACCACAGAGAAGCCCTGTCTTGAAAACAAAACAAAACATGTGAAAATACTTTCTCTTTAAAAAAAATTATGTATATGAGCGTCTGCCTGCACGTATGTCTATGCACCACATGTGTGTCTGGTGACTGAGAAAGCATTAGATCTCCTGGAAAGGGAGCTACAGACAGTTGTGAGCTGCCCTGTGGGTACTAGGAATGGAACCTGGGTCCTCTGGAAGAGCAGCCAGTGTTTCTAACTGCTGTCCAGCCCTGACACATAATGCTTCCTATCTTTAACCAACGATGACAATAAGAGAAGCTTACGGGCAATACATCAACCAGTGGGTTCTTGGAATTCATTCTTCAACCAGTCAAGATTTGAAGCCGTAAACTGCTCTTTATTATGGAAATGCCGTGGGCTGCCTTTAGAGGAGGGCATGAACACGGGGCTGAAATGGCCCTGGTTAATGGGAAACACTTTGTAAAGAGCCGGTGCGAGGTCTGACATATTCTCAATTTTGTATGTTCCAAGTGGGTAGGAGAAAAACCAATCACCCGCAGAGAACGCAAATATGAATTCCCAGGGGGTGCTTACTTAAATGGAGCCACTTAGGAGTGGTGCAGTGAGAATCCATCCACATTTTGCATGGTATCTCGGAGCATGTGAAGTGCAGTCACAGGAGGACAGCTGCCACCCCTAAGAACCCTCCTGTATCTGCCCTTACTTTTTCTTTATCAAGGAGCAATCTAAAGCCTATTCCAAAGCTCTTGGCAGATTGTGCTGTGGAAGCAAAAGCAGGCAGCTGCCAGGGAGGAGATGAATGGGACCTGGGCGACCCCAGTCTTCCCATGAAAGAGAGCAGTACGTACTGATGTCCGAACATGTCCCTGGGGGAGCGTCTCTTACAAACTCCATCATGAATTTCAGTTAAAGTGGGCTCCGAGTAGAACCTGTTTCCGTTGTGTGTCCCAGGGTGCTGCAGCTGAAGCTGTTCCTTGTCTTGGCTTGGGAGCTGCCCCAAGCACAGACTGACCCAAGATTTGTAGTCAGATGGACATGGGAGTGATTCTGGGGATAGGATGAAGAGAATAAAGATGCAGAGACAATCCCAGGATGCACTTGGGGCCACTGAGTCATTAAAGTACAGATGTCTGACGTGCCTCCAACCTGAAGATGGAATCTGTCTATGTCTGCTCCCCATCCCTGAGACTTCCACAAGAGCAGCAGTTCTCAACCTGTGGGTCATGACCCCTTTGGGGGTCCAGTGACCCCTTCACATGAGTCTGCATATCTGCAGATACTTACATTCCGATTCATAACAGTAGCAAAATTACAGTTATGAAGTAGCAATGAAAATAATTTTATGATTGGGGGTCCCCGCTGGGGAAACCTACACGCTGGACTTCCAAGACCTGGTCAGAAGAGGTTGTTCAGCTTCTACCTTATCTGTTAGCCTCTTTGTTCTTAGAACCCTGAGCTGCCACGGAAGAAACCCGACTACCCCAAGGCGGCCATGCTGGGAGGAAGCTCTAGCTACGTGAGGGAACATCTCTTGGATCTCTGCTCAGAGGTTTAGCTGGGTTGACTTCAGAGTCATTCCAGGCAGACCACACGCGTGACAGAAATCTCCAGGCCAGCCAGCTTGTGGCGCTCGATCTCCCGGGCTCTCAGCTTCCTAGCAGAAGATGCAGACGCTGCGTAGCCATGTCTGACCTGGGACCCGATCCAAAGAAGCAGATCCTGCTGGGTTTTGGATGGTGCTAAGTTTTGAGCTGTAAGAGACAGTATTTCTGTGCAGCAACAGATGACGGGTGCTTGTGGGTGGCTGGACTGGACCCCACTGGGGACTGTCGGGGAGAGATGATGACACTGTGGAGCGGTGATGCAGAGCAGCCATCACAGCGCTTAGGAGGACGAGACAAGAGGAGGAGTAGTGCAAGGTCATCCTTAGATATACATTGAGTTAGGGGCCATCCTGGGCTACATGAAAAGTGCAAGTCTATGTTTGAGGACTTTGGCGAAGAAACCCCACAGAGAATGCCCCCACTGGTACAGCCCAGGGCTGTTTCTCCTGGCTGGGCTGAGCGTTCATAATGTTGCTCTTCTGCCTTCCGCTGGCCTTGCCGTGTACTGTGCACCCACTGGTGCCTTGATGTAGTGTAATCCCAGTGTTGAAGCTCACGGGCCTCTGGGGCTGGGCAGATGACTGTCTGCTTGCTGTACAAGCAGGAGGACCTGAATTCAGATCCCTGGAATTCATGTGAAAAGCTAAGTGTGGTGGTGTGTGCTTTTCACACCCCAGCACTGGGAAGGTAGAGAGAGGGGGTCCCTGGGGCTTGCTGGCCAGCCAGCCTAGTCAAATAAGCAAGCTGCTGATCCAGTGAGAGACTGCGCCTCAAATAAAAAGGTAGAGAGTCATAGAGGAAGATACCCACTTCCTGTTCTTGCCTTAACATGCAAGTGCCCAGAGATGCACAATACAAACTTGTGCTGTTATTCCCACCGGCTGAGAATAAGACACTACTACATTTTTTGAGCCAAATTTGAGGCAAGCTTTCTTAAATACTGGCCAAGACCATGGATACTGCCCATGTCCATACCCAACACCTGTGCTCAGAATATAGCACAGAATTACATTAGTCAGGGGCTTATAAGGGCAAAACTCACAAGGCTACATACTTCCCACCTTCATCCAATCAGAGTCAACATACATCCTGACATACTTCCTGCCTATGTACATCCTGCTTATGTGTGATCAAGCATATCCTGTGCAGTTGGGGCAACCAAGCTGGTTTACAGAAGTGAAAACACATGGCTTGTTATCGTACATGAACAACAGCTCCCAGCATTCCAGGATGTTGTCTGTCCTTGGGAAAGTGAGACCGGCTAGAGGTGTTTTTGTTTTATAGATCTGTTAGACACAGTAATTTAAACTTAAAAGACAGCGTTAACCATCACAATACAGACACATATGCACATATAAACATGTGTAAACACATATGACATTTTGTGAAAGACAGACACACACACATACATCTTTGTAAACGTTCAATAGGAAAAGAGACATCAACATTTAAAACACCTAGACTTCATTTGGAGACCTCAGAGAAGCCCTGTTTGCTGCGGACTTTCTTTTTGCATCCAGACTTTCTTTCTCACGCGGACTCAGAAACTTTACCTTAAACATTCTTTATATTCCCTCTTAAACACTAGCTTTAATTCCCTTGGACTTCATTGTCTACCACGAAGTCATCAGAATGGTAAGGGTCACCAATGATGCTTAGAAGATTCAAAACAACAGCAATAACAACAGCAAACAACTATCTTGACTTTGGAAAGATCCAGAACCTGCAAGCACAGATTATTCTGCATTCCCTCAGTGTTTACGAGCTTCTTTAAGGAAAGGTGACTTAGGGTTCAGACTTGTTTGTGTCTTTATTTCCGCCACTATTGGAAGCCTCACAAGGACGCTGTGTGAAAGAGAAGAATAATTCCTATGTGCTTCCCTGTCAGGGTGTAACTTAAGTGAACTGAAGCCACTGGTGCATCTGCCCTCGGGGTGCGCAGTCTTTGGTCCAGAGGCTTACTTACCAGCATTGCGGCACCACAGACGACAGTGTTGGGAGGGAAGGTCTTCCAACCAGGGCTTTCCAGAAGCCAAAATCACAGGAGCAGGATAAGATCTTACCAGAGGATCTCGTCTTCTCGGGATGAGATGCCAAGTTCACTAAGGCTGCACTTGGCTTACAGGGGACCTACAGCTCTCACGGGTATATAGATGCTGTAGTAAAAGCTGTTCTTGTGGGGGTCCCACCTTAAGATTCAGGTCCCTAGTATAGAAAAAGATCAAAGCAGCCAACTTTAGTCAGGCTTCTAAGAGCACCAAAATTGTGTAGGCCCAAGCCAGGAGCACCGTGACCCAAAACAGTTCCCAGAGTTAAAGAAAAACACTTTCTAAGACAAACAAGACGGCCTTGGGCTAAAAGAGTTTCCCCACGTAGACAGCCCATGGCCTCGGGCTAAGAGTCTTCCCCCCACCCACATTGACTAAGACTCTAAAGTTTACATTTTCTAGGAGCCCGCAACCTTGCTATATGCCAGCACCAATCAGTTTAAAGGTTAACTGGCCCCTACCTATCAAAATGGGAAACCAATTTGGGGACCAATCAACTTGTCCCAACTCGGTTTGTGCCTAGCAACCGTTTCAAAAAGCTTCACCATTTGCTCCTCGTGGTCGGTTCTATCCTGCGTGTTAGAACGGTCCCAGTATACTGGAATAAATCCTCTTGCTATTTGCATCGGTATCCCATCTGTGAGTCTCTGTGGGGGTGCGGCGTTCCGGTTTGGGCCCTGGGGGTCCCAGTTTGGATCTCTGAAGTCCAACATTCTCAATGCATAGTATACACTCGTTGCTCTGATTCTGTGTGTGTGTGTGTGTGCGTGTGCGTGTGTGTGTAAGCATGCACATGTGAATGCAGGAGGAAAGAACAGATAGTATCAATAATGCTGCCTTAACAGACCACCCAGGGAATCTTCCCAGACAGAGAGACACTGAGACAAGATCTAGGGGGGGAGTTGTGGGTTCTGGAGGAGATAGAGCAAGGGAGAGGAGCAGCCAGAGCCGGCGGGTGATGCTATGCTGAGGAGCAAGAGGAGAGCTGAGTGAGGGGAGAGAGGGGGCTGAAATTAGATAGGGATGGACCAGAGGGGAAGCTAAGGAAAGCAGAGGTGCCAAGACAACCAGCAGAGACCCCTTCAAAAGGAATGGGGTGGGGCCTCGCGGACTCTCCCACCCCGGAGCCTCCTCCCTGCAGCTACAGTGTCACAAAAGATCGAAGCTGCCCGACTCCGCTTCTTGTCTCCAGGGATGAAGGTCAATGTCACAGCGGGTCCACTCTGGTGCCGTCTTCACGCCGAGACCTTGGTATTCGATGTGAAATCTGCACTGATGAAATTTTCATTACAGAAACGTCTTCCCTTTCATGGCCTTGTTAGTCTGCGGCTTTGAGGATCTGCTCGTTTGGGTTTGGTTACCCGGCGAGCTGAGGATGGGCGTTATTAAACATTTAGATGAGCGATGGTAGGCGGGACGCCCTCTCCCCTCACAGGCAGAGCATGAGGGGCTCTGCTAATGACCATGGATGGGGGAGTCAGGGCCGGGAGCCAATTACAGTGCTGTCCGTAGTCGGAGGGAGCATCCACACCTGCCTGCAGCAGAAAGGAGCTGCTTGGCTACAGGACACACAAAAAGTCCAGTCCTCTGCCCATTTCACACCTACCAGGCTGCCCGTGTGTCTGAGTAGGCCCCATCTGATTCTGCACCTCAGGTGTGGCATAAGGCAGGTCGACCAGATGGACATCGAGCCATGGTGGCTGTGGGCTGAATCAGGTTAAAGGAAGACCCCCCTGTAGTAAGCTGGTTTGTGTTTAACAAATGCTTTTCCAGGCATGTGACAGCAGAGTCTATGTGTCTCATGCATATGTATCTGTCAGATTTTCCCAAACATCCCATGAGACAGGTGACATTACAATTCCCACCTTACAGATGGGGAAACACTGGCTAAGATGTCCTAGACAGCCTACAAAGGGCTGCCTGCTAAGTGGGAATAAAGGCAGGATTTGAACTCAGGATGCCTGAGCCCCTGATGTAAATCTTAGCACTCAGTTCTTCTTATTAGAGACACTGCTTTAAAAAAAAAAAAATCTGTCCATATATGGTTTCATATCAAACAAGCTGCTAGAACAATTGTCCTGCTAATGCTCTGCCAACTTCCCACGCGTCACAAGCAGCTCAGCCTTCCCACGGGGGACCAGGCTCAACCTCCTGGTGTACTCTAGCTCCCGAGGCCCTGAGTTTTCCCATCACTGAAGCTGATTGTCACCCTTCTCTGATGAAGGCTGGCAGGCAGGAAGCTTACCTTTGGTTCTGACGGGCCTTTGTCACCTAAGCTGGAGGCTTTTCTCCATCCATTACTGCAGTCGTGCATTTAAAAAAAAAAAAATAGTTTTTTGAGACAAGGCCTCAAGCCCAGGCTGGCCTCAAACGTTTTTGGTAGGGGAGGATGACCTTGAATTTCTGACCCTCCTGCGTGCCCCTCCTGTGTGCTGCGCCATCTGACCGGGTTATATGAGCTGCTGGGGATTGGACACAAAGCTTCATGCCTGCTAACAGGCATTCTCCTGACTAAGCCACACTCAAGCCCTCATTATGCAGTTTTTTTAAATTTAAGAGAAATCAATAACTGAAACAATTCCCCATTCAGCTAGCTGAAGAGAGTCAGTCTGCCGATCCCAAATCTCCATGTGTTCCTGCCTCATTGAAGCATCAGAAGGGTCTCGTGTATATTTTGATCCGATGGAGTAGCTTCTGGCAAACAAGCAAAGCCAGGGAGAGATAGAAAGGAGATCACACATGCGCACACGCACACGTGCGCCTCACTCAAAGGGCAATCCGAGCTGCCAGGACTTGGGGTTTGTACTCAGAGAAAAAGCAAACCACGCCTAAGTGGCCCCATCATTCTGTTCCTCCTTGAGCTACTTAGCAACACATGAGTGGCACGGAGCCAGTTCAGAGGCACGTGCCAGGCTCAAGAGCTGGGGAGACCAAAGCTGACACTCAAAGCCAGAGACGAGAGGGAAAGAGAAGCCCTGGCAGTTGAGTCTGATCTGCACCAGCACCTGCTGCCCAGAGGCCGTCACGGTGCGGAAGTCCAACAGAGCACAGTGCTCAGGAACGAGGTGTGGGTGTCACCCCTATCACAGGTGTCATTGCGACAGAAGTTGGAGTTCAAGGGTCAACAAACCAGAATCTCAGAAAGCACACAAGACTTTCTGTTGAGTCCCTAGGAGGTTGTTCCTTGAGAAAAAAGACAAACTGGCATAGACTCTGCTCTGTGGAGATGGATGGTCAGCCTCAACGTGTCTTAATCCTGGTATTGGACAGGTGCCCGGCCTCTGCCATGAACGACACCACGAAAAGTCTAAAATTTCCAGAGCCTCCAGCACTCACAAGATTACCAGAGAAAGCAACCAGAGGCTAAGTGGTGGAAAACAGGCAGCAGGAGGCCCCAGGTGCTTAGTCACCGAAATGACTAGGAACAAATTTGCAATATCAATTAGCAATTTATTTTTTAAAAATGAAAAGCTGGGGTATATTATCAGAGGAATTGAATTTGAAAACACAGCCAAACGGCATCCAACTAAAAGGCAAATTTAAACGGAAGCCACGCGAGACTGGTGCAGTGATTGTTTAGGCAAGGCGTAAGTAAGTTTGCTAGAATGATCCAGGCTGAGGAGGTATGGAAACCAAAACCTTGGGAAATAAGAAAGCTTTACTAGGATGTGTAAGGGACTGTGGAGAAACTGAGACCGTGCAATTAAAATTCTAAAAAGAGGGCTGGAGGAGAGGCTGGGTGGTTAAGAACACTTGCTGCTCTCGCTGACCAAATCCAGCCGTGCCCTTCAAAGGGAAAACAGTCCTGGACCGGCCGACTTCCCAGTAGGAACAATGGGAGGAGGAGGACATGGGATGAGAGCTATTTAAGTCCTGGAAGTAAGCCGCGTTCAGGCAGCCTTGAGTCTTGTTCCCATCAGAAACACTGCAAAATGTTTGAAGAAGCAAAATGAGGCAAAAATGAAGATTAGTGGCCACTCTGCACCGAGATGAACACCCAGAGGAGTCCTTCAGGCAGAAGAGACGTGGTTTTAAAAGAACATGCAGACACGCAAGAAAGGAAGGCCTCTACAATGGGTCTGTGTTCATTTGATGAGGAGTCGAATGCTGTAGTCCTTGGGGGGCTATAGCATCTGGAGAATTAAATCACAGTGCAGCGGGAACATAAGCCCCCAGAAGGCTGCTCAAGGCTGCTCCAGAGTTTCCATGCAATTGCACCACGCAGGAAAGCAGACAGAGCCTCCCTATACACAGGGAAAGCACGGGGGAGAGGTTGGCATGAGCAACCTAATTGAAATTCGCCACATAGAATAATTGCAAAAGAGTTGATAAGACAAGGTATTAGGACAGAGAGAAGTGGCACAATTAGCCAACTGTAGCAAAGCAGACCCAAATTCTGGAATAATTGCATTAAATGTTAACAAGGGCAGGTCTCATTTTTATCCATGGGGGAATGAGACTGGGCTTCATATTCTGCAAAGTGGCTCACAGGGTGTGCTTATGAACCCATGCAGGAGCTACACAATGTTTGACTCCTGGGGCCAACACCGGCAGTGTAAAAATGGGGCTTGGGGAGCTTGTTATTTAAACAGGCCCAGGGCACCCTTGGAAAGACAGGGACTGGAGTCCAGCCCCGACAGATCAGGGCTTTGAGGAGGTGGGTGTGGAGTCATTGAAAAATCACTCATGCACACGCTTTCTTGAATGAAGATATCAGCTCTCTTTATTCATACTTTTTCTAGATGCCACCAGACTTTTCTCTTTATTCAGATTTTTTTCTTTCTCTTCTCTCTCTATAGAATCAAACTTTTCCCTCTCTGTACAATTTAATTTTACC
>JAMJFZ010004179.1:0-37500 GCA_026225945.1 Cricetomys ansorgei
TGTGTGTGCATCTGTGCACATGCACTAGTGAGCCATCGAGCAAGATGAAAGATGACAATGGTGTGTCATAAAGTTGTATTTGTAGGAACATGGGTGAGGATTTGTTTACAGAAGCGTGGGCACTTTGCTTGTGTCCACAACACTGAAGAAAATACCTTTCCCATCCTCACCGACCTGTAACTGTATAAATCCTCAGGGAGGGGTGGGGCCCCGTGAGTCCTTCTCCTTTTACTGAAAAAAGTGTCTATGGGCCCATTCTTCTGAAAATCTTTAGCAAGTAATTTCAAATGCCATGAGTTCAAGAGTGCAGTAGGCACACCATGCCCAGAGTTGGCATTCCACACTGCTCCCACACATTTCCTCTGGCCCTTGAATTGTTTCTGCCCCTTCTTCTGTGATATTCCCTGAGCCTTGGAGGAAGAAATATAGACGTGCTGTTTGTGGCTGGGCATTGGGCAGTTACCTGTTCTCAGTAGTCTGGCCAGTTATGAGTTTCTTGTATTTACCACTGGCCACTGCAAAATGAAGTTTTTTTTTTCTGACAAAAGATGATAGTAGCTTTAATCGATGAGCATAATATAGTTATTTAAAAGGCAATTAGATCGGTATAGCATGTCCATTTAGAAAAAAAAAGCAGTAGCTTCCCAAGTAGTGCTTATAACCTCCTTAGATAGGGACTTTTGGCCATGTTTACAGGACAAGACAATGAATTCTTTCCTGGAGAACAGGTATCTAAGCCGAATGGAAAGTGGTTGGTTACCCCTATAACAGATTTGCACCAGTGTGCTCATCTCGCCTGGCCATGTTGTACTGTTGCATACAAGTTCCACAGCTGAGTAAGACTGTTGATAATTCCTCCCCAGCAGCCTGCATAACACCCTCAGCACTATGAGCTCCAACCATCAGAGAGGAGGCTTCCAGAACAGTTCCAGCTTGCTTTCTTGTATCGTATGACTCATGTGTGTGGCATCTTCAAAGTTCTTGTTGATTATTTGATGTAGGTTCTCATAGATAATAGACTTCCCTCTTAGAAGTGCCTCTGTTATACCACTAAAGGTCCTGTGTTCATCTGATTTGGGGGATTTTAAACTTTTTCGATTTCTTCAGAGTTCCACCAGACATTCTGGTATGCACTGTTTATTATCTGTATATGTGTGTTTTCTTGTAGTTTCCCTTAACGGTGACTTCTATTTATTCCACTATGATCTAATAAGACATAAGAATTGATATTTATATTTCTCAAGACTCACTTTATGGCCTAGAATGTGATCTATTTCAGAGAAAGTTCCACAGGCTGCTGATAAGGCTGTGCTTTCTGCAGTTGGTGGATAGAATACTCTGGAGATGTCTTCTAACTCTACCTCATCTGCACGTGAAACTTTTTAAAGCCCTTTGACAATAATCGGTAAATGATTTTTCAGAGCCAGGCATAGTGGTGCAAACTTTTAATCTCAGCACTTGGGAAGCTGAGGCAGGTGCATTTCTGGGAGTTTGAGGCCAGCCTGGTTACACAGAGAGTTCTAGGACAGTAGGGGCTACATAAAGAGACTCTGTCTCCAAAAATAGTCTTTTTTCTTTTTAAAGTTCATGAGTTACTACTCTCCAGAGTACTCAGAAACTCCTAAATGGTGAATATTAAAAAAAATCCCTGCCAATTTGATAAGCAAAAGAAGGTGGTGTCTTGATATTTTAAGGTGTGTTTCTGATGCAATTGTCTTCTTAAAAATTTTATGTTATGTGCTAGCTTTATTTTTTGATTTTAAGGTTATTATTATTATATATGTATATATGATGTACGGGTGAAGTGCATACCAGGCATGGCACATGTGTGGAGGCCAGAGGGTTCCAGGCGAAGGTTGTCAGGTTTCCCTCAAAATGCCTTGACCCATGGAGCCAGCTACTGGCCCCAATTTTTATTATTACTAGTTAACAATAACAAAGCATATTTTATGGACTACGGTGTTATATTTCTGGTATGTTTCTACCTGACACATTGAACAACTTGGTGTACTTAGGTTTATACATCATCTCAAACCTTTATTATCCTTTGTGATAAGAATATTCAAATTCATTCCCCAGCGCTTTTGAATTGAATGACACAACAATGCTCACTGTTGCTCCCCCGTGTGACGGAACACTGGGATTTGTACCACCTAGCTGGCTGTGACTCTGTCCTCACTGATGAATTTCTGCATGTCTCCTTAGTGACTTTTATTTTCTTCCTGCATGCTGAATGTTCTGTCCTCTGTCCACTGGGGACATTGACAATGGAATGTTGTCACTTTAATTTTGATAGAAAGAAATGTTAGATATTATGTCTTTATTATATAGAAAATAATTTTTTTTTGAATTGAAGTTTTGCTCATGGCGGCTCCTGCTCTTCAGGAGGTTGGTGTAACGATGTTGAGCGTGTTCCTTTTCCCCTTTGGGGAGTATCTCCTGTGCTTTCTACTTCTCTTGCTTGCGGGGCCTTTCTTTGCCTGATTGCAGAAAAATATTACTCTATACTTTATTCTAGTTTCCACGTCTTAATTAAAATAATAACTCTTTGATTCTTTGGGGATTATTTTGATATGTGGTGGGAAGCCTTGGACTTTTTTTCCTGCCCCAAACTGCAAATGAATTGTTCCTACATCATTAATTGAGCATCTCACAAAATTTCCCATTAATTTAAATGCCACTTTAATCGATACTAAATTCTAACACGCACTGGGGTGTGTCTACGGGCTTTTTACTCTTTCATAGCGATGTCTCTCCTTCTACCTTGTTTTTAGTAATTATTATTTTACAGCCCATTTCATATCTTGTAGATAAAATGTATTATTTATATTTGTGAAAAATTTATTATTTACTACATTTATTTCTCCATTCATAGCTTGGACTCGGATTTTTATAAGTTCCAATAAGTTGCTGGCTGAGTTTTAACTGCGATTCCATTAAGCTTTGAGAAGAATCAATAGTTTGCGGTGCCTTTTCCCCTCCTTGTGTAGGTGTGTGCTGTTCCTGCTCAGGGTCCCCTTAGAGCTCTGCAAAGTCCCGTGTTGCTACAGTTGCTTCTGCACGAGTCTCGGAGACTGTACTCCGAGGGAGAAAAATCAGTCTGTCTGTCCGTCCATCCATCCATCTTCCTATCCATCTATTTTATCATATATCTAGCTTTCATATATCTATTTATAATCTACATCTACTTATGTATCACTAATCAATCATCTATCTGTCGTATTTTCCTCATCTATTGATCATGTGCTTATGCATTCATCTATCATCTAATAATCAATTATTTATCATCTACTTATTTTTAATAAATCATTATCTAGCATCTAGCATCTATCTACCTATAATCTGTTATCAATATCCATTATCTATCTGTTATCATTGATCTATTACATATCACCTACATATGTATCAATCATCTATCTATAGATGGATTACCTCTCTATTATCTGTCTAGCTATCATTTGTCTGTCTGTCTGTCTATCCATCTATCTATGTATCTATCTATCATCTATCTATCTACCTATCTATGTTTCTAGCTGGGAGCAATTCTATTGTTGGGGGATGATTGGCAATGTGTAGAGATGGCTTTATCTGTCACAGCTGGAGACCAGCAACTGGTACTTAGTAGGCAGAGGCTTGTGATGTCACTAAGCATCTTACAGTGACCAGGACAATGGCTACATGTGAGAATTGTTAGTCCCAGATACAAGCAGTACTGAGATGGGGAACCCCTAGTCTCTGTGGTGAGTGGGTCTTTCCCCATGGAGTGTTTTTTGGCATAGCTGTATGTTGGCCAGAATAGGAGGATCTGTTTATCTTTGTCAGGGATTGGCTCACTGTCTTTTAGGTGTCAGCTTCGAGCCTCTCAATAAGTTGCACCATTAACTTCCATGAAGCCCGAGTACACAGAGGCGCAATGAAGCTGAGCCAACCTCTTGGAGAGATGTGATGTCTTAAAGCAGAGTAGAGCTTCAGGTGAGACCAAGGAGGGTAGGGAAAGGAAATCCATGATTCCATTTAAATAGACTTGGAAAACTCATGTGAAAGGAATCTGAGAGTAGTTTCTGTAGTGGTAGACTGACTGGAAGGAGCCGTGAAGAAACTTTTGGGGACCTATTCAGGACAGGGATAGAAGAAGGATAGAAGATTGGAGTGTCCTCCATCCCTGGGACACATATCTTCTCTTAAAAAACACAGCAGAGGCCAGGGAAATGGCTCGGTGGGTAAGGGGCTTGCCTCACAAGTGCGAGGGCCGGAGTTTGAATTCCCAGAACCCATGTGAAGCTGGGCACAGGAGCGAGTGCTGTAACCCCAATGTTCTGGCGTGGTGGGATGGGGGGGAACTGGAGCGTCCCTGGAGCCTCACTGGCCAGCTAGCCAAGACTACACAGTGTTGAACAACAAAGAGACCCTGCTTCAAACAATGTGGAGGGTGAGGACCGATACCCAGGGCTTCCCTCTCACCTCCACACACTGGCCACAGCATGCACGTGCTCATAGCCGCACACACACAAGCGGGCACACACATCATCCTCACACACATACACACTCATATACATATGCACATGTGTTTGGTTTACCCTTCCCCAGCTGATGGGCCTTTGTATTGTTTTACTTTTTGTCAACTAAAAATAAAGCAGTTGTGAACATGGATATGAACACTTCCTTGAGGGGCTGGAGAGATGGCTCAGCAGTTAAGAGCACTTGCTACACAAGTGTGAGGACCGGAGCTATGATCGCAGCACCCCTGTAAAAGCTGGGTACGGACCCCCCCCCCCCCGCAACATCAGCACCGAGCGGGGCAGAGGCAAGGGGATGGTTGGGGTTTGCTGGCTTCTAGTTTAGCTGAAAACAGGAGCTCTGGGTTCAGTGAGGAGACCCTGCCTCAAAGGAACAGAGAGGTGAAGAAGAGGAAACCTGATGTGGTTTCTGGCCTCTGTGCACACACAGGCACATATGTGCACACACCACATACAAGCACAACCTCTCCCTCTCCCTGCCTGTCTCCCCTGTCTTCAACATGTCTTAGAGACATTGCTTTTCTCTCTTTGCATGGGTGGTGAGGAGCGTTGCTAGGTCATTTGGTAATTCTGTGTTTAGAACTCTGAGGGGCCACAGTACTGTTTTCCCAGTGCATTCTGCCACCAGTGTTCATGGGCTCTGGTTTCTCTACATCTTCAGTGCTTGTTTATCAGCCACGTTGTGCCTTTTTGTACCACTCTGAGCATCTGTCCATGAGCGTATGGGGTAGCCATTCATCTTTTCTGTAGAGATGCCTGTTCGAGCCTATTGTTCATTTCTGAAACTGACATTTTTTTTCTGAGTATTATGCTCTTTATTACATTTATTTATTTGTTTGTTTATTTAGTCTAGAGGGTACTTGTACCAAGCTGTTCACATGGAGGTCAGAGGACGGCCAGTGAGAGTCAGTTCTCTCCTCCCTGTGGTTCCTGTGGTTCCTGTGGTTCCTGGGGATTGAACTCAGGTCGGCAGGCTTGGCAACAAGTGACTTTACCCTCGAGCCATCTCGATGGCCCAAGTACTGTGTTTTAAAACATGACATTTAAAGTATCTCCCTGCACGGGCTGTGATTGTAGCCCAGTGGTGGGGTACTTGTCTAGGATGTGTGACACCCTAGACTTAATTCCAGTGCTGCAAACAAAACCAAGCAAGGTAAAGTCAAACAACACAAATGCACTTTACTTTTCCTTGAATTTCTTATTCTTCATTTTAGCTGCTGTGTGGTACTCTGTGATGGGTACACACTTCCACTTACTGCCTCTATTAACGGATGTCTGGGAGATTTCCTTGTTCATTGTGACAGAGCTTCGGTGAGCATCCTTGCTTGCTTCTGTGGACCTATTTTTAAGGAGTCATAATGTATGAATCCTCTGGAAGGACAGCATTATCATGGAATTAGAATGGTCCTTTTGTTGTTCTCTCAGAGTTACCATTTTAATCTATTTCTGGTGTTTCACTTTGCTTAGAAGTTTCAGAACAACGGAGCACAGCAGCAGGAACTGTGACCACCCTTGTGTTGTCCTCGACATTAATGAACTGCTGTCCTGCATTTCTGTTAGGGATTGATGGTTTGGCCTTTTTTGGATTAGGATCAATGTTATTTTTCATTTTAAGGAACGGTCTCTTTGTGTTTGAGTTTATTTAAATGATTTTTATAGATTAACTTCATTACATACTTTTATTTTCTGAATTATTATAGTAGCAACTTTATATTATTTATTTTTGAAGATGAGCATGTTGATACCTAGCCCTGCTCGGCCTGGAGGTCACTAGGTAGAGCTGATCTTGAACCTTTAGTGGCCCTCTTGCCTCCCCTGCCAGGGGCTGGGATTACAGGTGTGTGCCACTCACCTGCAGAAGTGAACTTTTACTGCAGTGGCAACCTTGCAGTTTTGAGTGTATTCTTCTGCTAATTGGCTGCAAAGCTATGTTTGCCTGTGTTTTGTTTAGTGCTTTTTGTACATGTGCGGCATTAATGATGGACTTTTATGAGGCATCTTTATTTAACTCAGAGTGACAGGTTTGTTTATTTTTTTTCTTTTCCTTCCTTAAGAGGACATTACTGAGATAATTTGAATTTAGTGAAATGCACCAACCCTAAGCATACGGCTTGATGGATTTTGGCAAATATGCACACCACAGTATCTACCCTTAAAATCAAGACATAGTACAATGTTTTAGACCCAGGAAGGTCCCTTGTGGCCCTTCCACTCAACCCCATTTCTCTGTGGGGTGAGGAGATGGCTCAGCGGATTAGCATGAGGACCAGAGTTCGGATTCTCAGAAACCGCGTAAAGCTGTGTGCGTGTGCTGGCCCACCCATAATCCCAGCACTTGGGAGTCATCTTGCCCTGGGGCAAGCTGGCTAGCCAAACTAGCAGACATACATGCACCCATACACGTTTGAACACACGTACACACGTGCACACATGTCACTTCCGTATTCCTGCGAAAAGAAACCACTTCTCTGACTTCTGTCACCAGAGATTCATTTTGTCATTCAAGAGCATCATGCAAATGGAGTCTGTTTGCTCTCAGTGATTGGCTTTTTCCATTCCACGTGGCTCTGAGATGTATTCAGAGCATTGTGTCAACAGTCTGTTTAGCTTTGTGAAATGAGCTGATAAGATTTTTCACCTTTTGTAATGCCCTGAAGGGTTTTGTCATGTGGAAATGATTTGCCGTGTGGAAGGCTAAGGATCTCATCTAGGAAATTGCCGGAGGCGGGAGCCATCTGCAAAGTCTCTTACCAGTCTTCCTTTGCATTTCCCTCTGGGACTGGTCCATCCAGGTAGACCATTCACTCTGAAGACAACTTTTGGTGTTTTTCCAGAGAATAATTCATCCCATTGAGGTTTGGAAACTATAAGCATACAACCATGCTGAGTCCTCTCAGAGTGCTTGAATCTATAGTTCCCCTTTTGGCATTCATAACATTTATGCTTCCATTATTGGTAGATGCAGGGTTATTTCCTGAGCTCTGAAATTTACTTAATTCTACTTTTTACTGACTATTATGCTTACTAATCCATAAGATTACTATCAGTGATGCTTATTTTGTGCTTCCCATTGGAACCTAAAGTTATTATTTTTTATCTTTATGCGTGCTTTATGTGTGTATATGAGTGTACATGTGCATTCATGTGTGTGAGGTGGGCATGTGCAAGCCACAGTGCTCATGTTGAGGTCAGAGCCAACCTTGGGTGTTGGTCCTTGCCTTTCACCTTGTTTGAGACAGGGTTTCCCTGTATTCACCACTGTGCACTCCTGACTTGCTGGAGGAGTGCCGAGATCATAGAGGTGTTCTGCGGCCTCCAGTCGTACACGGGTTCTGGGGATCAGAGTTCAGGTGCGTACCCTCTACCCAGCAAGCCATGTCATCAGATTCTAATGTTATTCTAACTGACTTAAAATAAAAATAAAAATGTCAACAGGCTGCCGTTCCTTCTGGAAGCTCTGCTGGAGAATCCTTCTGCTGTCTCTGCGCATGCACATTCGTGTGTGTGTGTGTGTGTGTGTGTGTGTGTGTGTGTGTATGCATGTGTGCATGTGCGTGAGCTCATGTACCCATGTATACATGCCCCTGTGTGTATTCATGTGTGAACAGGTACCCAAGGAGGCCAGAGGTCAACCTCAAGTCCATCCCTCTGGAGACTTGTACCTTGATTTTGAAGCAGGGAGACTTCACTGGGACCTGAGGACACACCCAACTAGGTTAGGGTGACAGGCCAGGAAGCCCCAGAGATCTTCCCTCACACCCCGGCTCTGGGATTGCAAGTGCATGCCACGACACCCACCTTTTATGAGCATTCTGGAGACGGAACTCAGACACCCATCCATGCCTCTGTGTCTCTTACTGGCTGAGAGCTCTCCCAGCCCCGACTCCCTGCCTCGTGGCTCCCAGCTTCCACCTCTGTGCTTGTGGCTCCGGATTCAGTCTCTGCTCTCCAGGGCCTTCCTCTTCACCTTCAGCTACATTTTTCAGCTTCTTTTCTCTGGCTATTTCCATCTTTTATATACTGTTATTTTCTTTTTATAGTTAGTTTTTTAAAAAAATTATCATATAAGGCAATGGGTCCCACGATTACGTTTTCATAACAAACTTTGTGTTGTTGGTCCCTTTGCCTCCCCCCACTCCCCCACACCCCGGATTGTCCCTTTCCTTCCTTCCTTCCCTAGCTTCACTCAGGCTTCCGTGTCACAAAGTCTCTGTTTCCCTCCTGTCCTGCCTCTTCCCTTAAGACCCGTTTCCCCCATCATGGTCTCCTTTCGAGTTTCACAACTCCCCCCTCCCCCCCAATATACACATTCATAAAAATTAAAGTCTAGAATCCACAAACGGGAGAAAGCATGTGACATTTGCCTTTCCGAGCCCGGGATATGTCACTTAAGATAGCAATTTCCAGGCCCATCCATTTCCCTGTAAATGTCACAGTTTCATTTTTCTTTACGGCTAAATAAAATTCTACCGCATATATATGTACAATGTTTTTTTTTCCCCCTCGTCCACTTATCTGTTGATGGCATCCAGGCTGGTTCCGTTTCTCGGCTAATGTAAACACTGCGGCGGACTCGTTACTATTATCGTGTCTGGTGTTTTTGGAGACAGGGTCTTGTTATGCAGCCCATACTGGCCTTGAACTAGAGATCCTCTTGCCCCCCCCTTTCCAAATGCTGGGATTAGGCGTGTGTCCTACCACACCTCACTAGTTTGATTTCTTATTTAAAACATTATTTAAAAAATTAATTATTTTATAATTAAGTTATTATTTTAATTTTTGTTATAAAAACTTGCGAATGAAAACCCACAGTAATCATACTAATAAAATTAAGCTAGTCTCAGAAAGACAAAGACTGTATGCTTCTCTCACACGTGGTTCCTAGACTTTATATGGCTACATAAAATCTTATGTATATGTATGCCATGAAAGAAGAAGTGATATTATCTAGGTGAACAAAGGAGACAGAGAAAGGGGAGAGCGGGGGAGGTGGGGGGGGAAGTATGCTCAGCAGATAGCGTATACTTTCAGGAAAACGTCCTTACGCAACAGTGTACCGTGTACAGTGAATATACACGGTGGAAAGTTAAGAAAACGACGTTATATTTTTAGTTGTTTTGTCTGAATTAGAATTCAGGCTCCTACATATCTTGTAACCCTTTCATTGCTTTTGAGCCTTTGGTGGAACCACACCTTTTGTTCCAAATGTCTCCCATTTAAAAATAAATTAAACAGAGCTGCGGAGATGGCTCAGCAGATAAAAGACTTACTACACACATGAGAGGTTTGGAGTTCAGATCCCTGGAGCCCATGTAAGCACCAGGTGGGCGTGGAAAACTGCCTGTGGTTGATTCCAACTTTGGAAGGCTGAGATGGGATCCATGGAGCAAGCTGGCCAATGAGAGGAGCCATGTCATCAAGCTCTGGGTTTGACTGAGAGAGCCTGCTTCAAAGAACAGGTGGGAGAGTGACTGAGGAGGTCTCTGACCTCATCCTAAAGCCTCCACACACACCTGTGCATGCTTAGAGACAGTAAAGGGGGGTCAGGGGGTGCATGCCTCTAATCCCAGCACTCAAGAGGCAGAGGCAAGCTGATCTCTGTGAGTGCAAGGCCAGCCTGGTAACAGAGTGAGTTCCAGGACAGCCAGGGATACAACAGAGAAACCCTCCTTGCTGGGGGGAGGGGAGGAAACAGTAAAGTATGCTCAAAGTTCAAAAAGCTGGAGAGAGGGAGGGGAGACAAGAGCAACACAGATGAGAGTTCCAATGCGCAGATGAGAGGAGCTGAGGAATGACAACCCACATGGAAAACACCAAAGAAATAGTTTAGGAGGAATGTGCAGAAGGACGTGGACCCTGCAGATGCTTAATAAAATGAAGCCACACGTGTGTTCCTTGTGTGTGTGGAGGAATGCATATATGTGTACTTGCAGGTGCATGTGTGTATGTGTGTGCTCAGTATAGGTATCCGGTACCCTGCTCTATCTCTCTCAGCCTCATTCTTCCAAGACAGGGTCTCTCGCTAAGCCTGGGGTTTGCTCTATTTTCCTGCTAGGCTGGTTGGTCAGCAAACCCCAGAGATCTTCTGTCTCCACATCTCCAGTGCTTCGGTTACAGGTGCACACTGCCATGTCTGCTTTTTACATGGGTGCTTGGGATTTGAACTTGGGTTTTCATTCTTGTGCAGCAAGAGCTGTTAGCCACTGAGCCATCCCCCATCCTCCCAAGCTTTGGAAAGAGGGTTTTTTGTTATTGTTGTTTTCCCTCCATAAGGATCATACATCTGAAATTTCTGGCTTTCTTAGAGAAAACTTAAGGTCAAGGCTGTAGAACACAAGTTGACTTGTGGTTTACGTACAGCAAGGCTGCAAAACAAAGACCCCTCACCTGTGTGATAGCAGAACAGGGACATATGTGCCCCCATTTGTCAATAGAGACACAGAAGCCTCCTTTTGAAAGTATTTAGAAGGAAAACTTGCTACTTATTGTCTTAGTTACTTTTCTGTGCCTATAACAAAACTGACTAACGCAACTTATAGAAGGAAGGGTTTATTTGGACGTAGGGTTTCAGAGGGTACCAGTCCATCACCATCACAGCAAGGAGCCATGGCAATGGGCAGGCATGGCTGGAGGAGCAGAAGCTGAGCGCTCACATCTTGATTGGCAGGCACAAAGCAGAGGGCAGACTGGAAACAGCATTAATTCTTAAACTTGTTTTGTTTGTTTTCAGAGACAGGGTTTCTCTGTTGTAGTCCTGGCTGTCCTGGAACTCACTCTGTAGACCAGGCTGGCTTTGAACTCAAAGAGATCCATCTGCCTCTGCCTCATGAGCACTGGGATTAAAGACGTGCGGCACCGCCGCCAGGCTAGTTCTTCAACTTTTAGAGCACATCTCCTTCTTCCATCAAGGCTGATGCTCAAATAGCACTACCAACTGGGGACCAAATGCTCAAATGCCCAAGACTATGGGGGAACATTTCTCCTTTAAACTACCACACTTGTGAAACAAGAAAGGGAGTAGACAACACATTGATTACTTATTATTTTAGTTATTTTTTTGAGTCTCACTGTGTGACCCAGGCTGGCCTTGAACTCATCATCTTCCCACCTCAGCTCCTTGATGACTGTACTGAGTTTGTTTTTGGAGCTAAATCTCTGTCCCCTATGTGATAACATATTTCATTTAGTCTGTGTGTATACCTTTAAGTACAGGTGTGTGTGCACATGCACACGTGAAGACACAGAGGTGGTGGTGAGTGGCTTCTTCAGTTACTCTCTACTTTTTGAGATGAGGTCTCTTACTGAACCCGGAGTTCACTTACTTAGCTAGACTGTCTGGCCAGCCAGCCCTGGAGACCGTCCTGTCTCCACCACCTCAGAGCCGGGACCATGGGAGAGCTCAGCTAAGCTCAACGTTTTCACAGGAGTGCCTGGAACTGAACTGAGCTCCACATGCCCACGCACTGGGTGCTTTTCTGACCTCACCAACTCCCCAGCCCCTCAGTTAATGTTAACAACACCACATGTAAGGCAGACAATGAGGCGCAGAGAGCTTAAATGACCCGTCCAAGTTCACAGAGTTTGCCAAAGCTGGGGTTTAGATGGAAGTCTGGGATTCTTTTGTCCTGTCCTTCACGGTCACCTCAAGGTCACAGGATGGTTGAAGAATGAGATGAAGGTCACGAGGTGTGAGGAGCCAAAGACAAAAGATGATGTGTGCCAGCCGAGTCTGCGCTGGTGTTTAGTGACACTTCCCGAACAGCCACCAGACATTGTCTTCATACCAATCACTTGCCAGACTTGGCCATGTGACCTCCCTTCTTGGCAAAGCAGCTGGCAAGTGTAGCATTTTAAATGGGCATGCTGCTTCCTCGGGTGGTACCAATGTTCTGTTGGGAAGGCAGATTGGAGTAGGCACCCGGGCGTCTCTGTGCAGGTGGGAGCCAAAACAGGCAACATGTGCTTCTCCTTGGCTAACTAGATACTGTTTACATGGATGGCTAAGTCTCCTTTTTATTGGCTTTGGATGCTGTGAATTATTTTCCTGGAACGGAATCAAGCTTTCAATATAATGCATGTATTTAATATTTAAATACCATGAGTTAGCTGGCTTTTTCTCTCCCCAAGTCAGGATTATGAGGATGAAACCGAATCTTGTTAAGATCTGACCTGAGTTGCTCTGCTAATAAAAATAAATTAATAGGGGTCCGGGGAGATGGCTCAGTTGGTAAAGCGCTCACTTGACAAGCAGGATGGCACAGGTTTGGTTCTCCAGCGCCTATGAGAAAAGTGTGGTGGTACGCACCTGCAGTACCAGCACCGGGAAGGTGGAGACTGGAGGATCCCAGGAGCTCACTGGCCAGCCAACCCAGGTGAGCTCCCGTGAGCTCCAGGTTCAGTAAGAGACTCTGAATCACAAGATAAGGCAGAGGGCTGGGAAGATGGCTGACTAGGTAAAGTGCTGCCTGTGTAAGTGTGAGAACCTGAGTTTGGGTTCACATTATAGGGTGCAGTGCACACCTGTGATCTCAGCATTGGGAGATGAAGACAGGAGGATGCTGGGGACTTTCTGGGCAGCTAGTCTAGCCAATCAGTGAGCTCTATGTTCAGTGAGAGAATCTGTCTTAAAAAAATAAAAGATGGAGGCAGGAGGTAGTGGTGCAGACCTTTAATCCCAACACTCAGGAGGCAGAGGCAGGAGGATCTCTGTGAGTCTGAGGCCAGCCTGGGCTAAAGAGTGAGTTCCGGGACATCCAGGGTTATAACAGAGAAACCCTGTCTCAAAAAAAAAAAAAAAAAGATGAAGATGGAGAAAGACAGGCAATATCATCCTTTGGCACACACGTCTCTAAACACATGTACATGCACCTACACACATACAAAAGTGATGGCATTTAGTTTTTATTTATCTTTTCTTTTATGTACAGTGGTGTTTTACATGCCTGTATATCTGTGTGAGGGTATCTGATCCCCCGTAACAGGAGTTAGACAATTGTGAGCTGCCATGTGGGTGCTGGGAATTGAACCCAGGTCCTCTAGGAAGAGCAGCCAGGGCTCTTGACCACTGAACCATCTCTCCAGCTCAGCATTTAGCTTTTAAATTGCCTACAAATGATTCCCTGTCATCTTCCAGACTCTTCTGTGCTGCCTTCCTTGGAATCATTTCTCCTTGCTTCTCATTCTCAACCCATCGTTTCCACTGCTGCCACTTCTGGCTGAAACTTCAGCCCACTGAATGCTAAAGAGAACCTCTAGATGAAACAACTCATGCTGCAGAAGGGGAAACTGAGGCCCAGGAAGCCAGAGAACTCTTTGATAAAGTACCGAATCCCTTCTAGCTTTGCCAAAGCTGAGATTTCGATAGAAGTCTGGGATTCTTTTGGCCTGTCCATCATAGTCACTTGCTGTGGAAGTTTATTCTTAGTTATGTTTGAAGTGGTTTTGTGCACTGTTGGGTGAGGGGCTGCCTAGGTCTTCGAGTTTTATACTGTCTGCAGGTGTCGGATTTCTGTGGGGGATGTTTTATTGCTTATGATCTGCACCCGAGGAGTGCTGAATGAATAAAAATACCTGAGCTGAGATGCTCAGGGTTCCACTGTCCAGTACAGTGCTGGCCATGACGGTGGTTCTCTCTGCTGAGGTCTGGCAGAGTTTTCACATATGAGAATGACTCCTTGTCTCTCTTTTGGAGCCCCCACAGCAGCCTAACAACTACAAATGGTGCACCAACATGAGGCAGGGAATCATGCCAGCTAATCCAACATGGAGACAAGGAAGAGGAGAAATAAACTCCAGATCTCACAGAGTAAAGTACACTCAGAGAAGCTACCAGAGGATAGAAATTAAGGTATTAATTGAAGGCTCCTGAAAGAGGAAAGACAAAGGAAACAAGCCTCTATGAAGAGAAAATTGTGAAAATTAAGTGAGAAAGAGGACTCAAAAATGAGATCCACAGAAGAAAGGCCTTTAGAGAAAGACATTTTCATGGTAAAAATAAAAAATTCATCTGGGACCAGGAAAGAAGCAAGGTTTCAACAGCTTTTCCTGATCATGGAGCTGATGCTCCCTTTTGCTGCTAGTGGTAGCCAGGGCACTGGAAATAAAAACCAGACCGAACTGTTCTATAAACTGAGTTTGTTGATGGCGTTTTTGTGTGTGTGAAGCCCAAGGGGGTCTTCTTGTGTTTGAGGTCTATGAAAAAGGGTGTATGTTTCCCCATAGCAGTGGCAAAAAAAGAACGTCAAACTGCCAGAAGGTTTTAACTAGAGATTCTTCCCACTGACCCAGGATATCCTGCTGTTGTGGAAGCCTGGGCTTAGAGCCAAAAAGTCACTTAGTTAAACTAAATATTTTCTTTTTCCTGCAAACCTGATTTCAAGCGGTCCAGACACTGGTGATGGTGATGACAGCTCCATCCACGAGGGAATCCTTCCTACAGACAAGGACTTGTTGTTTTTTGTTTTTTTTTTTAAATTTCTGCAAACCAGACTCTATTTTAAAATCTGGAAAGTGTTTCCTCAGGGTTAGCACACAGAAACTGTCTTTCAGAACTTGCCAAGGATGTATCTCATGCTGGGCTGGCAGCCAAACTTGGTACTATAAGAGTCACCCAGGTGATGGCTGGTTTTGAAGGCATGAAGGGGTCATGGAAAGCAGCTGAGGGTTGGCACTGTGAGAGGCCAGGAAAGTCCATTGGTGAGTATACAGCCTCAGTAGCAGTTGAAGCCAGACTGAATGGGTCATGCAGAGAAGCTGAGGCTTGGCACCATGAAGAGAGGACAACTTTTGGGATTGGTTCTCTCCTTCCACCATGTAAGATCTGGGAATCAAACCCAGGTCATCAGATTTGGTATCAAGTATCATTATACTGATCTGTCTCACTGGCTCTGGACCTAGAACTTTGGGCAGGTAGAAGGAAGCTTTCGCTAGCTTAGAGACTTCAAAGCTACAATCCATAAGTACTACTATTATGGAGCTTCCCCAGTATGCTGGCTAGATTTTTTTCCTTTCAGCTTGACACAAGTTAGAGTCATCTGAGAGGAGGGAGCCTCAACTGAGAAAATGCCACCATAAGATCATGCTCTAGGCAAGCCTGAAAGGCATTTCCTTAATTAGTGACGGATGTAAGATGACCCAGCTCACTTAAGGTGGTGCGCCCCTTGGCTGGTGGTCCTGGGTGGTATAAGAAAGAAGGCTGAGCAAGCTGTGAGGAGCAAGCCAGTAAGCAGCACTCCTCCATGGCTTCTGTTTCAGTGACTGCCTCTAGGTTCCTGCCTTGAATTCCTGCTCTGATGTCCCTCAGTGATGGACTGTTACCTGGAAGTATAAACTAAAAACAACCAAACAAAAATCCTCTTTCCTCCCTGAGTCGTTGTTGGTCATAGTATTTTATGACAGCAAGAAAACCCTACCTAAGACACCCAGCTTGTCTGTGTTATCTGTGTGTGTCATGTTTTCGAATGTGCCCTGAGTTGTCTCCATTGTCAGACTGGGCCAGGGTTGGGGGCCAGTCACAGGGTCTACTCTCTCTCACTCATTAGCAAATCCCTACACCAGGGAGTGACAGAGGGTGTCGGTTGAGTTGAAACCCAGATGGTCCTCCTGCCTCAGCTCCTCAGCTCAATCACCTGCTTCCAGAGGAAGATGGAAGGAGCTCAGGTCATTTTGCAGGGCCAAGAGGTTTTGGGAAGCTTAAATACCCCCCACCATGGTATACAGGATTGTTTGAAGCATTCCATCAGCCGGCCTGTACTTGCCACAGCTTGGGGGCTCGGGCAAGGAGAGCACAATGTTGTCACTTTAATTGCATTGGCATAAATATTTGATATTCAATAAATTAGATCTGGAGCAAGGAAAACATTCTTGCAAATGGATTTTTTACCTGGAGCCCAGCCCCATTAGCAGAGGAGTGGAGGGCAGCCTGCCCCGGGGCCGGTAATTAACTCAAGTGGAGCAGAACTAAGCATTTTTGACAGCCTTCCTGGTCTAGAATTAACTGTCATCTCAGAGGGAAAAAGAAACTGTATTGTCACATTAAGGTTTTTGCAAGGCTCCACTGATACTAGCTGGGCTGGGCTTTGTCTTCCCTTGATGCCCCAAGATGTGTTTTCATCATTAGAGACAAGTTTAAAAGCGACTAATGATGTATTTTATACCCACATACCCGAATCACAGATTTCACCAAAAGAGAAGACATTAGCATGGTAATTCAATTTTTCCCCCTCCCTTTTGGCAGATGTAACGAAACAAGATGCGGTAGATGCCGTTAGAAGTCACAACACTGTGATATTTGAAGATAGCACAGTCTGGGTTTTTTCCTCCTCTCCGTATCAGGACTTGCCTATAATGAGCAATAGCTCAGCTCCTGTCTGTCTTCGCTATCTCCCCCTTTCCCCCACCCCCACCCGGCGTTTATGAAAGTAGCAATTGCTTCTGAGAAAAGGAAAACCACTGGAGCTTGAAGCTCTTTCTAGAAGCCACTGATGCCTTGGTCTGTGGAAACCTATACAGTAGAAATTGGAGTTTTGCTGGGTTTCGCCTTGCCGATGTGTATGCAAACAGTTTTGTTTTTATACGGTCAGAGAGCTCTCTGTGAGACAGCCCACCGTGCTGGGTGAGTGCTGTGCAGGAGCTGACTGGAGAGGAAAGGCTGCATGTCTGTGTGTGTGTGGCAGGGGTGAGCTGTGCAGCCGTTTACATGGGTCCCACACACCTGAGTCTCCTGGGTTCTGCCCCTTTCATTACTCAAATTTGGTACCATTTCCCTTCTGAGTCCCTGGATTTTCTCCTTTCTGACTGTCTGGCCCTCACCCTGACCTGGACTCTGGCTTCTGTCTGCTTACTCCCTGTGCCATGAATGTGAAGCTGTGATCCTGCCCCTCATCAGCTTTCTTCCTGGCATCTCAGCAGTGGCCCCTGGCCTTGGCTGCTCATTACAACCTTGGGATCCCATGATGAATGAACTAGAACATGCATCACGGGGTCTAGTCAGCTTGGATGTTCTTTTGGATGACCTCCCCTTTGGGTCCTAAAAACACCAAACTTGGCCACACCCCTTTGTTTCCCTCTCCACCCTCAGCTCTTAACAGTCAACAGCCCAGGTTAACTTCCAGACATCCTCTAAGACCCGCTGACATGTTACATCCTCTTGTGAAGTCTTCCCTAACTCCTGTAGCCTGAATTACGAGTTTTTCCTACCTACCAATATATACATAGATACATACAACTATGCATCCTTCCATCCACCCATCCTTCCTTCCTTCCATCCACTCACACATACACACATACAACCATCCATCCATCCATCCATCCATCCATCCTTCCTTCCATCCACCCACACATACACACATACAACCATCCATCCTTCCATCCATCCATCCATCCATCCTTCCTTCCATCCACCCACACATACATACATATAACCGTCCATCCATCCACCCATCCATCAGTCCATCAATTCATCTACTCATCTCTTCAAGTCCTGAGTGCTTGCAGGTATCTGATCTTGTGTTGGATCATAGAAACAATTTAGCAAATGGAGATTTGAGGAGTGCCTGCATGGCTCAGGGAGACAGGAAAGGCTCTCTAGAGAAAGTGGAATTTGGGAATGATCTGATGGCTGTGAAGGAGGTAGCCATAGAAGAGGTGAGGGCAGTGAAAGGAATAACCTGGGTCTTGGGGAAGGTGGTAGAGGACAGGAAGGAGTGGGCTCTGCTGGCTCCTTGCAGCATGGTATATCTGCAAGCAGAAGTTTCCTAGTGAGTGTTTATTGGTGTAGTGAAAGGCTAAAGAGCTAGTGGGGGGTCTGTGGAGGACAGTGGGGTGAAGAATCGCAGGGTAGATAAAGAAGATGAGGAGTCTTGTGTTTCCCAGAGCACATAGATAAATTGGCAGCCCAAGAGGAAGTAAGTATTCCCATTTCCAAGATGCAGAAAATGGGGCTACAGTTAACTAGTCCATCTAGCAGAGGGTTGTGGAGCTGCGTTGAACCCAGGCAAGTGGCTCTGGGGTACACAGGTTCAATTGCTGAACCATGAAGCCCCGCCCATGTTATGGCTTAACCAGAGCTGGCTGCTCCTATGCAGTCCCTCTTGGCAGCCCACTTCTTGCTTAAGTCCAACTCCTAGGGATGCAGGAGACTGGGTACCAGTGAGAACTGTGGACAGATTTGAATTTGCAATTACATTCAAGAGAGAAGTAGGAAATAGGGACATTTTAAAGGGGGAGTTCAGCATCCTTGGAAGAGTCACGTGAGCCTTCTGCATGGAGGGGATGCAAGGGCCAAGTCAGCAGGCCTGAGTGTTTAGCCTGGGGAGATGTGCAGCCTCGAGCCCCAGTGCCCCCTGTGTCACTGCCGCCCGTGCTCCCAGTCTTTGGGAGCATCTTAGACGCCCTGCCCTCATCTCCACATTTGACTGAGTTGTCTCTTACATGTGGTAAAACGCACAGGTCTAAGCATCCAGTGGCACAACTGGTTTTTAAAACAATAAATATTTCATGTTTTTAGACAATATTGCAAAGGTAGTCTCAAGTTCCCACGTCCTCTACACCTGTTTTCCCCTGATGTTAACATCTCGCATTACCATAATGCTGTTGTCAGATCCAAGACGGGAGCACCAGCGCGGCGCGCGGTTAGGAATAAAGTCCCAGACTGTATTTGGACTTCCGCTTTTCCATGCACGGCTCTCCTGCTCCGGGAACCCAGGGTGCATTCAGCAGTCATGACTTCTCAGCTTCTGCTCTGTGACAGTTCTCTGTCTCCTCCTATTTGTCGTGGTCTTGATAGCTTTTTAGTCAAATGTCTCTCCACTGGGGGTTCACTGGTGTTTTATTTGAGATTAGACTGGGGTTATGGGTAGTGGGAAGGAAACACAGCCGTCAGAGCCACATGAGGTCCACATGACCTCCGCTGGTGGTCTTTAACACGTTTTATTCTTCTGTGTGTGTTCATGTGTATGTAGATGTACATGCGTGTGTTGATGCACATGTATACCGGTTGGTTTTTAATTATCAACTTGAACTGAGTCATCTGGGAAGAAATGATCGCTACTGAGGAGTTGCTGCCATCAGACTGGTCTGTGGACGTGTCTGCGAGACATTCATTTGACTGTTAAAATAGAAGGGCCCCACCCAGTGTGGGCGGTGCCGCCTCTGGGCAGGTGGCGCTGGGCTTATAAGAAAGCGGAGTGAGCATGCGCGGAGCATGAGCCCATGAGCACAAGGTTTCTGATTTAAGCTCCTGCCTTGAGTTTCTGCCCTGGCTGACCTGGAAGTAAAAGATGAAATAAATGTTTTTCTTCCCAAGTTGTGTTTGGCCATGGTGTTTATCTCAGCAACAGAAACCTAACTAGAACTCTGCGCAGATGTGTGAACATGTATATGGTGACCAGAGACAAGCTTGGGGTTGTTCCTCATCACTATCCACTTTAAAGGTGTTTTTGAGATCTTATTTAATTTTCTTTTATATATATGGGTCTTTTGCCTGCATTGAGTATCTTGTGCACCATGCGCATGCAGTGCCTGAAGAGGCCAGAAGAGGGTGCTGAATCCTCTGGAACTGGAGTTACAAATTGCTATTAGCTGCCTCGTGGGTGCTGGGAATTGAACCTTGGTCCTCTTCGGAAGAGCAGCCAGTGCTTTTAACTACTGAGCTATTTCTTCAGCCTCTTGGGTGTTTGTGTGGGGGGGAAAGGTGGGGGGAGGTTTGTTTTGTTTTCTTTTGTTTTTGTTTTTTTGAGACAGGGTCTCACTATGTAGCCTCAGCTGGCTTGGGAGTCTCAGGAATCCTCTTGCTTTTGCCTCCTGAATGCTGGGATTAAAGGTATGCAACACCGTGGCCTGCTCATCTTATTTTTTTGAGACAGGTAGGCTGGCTGACTGGCTAGTGAGCCCTAGGGTTCCATCTATCTGTCTCCTCAGTGCTGGGATTGCAGGAGCATGCACCATATTCAACTTTTCACGTGTGTTCTGGAGGTGGAACTTTGTGCTTGGGGGGCCAGCACTTTAATGGCTGGAACACTCTTTAGCCCCAGTTTGGTTTGGTTTTCCAGACAGTCTTCCTTGCCATTCTCCTGCCTCCCCCTCCCAACACCACGACCAGGGACGGCATTGTCAAAACTACAGACACTTGCATACCATCGCTGAAATCTAGATACAAGAGATTTCCAGTTTTATCCAGAACAATTATAGAATCTTCCGAGATTCCCCACGTGCCCCTCCCCATCCGGTCTCGGCCCCTCCTGCAGATAGTTACTGTGCAGATTTCTGCCCCTCTGAATGGCCTTGATAGTGCTCGTGCTTGAGCTGAGTTCGAGAAGGATCACACAACACCCCCTCCTTCACCTGCTGCTTCCGTTGGGTTTCACCATTTGCACAGCAGAGTGTTTCTGAGATAGCCCTGTTGCCGCTGGCCACAGCATTTTTGGTGTGGATGTTCTGCCCATCCCAGTGCGGGTGGACGTTTGCGCAGGCGCAGCCCTGTCAGGGTTGTTAAGGATGGAGCTGCCTAATACATTCTTCTGTCACTTTCTCCGCGGACATTCTGTGCTTTGGTCTGGAGAGCCCAAGAGGTGGGGGAATGTTCACCTCCTCTCCTCAGCTCTCCCTCCTGAACACTTTCTAAAAATACCTGCACTCGCTCTCTCTCTCTCTGCAAATGGATGAGGGAAGAATAAAAGCCTCTAAGAGGAGCAGAGGAGAAAGCTCTTCCTGGGACTGAACATTTTGTGCATCAGCGAATCTCAGCTCAAGCCCCCGGATGGTTCTCAAATGTTCCCACTTGGATCCGTCAGCTCCTCGTGCCCATTTTGTCACTCTTACTGGTCCGAGCTCCTCCGTTCTGCGCTGGTGACCACCTCCAGCCCCTAATCCATGCATTGGCAAGGCCTTTCCAAAGCGCTAGCCGACCCCCAGCCATAGGCCATCAAGGCCCCACAAGCTTGCTCCTCCCACAGGAGAAACCCTCAAGCCCTCACTGCGGACCTGCCCACCTGCCTGCCTCATCCTCCACACCCCCAAACTCTTTCTTCCCAGTTTAGTTGCTGCATCGACGACTATTTCCTCTGCCAAGAAGATCTGTGTGGCACACTCTGGTTCTCTGGGACTCTGTTCTGTGTTCCCTCTGTGGAGGACTTCCCTGACCACCGTCAAGTATCAGTTCCTCCTCCTTCCCCTCCCGCTGCCTTCTGTCCTTATGGGTATGCCTTTGCTGAACATTTCATATATGTAGCATTATACAGTATGTGGTGTTTTTGTCTGTGGCTTGCTCCTCTGCCTCCTTCTGTCCTGCTCTCTCTCCTTCCTTTATCCTTTATTCCTTCTCTCTTTCTTTCATATATATATACATACAAATGTATACACATATACATACATATATATATGCATATATATGTATGTATGTGTGTGTGTATATATATGGTATATATACATTTGGCAAATATGTATATATATATACCTATATATACATACACACACACACACACACACACACACATATATATACCAAAATGCTTTCAGAGCCCAACCAAGGCATAGTTCAATACCTGTTCCTTTCTGCAGTTGATAATATTCTTTCGCATGGCTGTAATACACTTCACTCATTAAGAAATAGCTTTACCCTCTGACTCTCATGAGCTTGCTGTTTGGGATATTTTCCTGTTTGTTTTTGATTCTCCTGGCTGTGTACACAGGATGAAGCTACTTAGTCACACAGCAGTTCTGTGTTTAGCTTTCCGAGCAACTGCCAAAGCGCCTTACAAAGCAGGTGCGCGATCGAGTCTCATTCCATTTGTGCTCCCATTGCCGCATCCTTGTCAACACATCCTGGTTTTAGCAACCTCAGTGGGGGAGGCCATTTCTCATTGAGGGATTGGTTTATGTTTCCCTAGTGACTAATGGTGCTGAGCATTTTTTTCAAACATGCTTCTTGGCCATTGGAGAAATGCTCATCAAATCCTGTGTTCATTTTAAAATTGGACTACTGACCTTTTTATTTTTAAGCTATGAAGCATTTATGTATTCTAAAGGTATGTCCCTAGCAGACACATGACTTACAAATACCTTCTCCTACTCTAAGGACTGTGTTGTTCTGTTTCTTTTAGGTGACAACTCTTAAAGAATTCTAAATCTTTCTGAAGTCCAGTTTTATTTATTTACTTATCTTAATTGACTTTTTTTTCATATAATATATTCTGATTATGCTTTCCCCTCCCCCAACTCCTCCCAGATCCTCCCCACCTCTCCACCCATTCAACAACACAGCCTTCCTTCTCTCTTCCTTTAAACAACAAAAACAAAACAAAACCAAGAAACACACAACTCCCACAAGAACACAAAAATGGAAAATAATATATACAAGCAAAAGACCAATAAGATAAAAAAAAAAACAAAGCAAAATGTGAATTCTAATTTTTAAAACAAATTTACTGCACGTGCAGTTGATGTTCTTTCTTTCTAAAAGAAGATTTATTTTAAAACTTTATTTCTGTATGTGTCTATGTGTTCTGTATGTGCATGTACGGCACTGTACCGCCTACAGAAGCTAGGGTAGGGGTGGGGGTGGGGTGGGGGTGGGGAGAAGGCTTCAGCTTTCCTAGAGCTGGAGTTACAGGTGGTTGTGAACTTGTGTTGTGGGACTTAGGTCTTCCAGAAGAGCAGCTCCTAACTGTTTTGATGTTTCTAGTCAAGGTTACACAGATGTATGCTTAACTTTCTTCTTAGTTTAATTTATAGCTCATATCCACTTCAAATTAGTTTTGTTAGCATAGAAAAGTAGGGGCTTAGCTTCTTTCTTTCGTTGGTGGATATCGAACGACCCAACCCATTTTTCTTAAAAAAGATGATTTTCAGGCTGGTGAGATGGCCTGGAGGTAAAGGCTCTCACCACCAGGCCGGATGACCTGAATCTGATACCCAGGGATCACGTGATGGAAGGGCAGAACCAACTCCTCCTAGTTGTTGTGTGACCTTAAGTGTACACACTTGTACACTATGGCATCGTACACACACTAAACAAGCAAACAAACAAATAAAATGCAATAAGCATCCCAGCACTGATGTTGGTTAGTTCACAACTATTTATAACTACAGCTCCAGGGGATCCAATGTCCTCTTTGGGACTCCACAAGGCAGAGAGAGAGAGAGAGAGAGAGAGAGAGAGAGAGAGAGAGAGAGAGAGAGAGAGAGAGGGAGAGATGGAGGGAGAATGATAAATAAATAAAGGTTAGTCTTGTGATAACTTTCCAGGGATAGCCAGGTAGGTTAAGTCATGGCAGTTTTCTAAGAATGGAGCTTTGTGAGAGCCCCAGCCTGCTCCAGCCTCTCCAGTGCCTGCTGCTCTCATTGAAACTCAAGTTTTTAAAAGATAAATACAGGGACTGGGGAGATGGGTCAGTTGCAAGCAGGAAGACCTGAGTTCAGATTCCCCAGCGCATATATAAAAAGCCAGACATCACCAGGCGGTGATGCTGTACACCTTTAATCCCAGCACTTGAGAGTCAGAGACAGGCAGATCAAGGCCAACCTGGTCTAGAGTGAGTTTCAGGACAGCCAGGGTTACAACAGAGAAATCCTGTTTCAAAAAAGCAAAACAAAACAAAAAAAAAAAACAAAACAACTCAAAACAAAACAAAACAGAAAGTCAGACACGGTGGTATGCACCTGCAACCCCAGTTCTTAGTGTCAGAGTGGGAGACAGAGATGGACAGATCCCTGGAGCTCCTTGGCTGGCCAGCCAGTCTTGCTGACTCAGCAAGCTCCAGGCTCAGTGAGAGACCCTGTCTCAAAAAAAATAAAGGAACAATAGAGGAAGATTCCCAATGTTGACCTCTGAGCACATACACATACATCCACACATGTGTACACGTAACTGCATAGACATGCACACTGCACACACGAATGCACACACACACACACACACACACACACACACACAGCACAACTCAGATTGATGAAACTTAATTTCTAGAGTTATGAAGCATTTGATTCTGATAATCTTAACCAGTGTTGCCCTTGATTTTATGGAGGAAATGTTTTTTGAAGATTTTTTACTCTGCCACTTTTTGATGGTGCCATTGCTTTGTAGACAAGTTTAAGCATTTCCATCTCTTTTTCACCTTCCCTCCCCTGCCCTTTCTTCCCCTCCTCTCCTCTCCCCTTCCTTTTCCTTTCCTTCTTTAACCCTCCCCCCACCCACTGTCTCACTCCCTTCTTCCTCTCTCACTCTTTTCTTTCTTTCCCAGTTTTTAAGACAGAGTCTCACCCTGTACCCCAGGATGTGAGGCATTCTCTCTTTATTGCAGGGGTCATAGTGTATTTATAGGGTGCAGGCAGGGGAGGTCATTGATACCCAGGGAGGGGATCCATTGGTTAAGACAAGGATTCTGGAGTAGCTTCACAAGTGGAGCTCAAGTCTAAGCGTCAAGGTCCTGCAAGGGCGCCTTGTCAGTAAATGGACTCATCCCTGTGCTTCCAGCTACAGTGTGGATAAGCACAACCAACTACAGTGCAGGAAGCCACCTTCCTTTGCTAATGACCTTCTGGGTAGCAGGCAATATTTAATATTTAGCTGGGTTCTGGCCAGGGCTAAAAAGTGAGGAGCACCCAAACTCCTACTGCTCTCAGATGAGAAAATCCAGGGTTCAAGGCCAGCTTCAACTCACTCTCAGCTCTAGGACAGCCCCACAGCAATCCCCCTGTCTTAATTTCTTCGGTGCTGACATCACAGGCATGAGCCACTACGCCTGGTTTAGCACCTTCCTCTTGGGGACACCTCTTATAATTTTTATGCCTTTGTTAATAGTCCTCAGCCAAATGCTGCCATGAATTAATCTGAAGATGCACAAACCTGGATTTGTTGACTCCTTGCAGTAAGCCTGGGGCTCACTACAGAGACAAAGGACTTGCTAGATGAGCCTGCATGGGGAAAACCGTAACAAACCACAAAATAGACAAACATCAGGGTCCTGAACAAGCCCTCAGAGACAGTGAGGGGGTGCGGTCTGTGGACAGGTAGCCGCTGCCGCCTCCAAAGCGAAGAAATAACTCTCTTCTGTGATAAGCCGTATGGTTCAGTCTTTGAGGATTTTTTTATTTGTTTCTTTTTGTTTTTGATAGATAGGTCTCAGATTTACTCTGTAGCCAATGATGTCTTTAAACTTCTGGTCCTCCTGCCTCCATCTCTGAGTTACAGGTGTGTACCTGGAGTTACAGGTGTGACCCACTATGCCTGGTTTACCTGGCATTGGGAATGAACCCAGGACTTTGTGCATGTTAGGTGAGGACTTGCTGAGCTATAGCCCCAGCCTTGATTTATGATCAACTCAAGTGGGCAGAGGCACAGGCATGTTTTAAATTTTTTAAATATTTTTTTACATTTATTTATTTATTCATTTGTGTGTGTTGGCACACGCACACCACGGCAAGGGTGTGGAGATCAGAGGACAACCTACAGGTGTGATTGTCTCCCCTTACCATGTGGTTTCTGTAGACTGAACTCGAGTTATCAAACCTGGTGGATAGTACCCTTACTCATTGGGCCAGAAAGGTGGCCCAGACCCATTGACTCTACTTCCCCTCAAGCTGGGGTGTGCACAGGATTTAGGGAGCGTGTCCTCTCTCTCCCTCACTGTTTCTGATGAAGGGAAAGTGCCAGAGCCTTTGGAATATATGGAGTCTGGACCGCGAGTACTGCTCAGTAGTGGAAAGTCTTCTGAGCTATGCAGTCAGCCCCTGCTCGTATTTGGGTAAGAGCAGCTTGGGATCAATTATGGATGAGGCTCTGTGGGAGAGGAGTAAGTGGGCTGTTGTCTACTTTGAAAAATTAATGGGAGCTGATTAATACAGAGCACAGACCCTTCTTCCTCAGCACAGAGAAGCTGCGGTTGGTCTCTGCAGGAGCTCGGGGTGCGGGCAGCCCCTGCGTGACTGTGTGCTGTGGGGCTCTAGTCCAGACTCTTCTGGAGAGATCTGCCCTGTTGATCCACACGGATGCTGAAGCCCACCAAATCTGAGTGGTTTGCCCAAACAGGAATGAGAGGGAGAATGGTCACTTATTACTATTTTTAATTTAAAACCTTTGATATGAAAACTAAAGCATTTACACAAGTTGATAATATAATTCTAATGTAACTTTTCATTTTAAAACATTTATTTTTTTTTTAGACAAAGTCTCATGCAATCCAGGCTGGCCTCCAAGGCTGTCCTTGAACTTCTGAAACCCCCAAAGTGTTGAGATTGTAGGCATATACCACCATAACTAGCTTTAGATAGTTTCTTTGTGCAAGAGCTGAGAACCCCTATTTACTCCCCAGTCTGAGCCCAGCCTTGGATATGGAGATAGATAGCTGAAAGCCCAGGTAGCTGGGGAGCCACACTTTTTGAGATAGAGATACCTTCAGTCACCATAGGATCATGACATTCAGCAAAAAGCCAATTCCCAGCCCATCTAGTTCCGACTTGCTGGCAAGAAACCCTCAGAAACGCTTCATCTGGTCAGCTGACCTCTCTTGTGTGTTTCCAGGGACAGAGAACTCATTACCACAGAGGGAGCCTCCATTGCTTGGAAGCTCTGTTCACACTGAACAGCACTGGAGAGACTCCTGTGATGGGAAGGACTCAGGCTGGAGAGGAGATGGCTGGGTAGGCGTTGCAGTTGTTAAGCAAACCCCTTCCATCCCCAGTAGGAAGAAGGGCTTGTGCCTGCTTCCCCTGTGCATGTATGTATACACATATACATATATGTCTGTGGATATGTGGGCTTATGTACAAGTAGGTGCCTGCCTCTCTCTCTCTCTGTGTGTGTGTGTGTGTGCATGAATATACCTATGGAGGTCATAGGTCAGCACCAGGTGTCTCCTTCCATTGCTTTTAACTTTAGTTTCTGTGGCAGGGACTTTCACTAAACCTGGAACTCACTAGTTTGACTAGACTGGCCAGCTAGTGATCTCTAGGGATCCTCCTGTCTCCTCCTTGTCAGTGCTGGCTTTTTACATGGAGTGCTGGGAAGCCAAAGTCAGGCCTTCGTACTTATCCCTGGTGTAGATCAAACCTGGGGCCTTGCCCATGTTTGGTAAGTGCTTTAGTGCTAAGCCCATGCTAAGTAAGTACTCTACTACTGAGCCCAATCCCAGTCTTCAGATTTTTTTCTAACGTGTCCCACTTTTCTCTAGGAGCTCACTTCAAGATGTTGGAGAAACTGAGGTCCTGCTCAAGTGTGGACATCTTTATCCCTGTGATGTTCATCCCAGCTTTCCAGCTGACTGGTTTCCTCTGAAGTGCCCTACTGGGTCTGACTCTGTCCACGAAGCCTGACCCCAGTACCTGTCTCCCAAGCAACCCTCCATTCACAGGCTGTTGCAGCTAGATCATTATGCGAGGCTCTCCCATTCTGTGATGTCAACCCATCTAACACAGTTATCCTGTGACTTCGGACAGAATTTGAAACTGTGCAATCCATGAGGCTTTGTCTTGTGTCTCAATCAACTTTCCAAAGAGCAGGACCGCATGTCAGGAAGCACATGAAGGAGAAGGTGGGATCCTTCCTCTCAACTTCAGCTGGGTGATTGAGGGCAAGCTGGGGCTCAGGCAGCCTTTTTGGTTTGGAGGTGACTAATCTGGCTCTGGCCTGAGAATAATTCCAGGCTGGCTGGCTGGCTGGCTGGCTGGCCGGTCTGTTTCCATGGCAACAGTTGTTATTGGTAACTGAATAAGCATCTCCGAGAACAGCTCTGGAGTTGATGGTTTTCCCTTCTAGTCGGAATTGAGAGGAGCCAGGCTCCTGCTGCCGCTCCTCCACGCACTCACTGCTGAGTGCCCGGCAAGCCACCTTTCCATCCCTCTTCTGAATTCCGCCTCCACAGAAGGAGGCTCAGGGTGACTTGCTCTCTGTTTTCTGGTGTCTTCAGGGATGCTGAGGAACACAGTCAGGGCTATCTAGCTAGCAAGTCCCAGAACGTGAACCCTGACTTGTCTGATCCCGAATTCTTTGCTGTGTTGCTGGCCTGCCTCTGTCCTTTTCCTCTGAGAACACACAGGAGCCATATCAGACCCTCCCTGGTGATGCTGTCAGTTTAATTATGTGCGGGAACACTTAGCATCATTCCACAGTGACTCTCACGCCAGAGGCTGTGTTACAAATGGGAGGTCAGGGGACTCCCTCAGATGCTGTGGCCACATAATTATCAGGGAAGCAGGGGCACAGAGGCCTGCTGGCCAGGTACTGTCTCAAACTCCTTGTCCCTGCTGCTCTTCCCTCCCAGAGGAGTGGGCCTGTGAGCTGGAATGGACCCAGGCTGTGCCTGTGGAAGGCCTCTGGCCATGGTGCTAACTCCCTTCCTCCCTCCCTTCTTCCCTCCCTCATTCCCTCCCCCTCCCTCTCTCTTCTTCTCTCCTTCCCTCCCTCCCTCCCTCTCTCCCTCTTTTCTTCCCTCCCTCCCTCCCTCTCTCTCTCTTTCCCTCCCTCCCTCCCTCCCTCTTTTCTTCTCCTCTCTCCCTCTTTTCTTCCCTCCCTCCCTCCCTCTCTCCCTCTTTTCTTCCCTCCCTCTCTCCCTCCTCCCTTTCTCTCTCTTCCTCCTTCCCTCCCTCCTCCCTCCCCCTCTTTTCATTCCCTCCTCCCCCTCCCTCTCTTCCCTCCCTCCCTCCTCCCTTCCTTCCTCTCTCTTCCTCCTTCCCTCCCTTTATTCCTCCCTCCCTCTCTTCTCTCCTTCCTTCCCTCCGTCCCTCTCTCCCTCTTTTCTTCCCTCCCTCCCTCTCTCCCTCCTCCCTTCCTCTCTCTTCCTCCTTCCCTCCCTTTATTCCTCCCTCCCTCTCTTCCTCTCTCCTTCCTTCCCTCCGTCCCTCTCTCCCTCTTTTCTTCCCTCCCTCCCTCTCTCCCTCCTCCCTTCCTCTCTCCCTCCCTCCTTCCCTCCCTTTATTCCTCCCTCCATCTCTCTTTCCTTTTCCTTGCTCCTCTTGCTCTGAAGACTCATCCCAGGCTTGGTTTCCCTTGTCGCCTTGTCTGGGTGAACCCCACTGGAGTCGCTTCTGTCAGGTTCAGAACTGACGCTGCTGAGCTGTGGAGTGTGACTGCCAAACGCAGATGCTTTGGTTCCTGAAGGTCCTGTGACGGAACCGGAGAAGCCAGCGTGGTGGTGGCTGACCCCATGCGCCACCTGCATTCAACTGTAGTACGCCTCTTAGGACGGGCCTTCATCTGGACCTCTCTCAATGGTTTCTGGTGAAACTGCGTATCCTAGGCTCTGGGACCCTGTGGGGCTCTCCTCTGACTCTTGGCTGTTTCTTCATGTCTCTGTTGTGCTTCCTCCTGCCCTTGGCTGATGGTTAGGGTGGCTCAGAGCTCGATCCCAGGTGACACCATCCACTGCACCTTGCCTCGGTTCCTACCTAGTCTGCAGCAACTCGGCGAGAACTCACCAGCTCATGCCTCTGCTCCAGGCTGTGGACCTGTGTCACTAGGGACCTTTGGCTCCCAGATGACCCCAAGGCATCTAGAACCCACCCGGCTCATCCTCATGACTCCACAGATTCCTGTGTTAAAGCATCGCTCCCCAGTGTAGTGCTAGTGGCCTCCCGAGACCTTTATACAGCAGGGCCTGGAGGGAGGTCTTGAAGTCATTGGAGGCGTGTCCTCAACGGAGATCACGGGACTCTGGCCCTGTTCTTTGTCTCTCTTCTTGGCCATGGGTGAATGGCTTTTTATTATAACACGGAAGATGGTGTTTTGCTTCATTGCATTCCACAGAGCATTGGGACCAACTGATCATGGCCTGGACCTCCCAAAACTTGGAGTCAAAACAACCATTTTCTCTCTATAAGTCAATTACCTGGTGTTTGGTTATAGTGACAGAAAGCTGGCTCACCACACCTTCTCTCGTGCTCTCTCTCATTTCCTACCAAAGAAGGGGGCACAGAGCTGCCCTCCCGGTGGTCAAGGCAGGCATGGGGGTGGTTCTTCACACTTGGTCTTCCTCACCTCTTCATCAGATTCCTTGCCAATGCCACAGCCTTAGAAAGGCCGTATCTTTGCACCCATTGCTTTAATCTGCATGTAGCAGGTGCTTGCCTGGAACTGCCCTGCACCCTTTGTAGGGTCCCTGCCTCTACTCCACCCCAGGCCTACACTAGTTAGAATGTCTTTACAATCCAGATGCAACCCTTCTGCTCCTACTTACCACCTCTCGCATGTCCCCCTGCTCCCACGGGAAAGGACTGTGGTGGTTTAAGATACGGCTTCAGATGTGTCCACTGATTTGAATTTAGATGGTAACTATTTCAATTCAGATACCAGGGCAGAAGTGACCCTGTGTGACACCTGAGGCTGAGTCATACGAAGTCATCTTCTGACTTCAAACCTTACAGGGCTTTCCTGACGAAACTCCCTCCAGTGGATCAGATAGGAGGGAAGGCCCTGGCTGTGTGGGTTTCAGGTGGGGTACTATCTAGGTAGAACCAGAGTCTCTTTGGGTAAGGGGTGTGGTGTGAGGGCAGGCAAAGCCCTTCATGGGATCACTAGTCCTCTGTTCTTATACAGGTGTTGAATAGGTGTCCAGCTGAAGCCTACCTACCTCTACAGGTCTATATGTAGCAGCAGCTGAAGGTCAGCCGGGATGGTGGGGTGGGGGTAGGGTGGTTGGGGTGGGGTGGGGTGGTGCTCACAGATGCCTCTGTAATCCAGAGAAACACTGAAGAAAGGGATTATGATGGCCCATTCGATAAGAAAGTTTTAAAAAAACAAACAACAACAACAAATGGCAGTCTCCACACATTCAATTCCTAACCCTCTGGAAAGGATCTTTAGCCATCTAATTGACACATTTCAAGAGACACACTGACTAGTTAGACATCAATTGACACCCTTATTAAATATCAATTAACACATTCCCTAACTTGATATTTAATTAGCTTGCCGGAGCTGTTCTTTTAAGAGCCAATTAAACACCTTGCATGCTGATTCCACTGTTAAGCAGTCACCCATAAATCCTTGCCGTAAGTCTTTCTGAGCAGGTTTCCAAACACACGCCAGGACCGATAGCCAGAAATTTAAGATCAATCATTACATGTCTAACAAACTGTCTTCCCAGCCATTATTATGAATAAAAGGCACAAACAGTTCTTGCACTGTGGTTAACTATATTTCCTGATTGTAGAAGCTGTCGAGTCAAACAATCCAGACCCCTGCCTCCAGGCAGAGTTGTGATTTATTTCACTGTGGTAAAATGCATACAAGTTAAAATCCACAGTAGAGGACACCATGAGGTCACTGGGACAGATCCACAGAGAGAGATTGTGATGGTCCGTGGGCCGTGGCTAAATGAAGTGGAGCAATTCACTGAAGAGGAAGCTTACATAGGGATACCTTTTTTCTCCTGCTATCCAAGGGTGTCTTGTGGACTAAGCTAGACTAACTTCAGACCGTAGCTGAGGCTAGCCTCTGTATATTATAGGGTTCATATGCTAAAGAATCTTGACTTACCAAAGCCTCAGTCATGGGGAGCAGTTCCTGGAGGTGGTAAGTTCCTTGTCACCAAAAGGGTGTAGGGAGAGGCTAAAAGGCCATTTAACTGGGCCACTCCACCGGGAAGTAGGATCAGGTTCACAGGAAATCCATGCCTAGGGGCTTGCACTCACTATTCCTTCGGACTGGAAGGTTTGGATAAACCCCATTCACTATGGGGTCTCAATGTTGCCATCACGTCCTCAGAGACACCCTGATCACTCACTCAGGGTAAGGTTCATCGAATCCCACCCACAGCCTCAGATTTGGAGACCTGGTGAAGCTCTTCAGAGGACTCGTCTCTGTGATTTGTAATTACTTAGTTACTTCTTTGATGACTGTATTCCTCAAAAGACTATAGCACAGGAGGGTAGAGCACAAGCTCCATGTTCTGTATCTGTAACTCTGGTGCATAGCACACAGCAGGCCCTCAATAAGCCTGTCTTGAGTTGATGAACGGATAGATGGATGGATGGATAGATGGATGGATAGAGAGTAAGTGTTGGGTGGATGAGAGACTAGAAAGATGGATGAAGAGACAGAAGGATGGAAACATGGGTTGATGAATACAGAGATAACGTTAGAAGGGTGGTGGGTGGATGAAAGGGTAGATGATCGATGGATAGATAATTAAATGATGGGTGAATGAGTAACTGGATGAATTGGATGTTTGAAGGACTGACAGTATATTAGGGTTATCTGGAGAAACAGGACCAAGAGAATGAATACATGTTAAAGAGGGTTCGTGAGGCTGGCTGACATGCTGTGGTCTGGGTAGTCTAACAAGGGCTGTCTCGCTCAAGAGGCTGAGAGCCAGATAAGTTGCTTAGTGCACAGGCTGATTTTCTCAGCGGTGTGAATCTTCCACTGAAGGCTTGGAGGATTCCTGGAGAATCCTGGTCTTCATTCCGTGTTGGAAACCTGAGGAAGCCGGGTTCTGATATCCGTGAAGGGATACAGCAGTGGTGGTAATGACAGGTAGATTAATTTGCCAACAGCAGTGAATGTAAGCAAGAGAACTTCCTTCTTCTAATTCCTTTTACCTGAGCTGCCCACAATTAGTATGGGTTTTTTCACTTTTGTTGTTGTTTTGTTCTGTTTTGAGACATGGTCTCACTGTGTAACCCTGGTGGATCTAGAACTTGCTATGTAGGCCAGGCTGTCCTCAAATTCACAGAGGTCCGCCTGCCTCTGCCTCTCCAGTGCTGGGATCAAAGGCGTGCGCCATGAGGCCTGACTCTTTTCCTGCTTTTCAGACTGGTCAAGGAATTCCTCACAGGTGTGTCCAGCAGACTGCCTGTCAGTTGACTCCAGATCCAGTCAAGCCGAAAACCAAGATTAGCCATCATGGATGGGCAGACAGACAGAAGGGTGGAGATACGGACTGGTGGATAGGAAGATGATGGATGGATGGAAAGATGACAGATGGAGAGGTAAATGATGGGGTGGATGGCTCACATGTAGATTCTGGGCAGAGCGCTGAGCTGTGCTTTTCTGCAGTGTCTGAGGATAGGGCTGTGAACGCTCCTCAGGGAGTCACTGTCCTAAATGGATTAGGAGTTAAATCTAAGAGGAGTGCCTTATGATTTAACACCAGAATTATCTGATAAACTGATGAAGAGGAACCTCTTCTGGGGGTGAAGGGAGTTCACTTGAATATATCTTAATGCAGCCTTTCAGCACATAATCAGCCAATGAGAAGGGACTTTTTATGTACAAATGTACTCTGAAGGGTCCTCTGTGGATGTCACAGGGTCATAGCCAGCTTTCTTTGGACCTCGGTCCAAAGACCTCTGAGACAGACTCACAGACTTAATTAACTTGTTGATACTGACCTCCATACCAGACCCACTGAATAAAAACCTGAGAAATGGCACCCAGGATGGGACATTTCAGAATTCTCTTGTCAGACCTTAGGCACGTTAAAAACCAGATGATAAAACTGAGGCCAGGCAATCAACAGCCTGTCCAGGGCTTCACAGAGACACTGCAGCTGAGCTCACCTGAACGCTGTCTGAGGATTCAGGGTTAAAATACCCACAGTGCTCCCAAACCTAACCTATATTTAACAGTCCTCATTTTGTATGAATAGTGTCCATTAAATAATTAACGTTCCTCAAAATAGTCAGGGCTCTCTTATGCCTTTTTATTCCTAGGACATCAAACCCTTTCAGATCATAATTAATTAAGACTCTTGATGTCCCGAAGAGGTAGCCAGACACCTGCAGGAACTTTGTAATTGGTTCTGAATCCTGAGGCAGCCTGCATTTCAGAGTCTGCCTATCCCAGGGCTGCTGAGGCAGTGGGGGGAGGGGCGCAGCAGGAGAGATACAGGCTCGGGCCCCCCCGGGCTGCTGCCACCAGCCACGTACCACCCATGTGCACACTTTTCTGTTCACTGTCACACCTCTGCTACCTGACCTTGTGAGGGATAGAATCGTCTCCCTGTGCACGTGGAAAACATTAGTAGCTCTGACACCAAGCTGTCTCTTTAGAACTGTGCCAATGGTGGCAGATCCATGTAATAAAATCCATAACGTTCCCACACACTGGGGGCATGATGGCAGTTTGTCCTGGGCTTACTCTGAGAGAGGGTCTCACTATAGATTCTAGGCTATACTAAAACTTGTGATCCCCCTGCTTCACCTCCCAACGGCTGGGGTCACAGGCGTGTGCCGCTGTATACAGCTCTGAGTTGCTTTAAAAACACACTTTGCTCACGGTTTGGGCAGCTCTTAGCCAGTGTTGCTGATGTGTTCGAACCAGTTTATCTGGGGTGGCCAGTAGGGAACTGCGGGTCTACTGACCCAGCATTTGAGGTATGGCTGAGGCCAAGCTCTGGAGAAGTCAAGGTGTTCAGTTGTTGGTTTTGTTTGCTTGTTTTTTGTTTTTTATTTTGAATTATATTTTATTATTTTATTCTCTTTCTCTCCTCACCCCTCCCGCGCGTGTGTGTGTGTGTGTGTGTGTGTGTGTGTGTGTGTGTGTGTGTATCATGCTGCACCTGTGGAGGTCAGAGGACAACTTGCATAATCCTTTCCTTCCACCATGTGGGTCCAGGGTAGAAAAGTCAGATCATCAGACTTGATGGCAAGTGCCTTTACCCACTGAGACATCTTTCTGGCCCCTACTGTTTTGATTTTGTTTTGTCTTGATACAGAGCCCGTGATCCTCCTACCTCAGCATTCTGAGAGCTAGGATAACAGTGTGCATCGTGGGCCACCACGCCCAGCAGTGAGTTACTTATTTATAAGTAACTCCTCTTCACACCCCTCAAAGCCTTCACGATGACCCTCCAACCACCCCTGTCATTCATTAGGTCAACAACCATTCACTGAGCACCTACTATGTGCACTCTGCAATCTAAGGCACTGGAACCTTAGTGGTGACATACAATCAGAAACAAATTAATGAGTGACCTCCTGTCACTCCTGTGATGTGACCCAGGGGGTTTTGGGGGCGTTGTTAGGCAAAGGTGTCCAGAGAAGACCTCTCTGAGGGGCACCATTTAGGTTGTTTGAATATGAGGAAGGCATGTACTAAGGTTCAGAGGAGAGAAAGGCTTGCTGTGAGGCTGGAACTGAATACCTATGTTCATGATTGAGGGTACTGGATGTTGGGAAGGTTTTTTATTTTAAAATTGTTGGAATAGATGGAAAGAGAATAGAGAGAGAAGAAAGATGGAGAAGGGAAGTTCTTTGTGATGGTCCGGGGACCACACAATGCCAAAGAGAGAAACCTCCCTGTAGAGGCGGTGCAGTCCTGAAGGGAGAATATCCCAACAGGACTGATGAGTTGCTCAGCCCAGCGGAGCTGAGGTGAAGTGTCCAGCTCTGCCTCACCTCGCCTCCTGGAGATGATGCAGTCCTAAAGGGAGAGTACCCCAAAAAGACCGAGGAGCTTTTGGCCAGGTGTCCCCAAGGCTGCAGCACTGTAGGGAAATATCCCAGGCGAGCTGTTCTTTCTTCTGTCTGATGATCTCAGCAGGCCAGTGACTGCTTCTGCTCCGAAGAGAAACAGTGAAAACTGAGTGTTGCTCAGTCCTTTTCAAAGGGTTCTGGAGGGGGTGGAGCTATCAACATGGCTTGCGATTGGTGGAGTTTCTTTGGACTGTGATTGGTGGAATTCTCAGTCCACAGAGGGTTGAGGGGCCCAACTCAGGGTCATTTGTGTTTGTTGGGACCCCTTCTGTGCTGTACTGTCAGGTTGGGGAACCCCTCAGCCAGATGGGAGTGGGGTCCCTGATAGTCCCAGGGGGGAGCTTTCTTATGAGGGGTTTCAAGTGCCATAGCTCCCCAGCCTTGCAGAGCTAGACTCCCCCAAAAGGGAAATATGCTGGCTCCTCAGTGGTCTTTGGCACCATTTGGGGTTCCTGGTGGGCATAAGGAATGGTGGCTAGGCCCCCAGAGTCCCCAGCAGGGTGGTGAGGGAGGCAAGCATTAGTCTTGAATAGCAGTTGGACAGCAGGAGGGGCTAGATTTGTTGGTAAAGTCAACTTTGCTTCCTGGAAGAAACACAGATGGCTGTGAGGGTCCATCTTGGAGGTGGGGGGTGTCAGCCAGGAGTGCTGATGGCTATGAGGTTCCATCTGGGAGGGGAGGGGTCATCCAGGAGCAAGCACAGTCCTCAATCAGGTCCTCCTTCCATTTGACAGTTAACCAGCTGGGGGATGGGCCTGGCAAGGGGGCGGAGCTAAGGCAGAGCTTCCTTCACAGGGCTGTGGAGGCTGATCATAGATGAATGTAGAAAGTCATGTCAGAGCTTCTCACAGAAAGTGGGAGTCCCTTGCTGTAGACTTGAGGGGTGGTAAGAACCCCTCAGAGGGAGCCCTGAGCTGTGGACTATGTCTGTGGTCAGGGTAGGGGGCAGAGCTCTCCAGTGCAGAGCCCTGCTGTAGACTCTGCTTGTTGAAGAATCCTAACACTGGAGCCAAAGGAAGGCCAGTCAACTAGAGCAAGGAGGGGATCATAGCCCAAGGGAAAGAAAAGAGTTCCATTGGTGGGAGGGAAGGACAGGCTCTGGGGTGAGGCAGGTCCAGGGCCTGAGGTGAGTGTGTATTCATTACCAGCACATTAGTTACTTGTGCATATCTGAGACAAAATATCTGACAAAGCTAATGGGAGAAAAACATTTCTTTTGGCTCACAGTTTCAGAGGGCTCCACCCATCATGAGAGAGAAGGTTTGGTAGATAGCTCACTTGCATGGTGGCAGGAAGTAGACAGGGAGACAGAAGATAGCCAGGGCTAGTTCACCCCAGCAGTCCACTCCCAGTACCTACTTCCTCAAGCTGGGCCTCACTTCCTACGTTTCCAGAGCCCCCCTTCAAAGCAGCACTGTGTTGGCATACATTAAAGTGATTATATCTTCAGATCAACAGACTCTTAAAGATTGCGTTTCAAAGTTTACGTATCACAGAGGTGTTTTTATTCTGTGCCTTAAAAAAAAAAGAGCTCTGTGATTAATTTATTCTGAACCTAACACATCGCAGAGTTTGT
>JAMJFZ010004179.1:642500-807500 GCA_026225945.1 Cricetomys ansorgei
AGGGCAGAGTGGTCGAGCAGGAAGCAAGGTCCAGGAGTGACCGCATGTTGGAAACGGGAAGCTACCGGGAACTGCTTACAGAGATGCGTTTTCAACAGGGGAGGTACCTTCTAAAGCTTTGTCTGGCTTCCAGCCATGGCTACTTGCCTCTGGCTCCATGGAGACCTCATGTGGAGCAGGTTAGGGTGTGGCCATGGACCATCTCCAAACAGCCCAAATGTAGACAGGGGAACATTCCAGAAAGCTGACATAGAGAACACGATCCACCACCCCAGGTGACAAGCTCGGAGACTGAGGGGGGAACCCTGTCCTCCTGGCCATATTCTGGAAAAGGAATAGTCAGGGAGTGCCTACTGTGCCTAATGTGTGCACGTCCCAACCTTGAAGGCAAGGACTCCACACCCATTTTACACAAGAAGAAACAGGTTCAAAGAACTATCCAAAGATTCAGAATCCATTAGTGAACCCAAGTCTGCGCGTGAGCTCTCTCTGTCCTGCCGTCCTTGCCACAGACGGGATGAAATGTTCTGATGGTGCTGAGGCCATCAGGGCTCCTGCTTTAATTAGACCCTTCACGGCATCTTCTCTGACCACTAGGCAATGCTCAAGTTAGACCTAGTTACTGTTGGGGAAACGGATTTGTGGAGAGAAGAGAAGCTCAGAACTGTTCAAGGACCTCCCCAGGGCTGCTCAGACTAACAGTGGAGCGAAGCCAGGGCCCAAGTCCCTCTGCTTCTCAGTCTAGGTCTAGTTCACGGCCACAGCACCTCCCTGCCCATGATGCCTAGCCTCCATCCAGCCTCTTGACCTCTCTGGAGAGGAGTTTCATGACCCTCTCTGCAGTCAATGTGCAAGACTGGCTCATAATTGGCTCGTCTTCTGTCAGAAGAGCAGGAAGCCTTCCTAGGGTTGCTGGGGGCAGGAAGTATCTTAATAACTATCAGACAATTACTGTGTACCAAGAACTGAGGAAGTATCAAGATGTCAACCATGTAAGTGAGGTCCAGAGAGGCACATTTACAACTCCCAGCATTCCAGGTCATAAGACATGGGGACAGAGAACAGAAGCAGGACAAGGATCTAAATCTTGGACTCCTTAGCCAGATGCTTTCATATCTGATTCAGGTCTATAGAGGGAAGGCAGGCTTGCCCAGTGGGAAAATGTGTACCCAAGCTTCCAGACCCCTCAACACACAGCCTTGTTGTCTTTCTTTTCTCTTCCCTCCCTCCCTCCCTCCCTCCCTCCCTCCCTCCCTCCCTTCCTTCCTTCCTTCCTCCTGGAATTTACATAGTCCTGGAATTTACTAAGTAGATCAGGCTGTCCTCGAACTCACAGAAATCTACCTGTCTCTGACTCCCAAAAGTGCTGGGATTAAAGGTTTGTGCCACCACACCTGTCCCCTGTTCTGTTTTCATTCCACTTCAGTTCTTAAAGAGCAGGGACTTTTTTGTATTACTCTTGCATCTTGGGTGCCGAGTACAGCAAAATGTGCTCTGGGTCTGTTGAATGTTATTGGTTGCCCAATGTCCCATCTTAATGTCAGACCTGGTAGAGAATCCAGGCGGGCAGATCAGCCAGGCCCTGGCCCTGAGCACCATGGCCAGAACCCAGAGGATCCACAGGTGCCCACTGCCAGCCCTAGTTCTGCCTTCCTGGCAATAACTTAGGTGGAGCAGGGTTCAGCATTTTATGTCCCACGGTCTTTGGGCTGACTTTAGGATGAAACCAGTAAACAGGACAGCCTTGAGCCAATGAACTGTCTCAGCCCTGCTTCCTTCAGGAAGCCCTCCAAGCTCAGCCCTTTCAGGGATCCTATAGCTCCAAGGTACAGACTAGAAGGAGCCAAGCAGCTCTTCAGTGTTGCCTGCAGCCTTGGGGCCTGGTGGAGCTCTCTACTGTTATTTATGAACTACCCCAGAAGTCCCCTGGCCAGCAAGAAGTATCTCCACCTGAGATACTTATGACTCAACAGTCTAGGAATGCAGCCCGTTTCCCCCCACTTTATAGGTGATAAGACTGAGGCTCAAAGAGAAACTCGCCTTAGGTCACAACAGAGTATCACAAACTAATGAATACACACCGCAGCCTGGAAGTCGTATGACCGTACTAAGGCTGGAAGTGTTTTGTTTTGTTTTTTCCCCTGTGTTAATATGTTCCTTGCATCCTACAAGGCAAGGTGATAGGCAGATGATGGGAAAATGTAGCCAGGAAGATCAGTAACTATGGTGATGCTGGTCCCCACAGACAGGATCTATCAGTGGCATGCCCGCACTAAGCAGGCCCACAGTTGGAGTCTGTGAGATGTGTACAGGTCTAACTCCCATTTAACAAAGGAAAACTAAAGCACAGTGAAGTTATTCAACTCTAACAATGAAGTGGGAGAACAGAACTGAGACAGCTTAGGCCTGGCCCTGGCTACCAACATATAGGCAACCAGCCCTGCAGCTACTCTGGGGTATGGCTCACCCATGCTCCTAGCCCCATGGTAAATATAGCATACAACTTCTTTTTGGGGTCCCTTTGTCCAAGGCTAGCTAACTAAGCTGCTTCCCCCAACTCTGGGGTGTGGGGGCATGTAACACCAAAGGACTCTCTCAGGATACCAAGGCAGGTGAATACTCCTTTCCCAGCTCGCAGGGTAGCCTCCCAGGATATGGAGCCAGTATGGCCTCCCTGTCTCCCAGTGTGACCACAGACCCTTTCCCTTCTGCTCCATCGTTCTGCTTCTGTCAAACAAAGGCTTCCATGAAACCAAATCCCCACTGTCCCCTCCCCAACAACTGCCACATGAGTCAATACGGGCGAGACGGTCCCCTCCCAGGGGTAGTTTCGTTTTTAACAGGTGGCTCTGGAAACCAAAAGACACCAAGGACCCAAAGAAGTGCACCTGGGACTTTGTCTCCACAAGTGAGGGTGACCCAGAGTCCAGGATGCACCCGCTGAACCCTAGGAAGGAAGCACGCACTTGAGAGCCTGCGCTACACCAGGCACTGCAGCAGAAACCACGGGGGCGGGGGTGGGGTTCCCAAAGACCTGTCACAGCGGTTTCTCTATCCCAACTTATCCAAGGATGCTGAGCTTCAGGACCTGCCTACCTGAAAACTTGAGGCTGCCAAGCTGAGAGGCAGGGGTCCAACCCTGGTCTGTTTGAAGGCTAAGTTCAAGACGCTGATTCTAACTCCTTGCTCTGTAATGTCCCACAGCATCCCCTTTTTTCCCACAAAAGGAAAATGGCAAATTAGCAAAGCAGTTATAAGCACTTACTTCAGTTTTAGGGCAGTCTGAGTTGAAGCCCAGCTCTGCTGCTTTCTGGCCCTTGCTACTTTGGCAAGTTCCTTTGCCTCTCTGAGACAGTTTCCTCTATGTAAATGAAGATAACAGGACCTATCCTGGAGGGCTATTCTATAACTGCACTTGGTACAGAACAAAGACCCAAGTGCGAGAGAGCAAAGGTACATATGAACTTGCACAGGAGGAAAGGCCCATTTAGAAATGGAGCCTTCCCAACCTGGGCCAGTTCCCTTGAAGTCTGAGATGTGAAGACCACATACATAGGTGGTACAGCTTTGAGAAGCCCCTTCTCCTCTCTCGTCCTCAGACAACTCAACTTGCAAATGGGATTCGGACAGCTGCCTGTTCAGTCACTCAGGATTCTGTGAACAAAGTTGCTAAAGGTTCCCGGTACCCAGGACCACTCCAAAGGGCCTCAGCTCTCATCACTGACAGAGGCACGAGGTCAGCATGGGCCTTTAACACACAGCTGCAACTGGAGACACGGGATGTTCTAGCCTTGCTTCAAGTGGGCACAGAGCTGTAAGGGTCACTGAAAAACACACACACACACACACACACACCTATCCACCTTCTTCAGTGCCCAGAAAGTACTCAATCAAAGCAGGTAGCAGGTACCTAGGCTCTTGCTCCTCCAAGCAAGCTGGTGGACCAGCAGTATTACATCACTTGGGAACAAGACAACAGCATCTCAGCATCACCTCCTCGGTCACAGCCTGCACAGTTAAAGCCAGGTGACTTGAGTGCAGGTCCAAGTCTGGAAGGCAAGGCTAGGGAGATGGCCCAGTAAGTAAAGAGCTAACAACACGAGTGAGTCCAAACACTGAGTTCAAATCCACAGAGCCCACACAAAAGCTAGCATGGTAACACATCTGCAATCCCCAGAACTCTTGTTGTGAGATGAGAGGCAGAGACAGGACAATCCCAATCCCCTAGCCTGCTGTTCCAGTGGTGAACAACAAAGAGACCCTACCTTAAACGTGCTGGGAGGTGAGAACGATACCCAACGTTGTCCTCTGATCTCCGCATGGATGCTTACTCTCACACATACACATATAAAAAACAAAACAAAAGACTCTGGAAGGTTCTATCTGCCCACCTTGAAGTTGCCTAAGCCCCAGGTGCCAGCTGGTGGTTGGCATGAGAAAGCAAGAACCCAGCAAAGGAGCCTGGCTCAGGTGAGACGTCATCACATCCCCAAGGCTTTTCCAGAGATCACCTGGGGGGATGAATTTCTGGCTTTTATGTTTTGTTTTTCATCCAAAACAAGATCTCGCTATATCGTTAAGGCTGGCAAGGAACTCAAAAATCCTCCTGTCTCAGCCTCCAGAATAATAGGAATTACAGGTGTGCACCATGGCGCCTGATTAGGGAAAGGGATTTTGAATCCTTTGAAGCCTTCAGTTTGGGCTCATCTCCCCGCTTGACTATGTCCTAGTCACTCTCACTGCACCTGTTTCCCCATCTGTATGTGGTGAGGGCACTGGCTACCTCACAAGGCCATTGCCAGGATGGACTGGCTGTGGACAGTTATGGTGTTTAGGCTGGGCGCTCAGAAAGCTTCAGCTGATCAGGAATACAGGCCAGCCAGGCTCTGATCACAGTGGCTCCTTCCTCTTCTGCCAGCTACAGCAGAATTCCTTCCTCACCATGACATGAGACACGTGCACTCAGAGCAGCCAGCATGTTACCTCTCTGAAGCTCAAGCATCACCTTCAAACATCGAGACACCAGTGCTAGCCGGCCTAGGCCTAGCACTGAAGTCCTGTCTCCAGGTTCGGAGACTGAGGCCCCGAGGGTGGAAAGAACCTGCTACCATGAATCAGAGGACAGTAATGGGGATCACAATATTGGCACTCTCTGCAGAGCTGTTACAAAACAGTAGGTACCACAGAAGTGTGACTTGTCATTCATCTGTAGTTCCCATTGTTCCCCATCAAGGGGCTTCATCTACTGCTTTAGGCTCCCATAAAGAGAAGGTGGTTCCCCTGACCAAGGCTGGAGAGAATTCGGACCACCAAAAGAAAACTAAAAAGCCTTTGATAGGAAGGAACACCAGACAAGAGGTGCAGGAGGCATGGGTTGGGCAGGAAGACTTGCCCTGCCCTTCTAACCTCTAGCTTCTGCCAGGATTGGCTGAGTGAGTTCCTGAAGGTGGGAACATGGGCGGTGGGGTACAGGCCCACCTGCCTTCTGCCTCTACCCCTCCGTGCACACTCATGTGCTCAACACACACACTGGATTCTTACCAAGACCTTTGCGATGTCTGCCATCACCTCTCAACATCTGTTTCTTGGAGGGCTAAGTCTGAGGCTGACTGTCATTCCTACCCTGAGTCTTCAGTCTCACCTCTGGTGACCAATTCATTTTCTCTGGGTGTCTACTGGGTCTAGTCCCATGATGGAAGAATCTGTAAGGGCCGCAAAGGCCTTGGGAACCTGGACTCTCCTTGACCCCCATTGTTTCCAAGAAGCCACAGCTTATGGGCAGAGAGACAGGGGTTCTCCACTGGGGTCAGGGGCCATGGCTTTCCCTCAAATGAACCCATTGTGGCCAAAGGCCCAGGGTGTGTAGCGGTTCCACCTGAGCACAGTGCTGCCTCACTTCCCTTTCTGGATTGGACCACAGGTTCTCCCTTGGGCGCATCCACAAACCTAGGTTTCCTGGAGAGCACAAAGCAATCACAACACTGAAGCATAAAGCCATTCACTGAACATTTGACAGCTAGAGACTGGGGCTCAGTCTACTGACACATCAGATCCCTGCTCAGGCGCACACAACTGCACAGCTCCACAGCACTGGGTGTCCATTTGACAGACAGACAGGCTGAGACCCTGATGGGACTCGAAGGCCGGCCAGGGGCACCTCCAGGTTCTGAATGCTGCCTGCCACATTGTCTCTCTCTCTCTCTCTCTCCCCATCCCGGAAGCGAGCCAAGACGTGGGCGAGGGGAGACGCCTGCGGGAGTCCCCTGTGGTTTTAGGGTGAGGACGCCCAGGGCTGGGCCCCACTATCCCTTGGACAGCCCGGGAGCAGAACCCAGGGGTCGGAGTCCCTCCGTGCTCACTTTGGGCTTGTTGAAAGCAGGCGTCTGGGCCATGGGTGCCGACCGTGCTTCCTGGCGCTGCTCCCTCCACCGAAGCTCTCCGGGTCCGCGTGCGATCGGTGGTGGGGTAGCTTCCCCAGAGCTCTCAGAGACGGTGGCCAGACATGCTCCTTTTTACCGGGCTGCCTCCGGCCCCGCCCGGCCCACGCCCCGCCCACACCGTAGACCCAGCCTTCCAGGACCCGGACCCGCCCTCGCCCCGCCTGCAACCTTAGCGCGCTTTTTCCGGAATTCTGGACCCCAGACCTTCGTGGCGGCCACACTTTGAGAAACTCTGGCTGAGCCCCCAGCAGACGCGACCCCATTCTCTTCGCCGAGCTCTGACTCCGTAGCGATTCCTCCTGCTGCACGGAGGCTTCCACCGTCTCCGGGGCGCCTACTGTGTGCAGGCCGGAGTTGGAGGCACAGAGCCGGTGGGGCTGAGTTCTGCCCGCTAGACCCACTTGTTACAGAATCACAAGCCGGAAGTGTGTAATTAGATTTAGCGGGGTCTGCGACAGCTGGAGCTCACCAGGTGAAGGCAGTTGGGATGCGGAGGACGTTCCTTACGTGTGTGTGTGTGAGACACTCCTGGGAGGTAGGACACCAGGGTGGCAGGAGACACCACGTCATCTCTCCTGGGGCAGTTACTTTGGAGAAATGTGCCGCGTGTCCGAGACCTATTCGAAATGCTAACAGGAGGCTCTGGGCAAATACACAACCGTACTCCACGGAGTATTATGCGGCAGGGAAATGAATTTCAGCTACAAAGCCCAGCAGGTGTCCTCAGACACAATACTGAATGGAGACAGAATAAGTTGCTGAAAATTTCAGTACACTATGGTGTACTCTTAGAACATACGCACAACTCCCAAACAAGCCTGTTTAGCTACGTGAATCAGTGCAGAGAAATGGAAAAAAGAGAAACATAAACCGCGGTAGGTAATGTCATTCCTGAGATGGGAAACGACGAGTCTATAGGAAACCTGGGCCCAAAGAAACATCGGTTTAAAGGCAGTGTCCCAGAACAGAGGAGGTACGATTTTCACTTTTCATCTGTAAATAAGGGGGAAAGGAGGTAAGAGAACAGAGGACTGAGCCAGCAGGTGAGGTAGCTGCTTCATGTTATGGGCCACAGTGAGGCTAGGCCCTTCCCCAGGGTTTGCTGGGAAATAAGTGAAAGTTTGTCAGTGGCTTCAGGACAGCATCAGACCTTTATTTGGAAAAACCCCTAGCTGTTCAAAGCATAGAAACTTATCCAGGTTGACATCACAGGCAAGCTCATTAAAAACATACTCTAGGTTGGTTGGGGTGCTGTATTCTAGCAAGATCTTTAAACAGCTTGTGAGCACCTTGAAGTGGAGGCACCCGAGTACCCTGATTTGAGGGGACAGCATGAGAGGGGCCCCGAGGGAGGACAGTTCACCAGGAAGGTCCAGGTGAGAGTCAGTGGAGACTGTGGGACAAGGTGATTGACATTCACGCTTCATGTGAGCAGCAGAATCCAGAGTTGAGATTGGGTTACATGTGGGAATGAGGGAGAGCGTGGGTTAAAACTGTCCTTGTAAGACAGGGATGGTGATACATACCTGCAATCTTAGTATTCAGGAAGCTGCAGCAGGAAGATGTTGGGCTATTATTGACAAATAATAATAAAAGTCTCAAAAGGGAAAACTTCCTAAGACATTGTAGCTTTGTGGAAGGTTTCATTAGTATCCTGACATCGCCGCACGGTGGGCACGCCCTCGGTGGGCAATGTCCTGGAAGCACTTTAAAAACATCCTCCCATCAATTTGCCTCACACCTTGTGAGGCAGGAACTCTTATCAGTCTATAGATGAAGTCACCGAGGTCCCAAGAGAACCCAGCCCACTGGACTCCTGGAAAAGCATGCTGGTAGAACATGGCAGAAGAAGCTGCTGGACTTTCTTATCCAGAGGTGTTTGCGGCTCTTGACTTCCACTTGGGCCTATTTGTTTTTCTCTCTGGGAGCTTGACCCACCTGAAGACACCGTCTCTTATGAAAGTCCAAGTTCAGCTAAGCCAGTTGGCTGTTTCGCCAAGGCCTACCTCTCAGCCACCCCTAACCCCGCCATTTGAAGTATTGTAAAGCCACCCCTTAGCAGACCAGCTGATGTCAGTCAGTGCCCAGCTGACCCCAGCCCTCATGCCTTGCTTACAATAGGATGGCAGGTGTTTCTTGTCAGCTATGGTGCCGGAAGTAGGGCCTTCCACCTGCCGCAGCCCTCCGGCTTCTGCTCCTTAGTGTTATCCATCCTCACCAGGCCTCCAGACTGTTGAAATCTACTCTCTAGGCAGGACCAAACTTCCAGAAAATAGCAGAGTAGTGAGTTCCAAGCCTTTGGTAGGCCTCACCATGGGTACATGAACCACCCTTCTGCCAAAGCTCTATGCCCTACAAGGTCACGGTGCCCACAACACAATGGACTTCTCTGCCTGTGGCAGAGGGCCAGAAGGTGACAGGAGGGAGAAGCCAGAATGCCTATTCCCTGCATTCCCTGAACCACCAAAGAGGATTGTCTTTGGTAAGGCCATAACTCCTGACAGGCTTCCCCTCTCTACTGTTCCCCCACATTTCCCTTTTGGCCCCTGTCTCCAAGGCAATGACCCCAAGAACTGCATGGTGGCTGCTTTCCCTGGGCTCTGCCCCCTGCATTAGGTTTTCCTAGAAGCAGATCCTTAGACAAAGTCTGGGGTTTCTTTGAAGATACCTAAGGAAGCACTACAAGGGAAATGCAGGAAGAGGCTGGGCATTGAGAGATCCCACTAGCAGGCAGGTGACAAGCCTGAGCTCTGAACTCAGCCTCTGGGAGATTCTGGGGTCTGCAGTTAACCCAGCTGAGGGCTCAGGGAGTGAGGGGCTTAACCACACTCTCTCCCCATTAGCAGGTGTGTTTGTATGTGTGTTTTGTGGTACCAAGGGTCAAACCTCAGGCTTCCTGAGTGGCAGGCAGGCACTGTATCTCCCCAGTGTCCTTCTGGTAGTTTTTGAAGGCTGCTTCATTTACTTCTTGGTACCCTTAGTTAGTTCAGCATAACAAGCTAGGCTTGCTCAAGGGGCTGCATAGTGCCTGCAGCAGAGAGGCAGACCCAGGGACATCCAGTTGTCAGTGGAAAGTAACTTTCAGTATGTAGAAGGATGTCCATGTTACTGGGCAGCACATAGGCATAGCCCACACCTTTGTAGACTATTTAACTTTCCTCCATTGCTCTTTGAGTGTGTCATCTGGTCCCTGCCAATTACCGAGGTGAAACAGGCTGACCTTGAGCTTCTCCACACAACACACATCAGGCTGAGAGCTGGAGGAGGGATGTAGAGAGATGCCTTCTCCCAAATCCCTTCTGCACACAGCAGGCGGCTTGTTACTGAGGTAGGTTCTCAAGCACACAGGAACTCTGGCTCTCCTAGTCTTCCTGCAAAGACAAGCTCAAGTCTGACCCCAACCAGAGCAGAGTGACTCATCTCTGCCATTCCTAGTGCTTGGGAGGTGGAAGCAGGATTGACACAAGTTTAAGGCCATCTTGGGCTACAGAGTGAGACTGTCTCTGATATATATATATAATTACAGCTAATAAATTCCATTAAGAAAACTGTTTATGAGTAATCTCTCCAGTCAAACCAAGAGTTAGGCTTTGATGATAACACTGGTAACTCAATAGCCTGACAGCTAATGCAACAATGTTTACGTGGGAGGCTTCACTTAAAAAAAAAAAAAAAAACACTACATTCTTGCTGTGTGGCAGTGGTGCATGCCTTTGAGCAGATGGATCTCTGTGAGTTCAAGGCCAGACTGGTCTACATAGTGAGTTATAAGATAGTCAGAGCTATGTAGGGAGACTCTGTCTCAAAAAATTAAACATAAAAATAAAATAAACACTACAATCTTTCAATGGTAACTACTGTAACAAAGAAGCTATAACAAATACCTGGCCCAGTGTGACCCCTCATCCCAGAGTTCTTGCTTCTGCAATACTTCTGGGTGGGCCCTTCCAGTCCTGCTGAATCTACAGCACTGGGGACTCAGGTCACCCTGAGTATATGTTTATGCCAGGCAGAAGAGGAGCTTTGAAGAAGCCGGGCACAGAAGAAGCCCATTCGGTCACTGCAGGAGGACTCGCTATAGGAGGGTACTGCTGGATCCCATGGCCACAGAGCTGCAGTGCGATGTTCTGAGAAATGTCAACTACATCTGAAGTTGGCAAGAGTAGGAATGTATCTTCCCTGAGGAAGCACTTTTGTTCCCCTTCCCAGGGACTTGCTGCCATCTTTCTGTTGTCGGAAAGTCCTGTGAGGGAGAGATGGTTCTATAGTAAACTGGTCTTGCAGAGGTTATGAGTTTGGTTTCCAGCATTCATGTGGATTGGCTCACAGTTCCCTGTAACTCTAATTCCAGAAGATCTCACCCCTATTCTGGCCTCTATAGACACTGAATATATAAATACATATGTGTGTGTGTGTATATATATATATATATATATATATATATATATATATATATATATATATATATGCACATATATATAATATATGGATTTTATTGTAATCCCAGGATTTCCCAAGTCCTGGGATTCCACTTTGGAAGCAAAAGAATTGAATCATCCTGTGCCTTGTATTGAGTTTCAGGCCAGCCTGGGCTACATGAGACTTTGTCTTTAAAAAAGAAATGTCCTGTGAGAAGAATGAAATCATATCGTTAGAAGGAAAACAGACAGAACCAAAGATCACCGTGGTAAACTAAATAAATAAAGCTGAAGGAGAAATGTAGGGCATATTTTCACCCAAGTGCAGAAGTTGAGGAAAAATTGTCATGAAGGAGTTTATTAGTGAGAAGAGGGTCAGGAGGGGGAGAAACAGCGAAGATAGCAGGGTGAGTACGATCAAAGCACATTATACGTTCCCATTATTTTGTACAATTAATGTACGCTAATTGAGAAATTCCTGTACCTTCTACTAGCCAGTGAGTGGGCTCGTTTTTCTCTCTAGAGCTCCAGCCATAGGCCAGGGCCTGAGAAGAACAACCTTGTGTATTGTGGGATGTGTGTGAATGAGGGCCAGGGGATACTGGTCATTGCAATGAGAGAGAGAGAGGGGGGGGGGGGGAGAGGGAGGGAGAGGCTCTACCTGAGCAAGGCCTCTCTGCAGCCCTGTGCAGTCAGGGCTTTGAGTCAAGGAGAGCAGGCTGATGGCTGCAGGTAAGGATTTCCAGGTAGCAATGCTAGTGCCTGCACCACCTAACTTCATACAAAGTGCATACCTAGGGATAAGGACCACAACCAGCCCCTCATTTGGGGAGGAGCCAAGGCTCTAAGTTGGCTGCTGGTGAGAGGTGCCCCAGGGTTGAGTATGAACATGCTAGGCAGTGTGCTTGGGAGAAAGCAGGTGAGTCTGGGCAGCAGCCAAGTCTGGGGGAAGAACCTGGGCAAGAGGCAGGAACCCAGGGGCTTGCATCCTGGCTCTGTCCAGACACCAGGTGACTGGAGGAGGGTGGCCTCCTCATTTGCTCAGCACATAGCTTCCTAGGCTGACTCCATGCCAGCCTTTGAGACCACAGGGAATGCCTCACTCTGATTACTCATAATTCTTCAGGTAAGCCGCCCCTTCCTAATGTGACATATGATGCCAGTGATCATTAAGCTTATCTTCTTCCCTGTGAGGCTGAGCACACATCCTGGAGCCTCAGGGTTGCAGAGTCAATGCTGACAGAGCAGTCAGCGAGTACAGATGGTCAAGACTCATGATGACCTATGGCTTGCAGCCTCACGCAAGCCCTGAGCCCCCATTTCCTCACGTGCGTAGTAGGGATGACACAAATTCACTAACTCATGGGACAATTCAGAGCCATCCTTAGTTCAAGGCCGACGTGTGGACGTATCTGGCTCATAGTATGAGCCATAGACAAATCCCAGTCTTGCGCCAAGGAGAGCATCCTTATTTGATGAGGAACCATCACAAGGAGACAGCAGGTGCCACATCTGAATGCTCATTGTAGCGGTGCATGCTTGTTGTCCCAGCAATCCCGAGGTTGAGGCAGGAGGACCAGAAGTTCAAGGTTATCCTCAGCTATATAGTGAGTTTTAGACCAGCCCGAGCTACACGAGACCCTGTCTTGAGAAAACAAACAGAATACTGCTGTGCTGAAATATTAGGCCAGCAGCCAGACCCTCCAGCCATCATAGAGGACCCAGAATCCTGGACTTCAAAATGTAAGACATAGTCAAGGGTTAGCGATGTACCTCGGCTGGTGCAGGAGTCACGAAGAAAGTCCAAGGCCCTGGATTCAGTCTCCAGGACTGGATAAACCATGGGTGCTGGCACATGCCTGTGACCCCAGCACTCAGACAACGGAGGCAGGAGGATCAGGAATTCAGCACCATCACTGGTTACATAGTAAGTCTGAGGACAGCCTAGGTACATGAGACCTTGCTTCAGACAAGCAAACTGACAAAACAAAAAATACTAACAACAAACTCACCAAGAATAATAACAGCAGAATACATATTTGATAATTCTCTAATTGTTTAAATCTTGTAGGAGCTAAAGAAAACATCTGTGCCCCAAATTTGCCCCATTATGTGTGAATTCCATGTAGCCAAGGTCCTTGCTGGCTGATCTTCCAGGATCTTAGAGTAGGAAGGGAGCCAGGGAGAGGCTGGACCTCACCTTAGGTTACAAAATAGGATTAACATGTTTGCACAGAAGAAAATCCCCAAATGATAGTGGTTACAAGACACTTTTCTCTTTCTCTGTTGTGCCATGAAGGCCATGACTCTGAAGACAGCTCAACCCATTCCCTTAGTGTAAAGCCCCCATGCTCAGCGTCCACTGTTCTGCTGGGCACTGCCCAGCACATCCAGCAGTCCGGAGGTGAGAATAGAAGAATAAAGAAACCACTAATGCCTTCCTTTTAAAGATTCAGTTCCCCGAATCTCTTCTCAATTTTCACTTATGAAGTCATATGCCACACTTAACTGAAAAGGAGCCTGGGGAGTGTTTTGCATTTTATCTGGGAAACAAGCCACTCAGGTAAAAAGGAAGGCCCTGTTGACTAAAAGAGAAGATAATGGGGTCCCAGCTGAGTGGTCAGGTGCTTGCTTAGCCCAGGTGTGGCCCTGGGTTCCAGCCCCAACAATCTAGAAAACTGTACGAGGGGATGTTACACAGTAAAAGGCGACTAGCCCTTTCTGTTGCATCAAATGGCCTGGTGCATTGAGGAGGGTAAGGATAGGAAGAAAATATGGCAGCAAGAAGTCAGACACTAGAGCCCATTCTCTCGTCATATGTCTGTTTTCTCTTTGTGACTAGGAAGAAAAATAAGAGAGCAAGCCAGAAAGAAGGCATTGGTGTGAACAACTCATCAAGGACATGGGGAGGGAGAGGCACATTGCTGAGCCCTTTATGAACACATGAGGGAGTCCTGCCATGGTAGGGAGGGTCCCATCCCAGCTGTGCCCACTGTGAGAAGAGTCCTGGCTGACCAGTTTTTCCTCAGAGCAATAGTCAACCAGCTCCTCGAATGGCAGTCTGCCATCCACCTCTGGGCCTTCCGAGGGGCCTGATTCCTCCAACCCTGAGCCTCTGGAGAGCTCAGCAAGTCTGTCTCAGTGGCTCTCCCAAGCATCCAGGTCTCAGGCCCTGACTTCCTCGTCCATCTGCAGTCATTAACGGCTCTACAGCATCTACAGTTGAGTTGATTCCTCTTGTCTGCTGCAATCACCTCACAGGGTGTCACTTCCACAGTCAGCAGACGTGTGTGCATGCTCCTTGACGTTCATCCTCTCAGAGTCCCAGAGAATTGTGACATTAGACAGTGATTGCATCAAGCACAGAGAGCCACTAACCTCTGGCTTATGCTCTTGCCTGGGAAAGGCTCAAGGCTCCAGAACACCCTGTGGGCCTGTCTGCCCCTTCCTCATTCAGCTCTGGGAATCCTTGGGGCCCTCAGCACACAGGATTGTTTTTCTCTCTGCACGCAGACATAGTTGCACCCCAGCTCTGGCCTGCACCCATGCTAGGGGCAAGACCTAACAACTCTTCCTAAAGCCTGGGCTTTCTGGCCTATATCACTCATTACATGTCAGTTTAGTTTTTGGTGAATTAAAATTCAAAGGTGACATTGAGAATGTTATTTCTAAACTGGAATGCTAGAGTTAATCTCTTTCCAGAGGTATGTTTCCACTGGAGTGAGGATGAAATCCAGTGTCAGTGCCCCCAGGGGAGCCTTCCAGAACCTCACCTCTCTGTGTGGTGCTCTTAAGAGCCACGTGGATAGAACACAATTATAATCAAAACATATGGGAGACTAAGGCAGGGGATCATGAGTTTGAGAGAAGCTTGAGCTACAGGGTGAGATTCTGTCTCAGAAAACTAAAACTTGCAGATCCTGTGGTATGGATAGCATGCATGTTCAGACTGCAGAAACTCATGAGGCCTTCTGTAATCCTGATAGGGAAGAGGCCAAGGACCAGGAGGCCAGCCTTCCCAGACTGGGGAGTTTCCTGTGGTACCAAATTTTCAATGCTAAAACCAAAATGGTAGCATGGGAAACCAGTACTGCTGACACCCAGAATGCTCCTTAGGTGCCATCTTGGAGGTGCACACTTGCTTCAAAGCTTACTGTCTGGAGGCTAGGGAGATGACGTAGTTGGTAAAGTGTCTACTATACAATCATGAAAACCTGTGTTTGATTTCCAGAATCCACATAAAATTGTGCCTGCAATCCCAGCTCTGGGGAGGAGGGGACGGGGGAATCCCTGGGATTTGTTTGCCAACTGGTCTACCCAATTCAATGAGCTTCAGGTTCTGTGAGAAACTCTATCTCAAGACTAAGGTAGAGAGTGACTGAAGATGATGCCCAGCATCCAGCTCTGTCCTCCTCATGCACAGACACAGTCCCTTACACACACACACACACACACACGCACACGCACACACACACACACGCACACACACACACGCACACACACACACGCGCACACACACACTTGCTTACTCTCTGTTGTCACATACATCTCCTCATCCATGTTACTTTGCATTTTTATGGCAAATGCTGGAGAGGTCCAGAGCGGGCTCTGGAACCAGGGTGCCAGGCCCAGCCCTCAGCTCCAACCATTTCCAGCTCTGTCTCTTTAGAAAGTCTTCTCAATTTACCTCGGCCCTACTTTTCTACTCTGCAAAATAAGAATCTAATCCAAGTTCCACCTCAACTGTGGTTGTAATGATTAAGTGACTCAGTGGACGAAAGTCCCTTGGAATGCTGCCTGTCATCCAACCAGAGAGGCCACACCCTTTATCTATGGAGTTATGAAGAAAAGTGTCTGCATATTCTAGTAGCCTGGTAGATATGAATCTTGGGATAGTGGTCATAGCTTCTGGATTCCAAAGTCTTGTTCTATAATTAATCTGGACCTTGAGCCATTTCAACCCAGTTCCCTGTAGACACGCTGACGCCATCAGAGTATGAATAATTAGGAGAATGTCTTGTTCCCACTTATCACTAGAGCCACCTGGAATGTGTACGTGAGCATTGGCCAATCTGTTCTTGTTGATCAAAGCGGTCAACAAACAGCAACGAGGGTAAGCCCTCGCTGTGTTCTTCTTTCTTCTGCAAGAATGGACCCTTTGATGCCACTTGGAGCATCTGCTGTGTGAAACAAGAAGGTGTTTTCCCAAGTGGCCGTCCTCATTGTTGGTACAAGACTTCCACCAACCCTGTCTCTCTTATCTTCTCTGTGACAGAGAAGAATGTATGACAGAGAAGAATTGAGCTATGTATGGCAGCTTGGCTCCTCCTGCCTCGTTTTCCCAACTTAGGGACATCAGAGAAGGTAGCTGAGACTCTTGCATGATCCTGTGGGAGTCTGTGTTTTAGGGTAGGATTTCTGACGACCACAGAGAGACTGTGGAGTAAACCTTCAGCTTGACTTTGGTGGCTCACTCTAGACGTGATAATTGGTACCAGCCTTGAACTTCAGGAAAGCAGCTATATTATTTGTCTGTCACTATAACAAACACCCAGGCTATTCAACTCCTATAGAAAAAAAGGATTTGAGGTTTTGTTTGTCTGATGATTTTGGCTCACAGTTTTGGAGGTGTGGGATCTGTGGTGACCAGGAAGGAAAAGAGGGGAAGAGGAGGGAGCTAGGCTCTATGAACTCTTGCAGAGGCACAGCTCCAGGAATTCACTGGAAGACCTCTCATGAGTCCCCACCTTTTAAAGCCTCTATCATCTCCAATAGTGACCCCTGGGGAGCAAGCCTTTGCCACATAGGCCTGTGGGGGCCACAAGATCAAAACACAGAAGTGTCTGAAGCTGGGATGAGTTTGACCTGGATGTGAATCTTACAGATATTTTGGGGGAAGTCAGGATATTTGTGCTGTGGTTGGAGTTTCTCCATGGAAGGAAGAGGAGCTGAGTTCTGCCTCTGTCTCTGGTAGAGGGTTGGGCACTGCCTGCTGTCTTTCCCTAGGATTAGAGTGACTTAAAAGCAAGGGTACTCTTAAAACAAACAAACAAACAAACAGTAGAGAATTTTTTAATCTAAAAAAATTTTTTTGAGATTGTGGCTCAATATGTAGCCTTGCCTGGCCTAGAACTCACTGTGTAGACCAGGCTTGCCTTGAATTCACAGAGATCTGCCTGCCTCTGCTTCCTAAATGCTGGGATTTAAAATGTGGGCCATCATACCTGGCCACATGTTAATCTTCATGTAGCTGCTTTCGTTCCTTTTATCTCACCATACCTTTACATGAGTTCTGGGATGAAACACAGGTTTCCATAGTTCCACAGAAAGTGCCTTTACCTGCTGGACCATCTCACCATCCTTGGTAGAAGATGTGCATAGGCAGATGGTCAACTTATTAGCTACAACCCTGGTCAGTGACCCACTTTTTTGTTTTGCTCTTTATTGTGCTACTACATGAGATCTCTGCTCCTTACAGCCCAGAAGCGTGCCATGTTGGGACATTGGTCTGTGACCTGCAGTGGTCTCTTACAGACGGACACTAGAAAGGCAGGTGGACTTTTAGCTCATCTGGGAGTGTATCTGAAGGCTGGCCACATGCCTCTTCAAGTATGTCAGTCAGTTTAAGGTAACTGAGTTTCTTAAAGGCTCTGTTGACTGTGAGGTGATTCCTTGGGAAGCTTCACCCAAAAACCACACACTTGATTCAAAGCACTTTCTAGACCCAGTCACTCTTCAAGGAAGCCAGTATTCTAAAGCTGAGACGTTCTCTCTCTCAGGAGAGCCGCCATCTTGTGCCCCAGCTGCTTCCACAAGTGAGACATGCGAAGCTTCATCTTGCTAGTGTCGAGGGTGATTGCAGGGAGCGGGGGCCTGGAAGGGTCTTAGAGACACCCACCACCATGTTGGGTCCCAGTGACTCAAGAGTCCAGCACTTGGTGACTTATTCCTGAAGCCCAGCAAGGAAGGAACAGTCAAGACAGAAGCCAGGCAGCATGGGCTCCATCCCTGCTGAGTCAGTGCTCTGAGCAGCTCTTGGCCAGATCCCAGAAGGACACCTTGAGAACAAGGGATGCTTCAGTACTTCCCAAGCTGGAGCCACCAAGCCTCCCAGGTGAGGGCAGCCTCTAGTCTTGGGCTGGTCTCCAGTCACCCAGAAAGCAGGGAGGGACCATGTCAGCCCTGGCTTTGCTTTTCCTTTGTAGATCTCTGCCCATACCCTACCTTCAGTGTGCACTTGACCATGGGATCCATTCCACACCCGTCTCCTCTTTCTTCTGGCATCTTCTCAGTCGTTTGATTCATGGTTCAGAACAACCCTCTGGGAGTTCTGTATTCTGAGTGCTGTGGACGTAACCATGTGTCCTTCAGTCCCTGACAAAGCAGCCTTTGGACCACTTTCCACTCCACTCCGAGTTCCCCTTTCTTCACAGTTCACTCTGATTCCCACTACAAAGCATTTAGTAAACCAGTCATTGGATGACCTGCCCAGTTTACTCTTCATAAGTTGCTAGCTCAAAAGGAACATTCCTCCTGGTCTGAAGACCTCACCCAGGCCGGGCATGGTGACCTACGCTTGTAATCTCAGTGCCTTGGAGGCTTAGAGGTTCAAGATCATTTGTGGCTACATAGCAAGTTTGAAACTAGCCTGGGCTATAAGAGATCCGGTCTCCAAAAAAAAAAAAAAAAAAAAGCTTTCGTCAGGTAGAGCATACCTCAGTGTCCTGAGCATCACAGTGCCCTGGAGCCCTGGCCAGCTGGAAAGCTCCCCATAACTACAAACACATAGCCTGATGCCATGGACACTCAGGCTCCAAAATGCCTGTTCCTTTGGAATGCAGATGCCAAATACCTGGGTAGGGTTATATGAGTTCCCATTTGGAAGTGACTGTGTGCTTTGGTCCCCTTTACCCTCTCCTTTTAGGTCACATAAATGAGCAGGCTCAGCACAATGGGCAGTCCCCCTTCGCCTCCACCCACTGACTTGAACTGTCCAATCTCACGCTGGAAAGGAAGCACAACTCTATTTTCTCCTTATTTTCTTTTGTTTTGTTGTTTGCTGATATCTGGCCTGTGCCCTTCTGAATCCGCTAATAATTTGGTTTCTGGGCTGGGTAGCTCCTCTTGTGAGGATAAGTTTTCTTCCAATGAAGCAAAGATTTAAACACATGGTTAAGGTTTGTGTTTTTCTTTTTTTTTATATTTGTGTATGTATGTGTGGATGCGCATGTGTGCTGGCACATGTGTGTGCTGGTGTGCAACCAAGTATGTGTACCTAAGTGTGGAGGCTTACTCAAGCATTATATGCCTTACTTTGAGGCAGGGTCTCTCACTGGCCTGGAGCTCATGGCTTACGTTAGGCCAGCTGGTCAGAAAGCCCCAGGGATCTGTCTGTGTCTGCCTCCCCCGTGCTGGGCGTCAAAGTCTACACTGCTGGGCCTGGTTTTGTTTTATCTGGGTTCTAGAAATCAAATTCAAGTCTTCTTGCTTATAAAACAATACTTGTGAGCCATCTCCCCAACCCCAGATTTATGTTGCCTATAACCCCTCTTAGAGCTAGAAAGGATGATATGTTATTTAAAATACAGTTTCTCCAAATATCTAAGAGTATGCTCTGATTTAACATAATTGTGTTGTGTGTTCTTTTAGTTTCTTAGTTCTTGATGATTGCTGCCTTCATGCAATTTACACGTTTACATGTCATTCTGTCATTAGTCTGATGTTAGCCTGTGTCTATGATGACCGACTCAGTGAAGGCTCTAACCTCTGGTGGGTACAGCAATGCTTCCATTATTGGGACCTGTGGGTCATGCGCCTTTTGGAAGTAGAAAGACCCTTCTACAGGGGTTGCCTAAGACCATCTGCATATCAGATATTTACAATAAGATTCATAACAGTACCAAAATTACAGTTATGAAGTAGCAACGAACATAATTTTTTGGTTGGGGGGTTATCACCTCATCAACACGAGGAACTGCATTAAAGGGTCGCAGCATTAGGAAGGTCGAGAACCACTGCATTAGAGATTTATCTACATGAGGGTCTTAGAAAGAGGCAAATACTCCCCTTGGCCTACTGTGGGTGACTACAGGTGACTCGGGTCTTAGCAGAGGCACTGGAGTGTCCAACCCCACATGATTCAGCAACTCTTCTGAGGATGCAGGGGTGTGACCACCCTCCCTTGAGCTGCACCATTGGGTGTTGAGGTTTTCTGAGATATCTAAAGGGGTATCTGACTCATCTACAACTCTGAGAAGCACCGTTTGCTGAACTCAAACTCCCGGCTAACACAGACTCTACTGATGTGTCTTAAGGCACAGTTTTACATTCTGAGCTCAGCTTACACACCCAGGTCGATATTGTGTGTGCCTGCGTGCGTCTCTAGGGTTACAGTCAAGAGTCTTTTGATCTTTTGGGCTTACTCTCCTTTGCTGCCTTTTGAAAAAACAGCTTAGGTAAGGTTACCTCAAGCCAGTCCTACACAGTTCACAGACGAGCAAGAGCCAATGATCAAACCGGTAAAGGGTTCAAAAGTGACTCTAAAATCCAGGCAGCCGTGAGGCGTGCCTGAGACTGGCCAAAAGCCCAGGCATGGCAATACAGATCTGTAATCCCACCCTTGGAGATGTTGAGGCAGAAAGATTAGCAGTTGAAGAGGCCTAGGCTACATAGACCATAGATTCCTTTCTCTCTCCAAAAAAGAAAAGAAAAGAAAAAAGAAAGAAACACAGCAACTAAAAATTATTAGAGTTTGGTCAGATAGACAAGTGACCTTATTTGTACTGTCATAAATATAATGTAATTAACTAATTAATTTGTGTGTTTATATTACTTTGGGACTTGTTTGTTTATTTATTGTTAATTTGTTTTTGAGGCAGGGTCTGTCTATGTAGCCCCGACTGTCCTGGAACTTGCTATGTAGACCAAGCTGGCCTTGAACTCACAGAGATCCACCTTTTCTGTAACCCAGAGGGGCCTGAACTCTCAGCAACCCTTGCCTCACTCTGGGATGGCAGGACTGCATCGCCTGGCCCAGCCTTTGACACTCCTGTTCAAATGAGAACATTTGTCTTGTCACATTTTTTTGTCTTTGGAACCCAAGTTTTATCTTAAAGCTTATATAATCCAGTTTGCATGTATATATACACATACACACACATACATGCATACCTATGCTGCCTTTGGAATGTGGTATATGTTGTGCTTGCAAAATAAGGTTCTCCAAAATAAGTTTTATTCCAACTGGTTTAAAAATAAGGAAGTGCTCATGTAAAATTAGCTCAAATTCATTTTAGTTCATGGAACTTAAGACATTGAGAAATAAGCTAATTTGTTGACAACATAAAACAAAAACGTCTCTATCGCTAGTAACTGAAATGTTACCTGTGTCTGCATTTGTGTGTGTTAGATATTTACAATTGAGTGTTCACCACTTTCTCTATTTCTAACACGACTTCCTGGGTTACCACTAAAATATAAAATATATTCTCTTATTCATGGAGAAATGTTGTCTAAGTTCAGGAATTAGTAAAGATTATTTTGAATTTTATAAGTTTAAAGATAAAACCAGGCAGAAAAAGGAGCCAGCTAGGCTGGTGACATGGCTCCGCAGTGGAGGCATTTGAACACAAACCTGACGACCTGAGGTCAATCCCTGGATCCCACAAGGTGGCAGAAGAGAACCAACTCCCAGAATCTTTCTCTGACCTCCAGCTATGTACCATGGCACATACACACCTGCAAACACACACATACACACACAAACACACACACACACATCTAAAGAACAGTTTTTTTTTTTTTTTTTTTGAGACAGGGTTTCTCTGCTGTAACTCTGGCTGTCCTGGAACTCACTCTGTAGATCAGGCTGGCCTTGAACTCACAGAGATCTGCCTGCCTCTGCCTCCCGAGTGCTGGGATTAAAGGTGTGTGTACTTACCACTCAGTTAATGCTTTTGTTTTTACCAAAATAATTAATTGTGCTTTCTGCTAATTTTTCAGCTTTTACCACTTAGGAAACAGTCTTAAAACTTACTTATTTTATTTTATGTGTACACGTGTTTTGCCTACATGTATGTCTACGTACCCTGTATGTGCCGGGGTTCCCCAGGCACTGGCAGTAGAGGGCATTGGATCCCCTGGAACTAGAGTTACAGATAGTTGTGAGCCACCATGTGGGTGCTGAGAATTGAACATGGGTCTCCTGGAAGAGCAGACAGTGCTCGTAACCTTTGAGCCATCTCTCCAATATTCTCCCATTCTTCCTGTCTTTGTTTTTAAGGTCTTTTAAGTAATCTCTATATAACTCCAGTAAACACTTGTTTTAAGGATACTAAGGTGTATTTGTAAACACATAAGTATAAAAACACATACTTCTGAGAGCTAAGTGTGTTATCTATCTAAGCTTTATCTACTGTTATACAAAAGCTAAAATTTTAAAGATTTAAATTCCAACACAAGCACACATGTACACACCACAGGGGGCGGGGAGAAGAGAGGATAGGGAAAGGAAAAGGGAATGGGAGATAGTGTCAGAAGAACCAGGGACAGACAGACCTGCCATTCAAGACCAATAAAACTGACTTCTGAGTGTCCAACAACTATGTTTTCGGGCCCAAGACAAGAAATGATCTTCTGAGATTAAAAAGATGTCGGTTAAGGTTTAGGCCCTTACCCTCCAAGTCAGCCAAAGCTCAGAGGATGACAATCCTGCAAAATCACTTGATCAGAGAGGTCGTGGAGACCACAGAAGGTGGGCTCTATCCAGGACACATCCTTCGGAGGACAGTCATCGGACAGGGGGATCCCAGGGACTGGCTGAGAGATAGCCTAGCTGAGACAGCAGGCTTCAAGTTCTGTGAGAGAAGCTGTCTCAAAAATCAAGTGGACCGTGAGAGAGGAAGACGCCTGACGTCAGCCAGCTTCTGGCTCTGTGCTGCAAACACAGGCAAACGCACCCACACATGTGCACACATACAAATTACTGCCCACACGGGATGAAAACAGTCATTAGGACGGTCCAAGGGAAGCCACGTGGTCAACAACCCTGACCTGCCCCAGGAGGGATGCAGCTGCTACAGGGCAAAGACTAAAGGAGCCAAAGGGCTTTCCACAGGGCTTTGCAGTAACCTCAAGAGCCTCAACAGACCTTGACAAGAAAACAAAAAGGGCCATGTGTGAATACAAGCAAAGTGTAACGATACACATACACGTGGAAATATCAATCAAATCCGTGACTTTGTATGACGACTTAAAAAAAAAATAAAAAGAATTTCAGGTCAGCCTAGTCTACATAGTGAACTCCAAGCCAGCTTGAGCCAGCAGGGATCCCGCTCAATGGTACCATACCCACCTAGCATGGGTTTGCTCTACAGGACTGAAAACAATTTTTATATTGATTATTTGTTAAAATGATAATTTAAAAATGCATTGGGTTAAATAAAATGTATTATAAGATTTTCAAAGCCAGTGTTTTCTTTTTTCTTTCGAGACAGTGTTTCAAGTAGCTCAGGCTGTCCTCAAACATGCTTACAGCCGGGATGACCTCAAACTTTCCGCCTGATTCCTTCCACCTCCCAAGTGCTGGGTACCCTACCACACCGAGTCAAAAAAAAAATTCTTAATATAAAGATTTCTAGAGTCTGGGGAGACAGCTCAGTGGATAAGGTACACAAACATGAAGATCCGAGTTCAGATCCTCAGCACCCATGTGAACTGCAGGGCTTTGCAGCACGCTCCTGTAACTCCAGAGCTGGGAAAGAGAGACAGGAGGATCCTGGGAGCTCACTGGCCAGCCAGCTTAACCAATAGAATGAACTCCAGGTTTAGAGAGAGACTCCACCTCTGGCCTCTACATGGGCACGTGTGCGCACACATGCACATACATCACACATGCACACACTCACAAAACTCCTCTTATAAAATTAGAAAGATTTAAACTCTAACACACACAGAAGAGGGAAATATCGATTGGCTGATTGATTGCTTTTTGGCCCCTACATTGTAGGTTTTTGTCTTAGGGCAGCTTCCCATCCCTGGGAGGTAGCTCTGCTGGCCAGCAGCGGCTCTGGGAAGGAAAGCTGTAAGGCAAGGCTCTAAGGTGGGTCCAATCGGTGGATCCATTCGGTCTTTGATCGGAGAACCACTGGAATGTAGTGACTTCCTGGGAGCTCATGGCAGTGGGTGTGACTCATTTTATTGCGGAAACAGGGTCATATATATAGTGAGAGGGTCTCTGGTATCTAGGGACATCAGGGGAAGCTCATTGGCTACGACAGCGCAGGTATGACAGCGCTATTTGCATGTTGGGGCTAGCAGCAGTGTGGACCTAGGTACGTTCTAGGGACCAGAGGGAGAGACCTTATATGGTCATATATGGAGAAATGATACAGCTCCAGATAAACAATTCTCTAGGTCGCATACCTTTGGCGGGGTGGTGCCTTGCTGTGAGAGCAAGTGGCATAGCTTGTGGTCTGTCAGGGCAGCGGCGAAGGAACAGCCTAACACCTCCCTGTCTCAGAAATGAGAATTCCGGGGTTCCAAGCACACTTCCACCTCACCTCAGTTCCCGGACAGTCCCATACTACATGGTCTTCAACATACCCAACAAGAAAGTCTAACCAAAGAACAGAGTCGTTGGTATTGATTCAGAGGAGAGAGCGAGGAAAATGGGCTCCCAGGGCGGTGCCAGCTATTGTAGAATCTATTCCAGAAAAGATTCTAGTGACCACTGTGTGCAGGAGAAAAGCCAGAACATTCTAGCACTCTCAGCCATAGCATCTTACCTGTAGCTATAAAACATCCGGACCCCAGGGCTGAGGGCTCTTGACGGAATGCAGTCTTCAGGACTTCCTGGCCCCTTAAAGATGCTTTGCATTCAAGTATATTTTCAGTTTTATAAGCTACCTCAGGCTTGCTGCCTCTGGGTGACTGGGAACCGGTGACTACACAGGCCTTCAGGTCTGCGCATTGGAGACTAAACTTTTTTAAACGCCTCCACGCCTGGTATAATCTTGATCCTAGCATTCTTAGAATTCTGGCAATCATTAGTCTACTCTCTGATTCCTACATTAAGAAATACTTTAATTTCTGTGTATGTGTCTCTGTGTGTGTGTGTGTGTGTGTGCACACGTATGTGGGTGCCCTTAGAGGCCTGGAGATCTCTTCACAGCTGGGCTTACAGACAGCTGTGAGCACCTACAGTGAGCACTGGGAAACAAACTTGGGACTCTGGAAGAGCCACAGGGCTTTTAGCCGCAGCCTCTGGCCCCCGAGCCCTACATTTCAAACATTCTTGTATATTTTCCTTTTTCATTTTTCTCTCCTCTCCCTCCGTCATTTTCTCTGTTCCCCCCCGTCTCTACCTTTCTCTCTCTCGGACAGGATCTGCGTAGCCCTGCCTGATCTTCGTGGTCCAGGCTGGCTTTGAATCTGCAATAGTCCTGCCTCTTTCTCTTCGGAGTACTGCATTTACACACCTCATTGCCCAGTAAATTCTTGTAAGGTTTACATCTTCCAGGATCAAGGCCCTAAATGTCAGTATGAGGGTCCTTGGAAAGTAACCCTGTATCCCCTAGAGCAGGCTTCTAGGATTTCCATTTAAAAAAAAGATCAGCCAGGAGTAAAATGAGATAGAAAATGAACCTTCACCCCTCTGCAACTCCTTAAAATAAGGATCCTGAAAGAGCCAGGCAGAACAGGCAGAATGGGAAATACTCGAGACAACACTGGAACAGCTTGATTTCAAATAACAGGTTACCGTTTCTGCAACCTTTTGCTTCAACCTTTGGCCCATTGGTTCCAGTTCCCAAAGACCAGTCGGACAGAGCCTTCAGGTTGGAGGAAACAAAGAGGCTTCGCTTCACCTCATCATCTCGGTTCCTTGGGAGGGACATTTATTCACGCTAGACCTGACGGTTTAGGGGTCCTACTGAAACCAATGCTGCCCTGTGCACCTCAGGCCTTTTAATGGACACCTGAAAACAGTGTTTACCTGGCTGTCTCCGGCAGCAGGGGACCCCTGAGAGGACTTCAAGTTGTTTGTTTGCTGAGTCTCGCTGCCTTTGGTTTAAGTCGACTGTCTCTTGTCTATCCTGACATTACAACAGGACTACTACTAAAATCAAAATCATGGTGGCACAAGGACTGGGTATGATTCTGGAATTCACTGCACTTGGGCCATGACTGCCTAGGAATGCGCCTGCCTTGTGGTAAGGGACTTCCGCCCACCATTTTGTTATTGATATTATAAATGCCTCCAATGGAAAGATTGTCACCCAAAAAGGAGAAACGGTGCCGAGGATGTGGCCCAGTGGGCAGAGTGCTAGCCTGTCGCATAGCAGGCCCGGGTTCCATCAGTGGCACACAGCACTGCACATGGTAATGCATGCCCGTAAACCCAGAGCTCAAGACTGAGAGGTTGAAGGTTCAAAGTCATCCTTGGCTATAGAGTGAATTTGAGATCAGTGTGGGGTACATTAGACCCCATCTCAAAAAAGAGGTATGGGGAGAAGAAGATGCCAGTGAAGTCATAAATAAGTAAAAGAGCCTGGCAGGGTATTGCTCTGCCCGCTACGCACGGGAATGCTGGAGTCTCCTGTTGTAATTGAGCTGGACCTTAAACCATTCCACCTCAGTTCATCCTTGACATTATGTGAGTGAAAAACTACCCCAGAAATGCTGTCTTCTAGCTTATCTCTGTATCTTACCTGAACCCCAGGAACCAACCAACACCCAACATTCTTGTCACCAAAAGCCAAACAGCCATAACCAGCCATGTTGTTCTTTTTAAATCTATAGCACCAGACTCTTTGAATGCCATTCCAGAATGCTGACTCTGGGCAATTAGAGCGTGTGTTTTTCCAGGTGAGCCTGGCTCAAACAAACTCCTCTGACATGCTTGTGTGAGAGTCAGTGGTTTAGGTGATACAGGGAGGGTTCGGGGTCACGGCCACACACAGATTCTGTGTTTCAGGTTTGCAACAGAAACTCTGGTGTCTCAACGTACCGGAGCATTTCAGAATGTGGAATGTTTTAGAGTTTGGGCAAGCACATGATATATGTTATTTATCTCACCAATGAATCTGGATTAGTGCCCCATAATCCAATACATTGATATTCCTGCAAATAATTCTGTTTTAATAGTCACGCATTGTTCCTTCCTTCCTTCCTTCCTTCCTTCCTTCCTTCCTTTGTCATACATCTTTTCAAGTTAGGAATTCACCTTTGTTTGTTGCTTTTGAAACCGGGTCTCATGTGGTCCAGGCTGGCTTTGAACTCACTATGTAGCTGAGGATCACCTTGAACTTCTGATCCTCCTGCCTCTACATCCCAAGTATTGGAATTACAGGTGTGCACCACCAGGCCCAGTTTATACGGGGTGGGAGAAGGAGCAATGATTCTACTGTGTTTCTGGCAATGTTGCTGTTAGTCCTGAGCCATCATCTCATCTGTTTGCAGGAGATAGCGGAGTCCCAGGACCACCCCCATGCCGGCAGCACCTGCTGAGTGTCCACGATGCACAGAAAATGTCACTGAGCAGTCACTAGTATTTTCTTTGAGCACTCCAAGTTGTTCCAGTGCGTGGGGGATTGCTGCAGCTGAGATGGTTGGCCTTCCCCGCCAGCATAGCCACTGTGAGAGGCCCACAGAGAACACTCTTGGCACGGTCACTAAGTTCTCCAGCTCTGCCCCAAATAGAAATGGCCTCATTACCTCCCCGGAGATTATTTACAAACGTATGGTTTTGAGATCTTGGTCTCTGGTCCTGCTTCATGCCAGGGGAGCAGCTCCCGCGGTGAAGGCTGTGGGCCTTTCTCACGAGTAAGAAACAAGATGGACTAGGGTCTGGCTTTCCCAAGGTTTATTTCCTGTTCCAAGGTAGGTCATCTAGGGCTCGCAGGCCTCTCACTTTGTGATTCTGCTGTCTCTTTATGGCCAGCCCTAGGAGAAGATTATGATGAGGGAGGGTTTCTGGACTAGGTGATGTCATACTTCTGTCCACATTCCCTTGGCTGGAATGTGGTCCCAAGGGCCTAACTGCAAGGGAGACTGTATCTAACTCTGTGCAGGAGGAAAAGAGACAAGGCGTCAACACTCAGTAAGAACTAAAGTTTATGCACAATCTTCTGATTTTTGTTTTGTTTTCCGAGACAAAGTTTCTCTGTTATAACTCTGGCTGTCCTGGAACTCACTCTGTAGACCAGGCTGGCCTTGAACTCACAGAGATCTGTCTGCCTCTGCCTCCTGAGTGCTGGGATTAAAGGCATGTACCACCACTGCCCAGCCAATCTTCTGACTTTTAAATGCTATCAAGACATTCAAATTTATTTTATTATTGTTATTATTTTGAGACATGGTTTCATGCAGTCCAGGCTGGCCTCGAACTCACTAAGTAGCTGAGGATGACATGATGACCATGAACTTCTAAACCTTCTTCCTCGACTTCCCCAGTGCTGGGATTACAGGCATTGGCCACCATATCTAGTTTTATTTAGTGATGCAGAGAAGAGCTTTGTGCATTCTGGGCCAGTACCGACTGAGTGAGCTATGTCCCTAGCCTTTAGAAATTCAAATTGTAAAAATATACCATGTGGATTGAACGACAACTGCCCACAATCCATCTGACTCACAGGCTCCCACTTTTAACCCTTGGCCTGCTGGATCTCATCTGATGAAAATGAGCTGTCATTTTAATGGACAGACCATAGCAGGGGAGATAACTGTCTTCTCACGATTGGCCTATTCACATCGTTATTCAATGGACATGCATCCAACTTCTTCCAAACCAGCTGGTGGTAGGCAGTGAGCTTGAGATGAGTTCTTGCTTTCTCCCAGAGACAGCACATGGACTATTTTTGCTCCTGGGTAGAAAGCAATGCTAGATTTTAAGAACAAAATTTTAAAGGCTGGGACAACAGCTCAGTAGTAAGAGTGCCTTCCTAGTATGTGTTCGGTTCCCAGAACTTCAAAGAAAAAGGAAGGGGTGGGGAGGGGAGGGAGGGGAGAGAGGGAGGGCCCTTCTATATTCTAGACTTACTTGCCCAAATGTTAAATTGCTTAGCTGAGAAGAAATTTTCTGGATGGGCCCTATTTCAGGCTGAGACTTGGTTTCCATCTTTAAGAGACAGGGACAATAACAGCTACCTTACGGAGAGACACGGGAGAGAGACATAGAAGGTGTACAGCACAGTCCTGACCCCCCAGCTGCCATTGTGGTGAGGCAGCGGTAGTGATTTGGGGACAAGAGACACGGTAGCTGCTCCTGGAATCCTCGCCAGCACTGCTGAATGTCACCTGGGACAGACTCTTGGCTAAGGACATGCGAGTGCTTCCTTACTAAGAACTCAAGTGCAGGGACCACTGCCTTCTGACCTCTGTTCACAAAGACGTGTCCACACCCCTCACTTGAGGACGGAGCAATGAATGCTCGTTCTAGTGTTCCTTTACAGTGACAAACATCCATCTTCTTTACTGACACCCACAGACAAGCACCAGCAGAAATCGTTAAGGTGACCCAGAGGGACAGGTGAAGGTGTGGCCTGCAAAGGAGGGACGGCTCTGCCTGGGCTCCTGACCCTAAAGATGAACCTCCACTGTGCTCTGTCTCCAGGGCCTGAGTGCTTCCTCTGATCTCACAGGCCAACTTGCCCAGAGATCATGGTTGCTCAAATTCCAGTCCACCCGTATATAAAAATGTCACAGTAAAACCCCTTACTTTGTATGCTAACTAAAAAAGATTCTTTTTTTAAAGATTTTAAATTCGTGGGCTAAAGGGTGTGTCTTGAGCCCATACTGTGAAGAGGAAGACATGATCTTAACACTGGTCCACACCTCCATGCCTCTTGATGCTAGACTCAGAAGATCTTCTCTTGGGGTCCCTGACCCAGATGGGGTGTTGAGTTTGGAAAACTGGAGTTCATCTGCTGGCTTGGTCATTTGTTCATTCATTCGTTCTGGGTCAGTTTCTAGCTGTGCTAATATTATCTGGGAAACCTGGGCAGGCTACTTCAGCATTCCCAACTTGAGTTTATTATGGATTATGGATTAACCACCATTCAATATTGTACTTCATGTATGTATGTGCATGCTCTCCCCCACCCCTCATGTGTGTATGTGTGTACATGCATTCACACGCACACACACACACATGTTCCTCAGGACTGCTATCCACTTTCTTTAAGACAGGGTTTCTCACTGGCCTGGAACTCACCGATGGGGCCTGCATCCCCAGCTCTTAGATTATAGAAGCTCACTATCGCACCTGACATTTTTACATGGGTTCTGGGGACTCAGGTCCTCATGCCTCTCTAGCAAGTGCTTGCCAACTGAGTCATCTCATTGGCCTTTGTCTTAAGAGTTAAGAGCAACTAAACACAGGGGCCACCAGTGCCACGAGGTGATGGGCTGGGTATGGGCAGCTGACCTGCTCTGGAGGCCTCCTGGAAGAAGTAACAATAGCACGCAGTTGTGAAAGAGCGCAGCTGTTGGTGGTGTTTGAGTGTGGGAGAGCAGGGCTTTCATTGTGAGGAAAGGCAGAGGTGGATTTACTGTGAAGTCAGAGGCTTAAACCCCAGAACAGCGTTAGGCACCTCCCAATATCCTGGGGACCCACCCCAATACACACATAATCACAAGCTTTTGTAGAATTGCCCAAATCAGATATTTTAAGAGTAACTGATAGAGAACGCCCCCTCCGTCCACCCCAATTTCCCTGTGCCATATCCCCTCCCCTTGGCTGCCATGGTGTATGTGGTGTTTTTAGAGATATGGCTAAGGAGAAACCATCATGGAGAAATGCTGACTATGACAATAACTAAAGTCAAAAATACGTCATCCCAAAGAGAAGATTGACCCTGAGCTCATTAATAGGTAGTGTCAGTTCAGAGAATCCTCAAGATTAAAGATCAAGGAGAAGCAGCTCCAAAGCTCACAGCTTTGGTTTTTGTTTTTTGCAGCGCTGTGAAATCTAGTCTGACAGCAGTTGTTTTGGGGCTGTCTTCACTTTGAAATAGGCACTTGCTATGTTGACAAGGCTGCTCTTGATCTCCAGGGCTCAAATGATGATCCTCCTGCTTCAGCTCCCCGAGTACCTGGGATTAATGGATTCACAACCATGTCCAGCTGGCCTTAAAGGTTTGATGTGAAAAAAGTTTAGCTTTTCAGGAGTGAGTGGAGATGCTGAAACTTTCCCAAGTGTTAACAATAAAAAAGTTTGATTAACTGCTTGAGAAAAGATGGAACCATCTACCTTTTCAATAGAAAAATTATATGACAAAATCGATATACAATAGGAGCTTATTCTAAAAGCATACAACTAAGATGCAAGGATGAAGTTGTTATAGAGATATGCTCATTAATGTAATCATTGATGCACACTTTAATTTATGTAATTGTCTACATAAATGCAAAGTTAATCTCACATAAACTTAATGTTTATTGTTACTATGCAACTTTAGCATGCTTAATATATTTTATTATTGGAATGCTGTAAACTCTTGCTGGCTGTGTTACCAAACATGGAAAGGATTTGGGGACCTATCTAGTGAGATCTAAGGCCAAAAAAGGAGGTGAATGCTGTTTCCTTCATTCAACCTCCCAGCAGAGCAGAAATCCTACCCGAAGAGCCTCAACATCACAGACTTGGGGGGATGGGGTGCTCCTCCAGTCCTATGGGGTTACTGTCATGGGTGAGAGCCCTGGCTGCGGGAAGCTCTTCTGTCCAACTGATTGCTGTCTACAGTTCCCTTTTGGCAGAGCATCCACAGGGCTGCAGGCATAGTTAACTCTCCTCCCCACCTCATGACAGTTCTACAGACACCGGAGGTATAGGGCTCAGGTGCATGGTTTTTGCCTAGGGTGACCTGGCATTCTTCAAAGACTTCTCCTATGTCTTGGCTTCCAAGGGATCTTCCTTTCAGAGATGTACCCACCAGTCAAGGAAGAGTCACTGACAATGGGGAGACTGATACCAGCTCACATGCCAGATGCCGTGTGGGCTTCAGCTTTATGGCAATGCAAGAAGCGGGCAAAATCATGGAGCCCAGCTTATACACAAGGGGACAGAGATTCAGAGAGATCAAGTAACCTTCAAGTAACTCTGTGTGCCTTGCACACAGAGTACGCAGGTGGTATCACTGAACTTTCTGATTTCAGAGCTGGAGTTAGGGAGTTGCAGTCTGTGGGGATGAGACTAGTCCCACTCATCTAGCTGAGTCCATTCATCAGGACGTTCTCAACAGTTATGGTTACATGTGTGTCCAACAAGGAAACTTCAAAACACGTGTGGCAAGACCTGGTGGTAGTGGAGAAACAAAATTCACAGTGGTGGGTTTTGGACTGTACATGTTTAAATGTTTGGTTGTGGTAAAACACACATAACAAAAACTGCCACCCTAACATTTGGAGGACGGTTCAGCCTTGCTGAGTCAAAGTGCTGTCCTGAAATCAATCTCTAGAAGCTTCTTCTGGGCCCACTGAGCAGCAGCTCCCACGTCCCTTCCCCAAACTGCTGGCAACCAACACTCAACCTTCTGTCTCTATGAACTTGATAGCTCCAGACACCTTGCAGAAGTGGTCTGTTCTTCGTGACATGTTTTGATTGGCATAATGTCTTCCTTCCTTCCTTCCTTCCTTCCTTCCTTCCTTCCTTTCTTTCCTTTCTCTCTCTCTCTCTCTCTCTCTCTCTTTCTTTCGCCTTCCTCTTTGGGACTGAACAATGGTTAGTTACATGAATAGACATCATGAAGCACTTCCTGAAGTCCAAGGGAGGCTAACAAGGGGCCAGAAGAGCACAGGGCCACCTGCTGGCTGAGTGTTCCTAAGTATTTGGAACCTCCAGCATCCCATTTCTCTTAGAGAGGGAATAAATAAAATCCTTAGCAGATCACTTGCAAAGCGAAAGGGCCCATTTGACAGCCCCTTGTTGCCTGGCTTCTGTCCCCAAGCTTGGCCTGGGAGGGTGAGATAAGCGGCCACGTGACTCCACCCCACAGAGACACCACCCCCACCCCCACCCCTACCCCTCTCTTCCCAGCCCCAGCAGGGCCCTGTGAAAGGGCCAGCTTTGCCTGCTGACAGCGATCTCAGATGTAACTAGGCCCAGCCCAGGCCAGGGAGAATAGTCAGCCTTTGTCTCCACTTCTACCCGTCCCTACCTTCCCTGCCAACCAGGAAGTAGTCCCCTGCTTTCAACACCTTTATACTAACAGCCGTTCATAGCCACTGTAGGTTCCACCCAGGCTTCACAGAACCCTCACAATGGACGACAAGGGAGTGTGCGGTGGGGACTGGGTAGAATGCCATTTTAGAGATCAGAAGAACCAGATCTGGGGAGGACCGCAGCTGATGTATCTGCTTGCTTTTTCATGTTGGAAGGCCCACGAATCTGGAGCAGAGGAGTGAGGAGAGAGAGAGAGATAAGTTAGAGATGTGGCTACCAGCAAAATCATATGAGGCCTTGTAAACCACAAACAAGAGTCTGACTTTTAATCTGGGCATGGTGGTGCAAGCAAGCAATCTCAGCACTTGGGAGGTAGAGGCAGGAGGATCAGGAAATCAAGGTCAGCTTAGCTCCACAAAGAGTTCAAGAGACTCGTATATCAAAACAAAGAAAACAATCAAACACAAAAGAGCCTGGTGTTTATTTTTGTATGCTCTATAGTAGAATTCTCACTGACCCAAGAGCGAGTTCACAGTTCAAGAGGTAACCCGTGCCTTCCAGGCCAAGCCCTGCATGGGATCCTCTTGAAACTCCTCGGCTCCCCTTAGTTGGTTACCTAGAAGTCACTGGTGGGTGAACAGACACAAGCACAGAGAAGACAATAGCCCGCGGACGGTGTGTCCTGATGGTCCTGTGTCAGTGGAAGCTGACAGTGCAGTATGGAGTCTGACAGAGGCTGCTTGCCCCAGGGGGCCTGAGAAAGGTTCCCAGGGGGGAGCCCTGAGGATGGAGCAGGGTTAGCCAGGTGGGAGTAGGGTTAGCCCCTAGAAGGGGCAGGAATGGTTTCCAGGATGGGGAACAACAGACAAAGCAGTAAGACTAGACAGAGCCTGACGCTCTTGGCAATTAGAAGAGTTGTCACGTGGGCTGAACTGTTAGCCTGGGAGCAGGGCAGCAGTGGGCAGGTCTGTCTGACCCTCTCCCTTCATGCACTGCGAACACTTCCTGACAGCAGGAAGCCTTTTCTCGCAGACTCTTTCTGTCTTTGTTTCTTTCATGTGTGTGAGTGTGTGTGTATGTGTGTGTGTGTGTGTGTGTGTGTGTGTGTGTGTGTGTGTGTGTGATGTGCATGTGGAGGTCAGATCACCTTTGGGGAGCTGGTTATTCCTTTCCACTGTGGGCTCCTGGGAATCAGACTCAGGTCGACAGACTTGTGTGCTGAGCACTTTTCCCTCTGAACACAGCCTTAGATTTCTTTATTGTTTGTTGTTTTTGTATTTGGAGCAGTGTCTCGCTCTGTAGTCCAGCCTGGCCTTGAACCTACAGCCATCCTCTTGCCCTAGTCTCCCAAGGGCTGGGATTGCAGGACAGAGTACTGGACCTAGCTTCCTTGCAGGCTTCTTAAGAGCTGTGCCTTCTTGGTGTATAAACCAGTCTCCTGGTGTTGGATACTGAGGCTCTTCCTGGTTTTTCTCTATTATCATCTTGGGACTAACATCTCTGCCCACATACCTTTGTGCAGTGTATTGTTTCCATACAGTAATGATGGGGAGTCTGGGTGCTGTGTGGTGGACAGAGTTGAGCACTACCTTGGAGGAACCAAGTTAGCTCTGTTTGCAACCAGCCTGGGGGCCACAAGGGCAGTCCGTGGCTGGGTTTCTCCTCCAGGGGTCCCAAACAGGAACACCTGGGAGAAGGCTTGAGCAGCAGATAAAGGGCCTTGACCATGCTTTCTGGTTTCCTGGGCCAGGTGATGGGCATGGGAGGAAGGAGCCCCAGCTCAGAGAACTCATGTTCCCCTTCTTGCTCCATGCCCATCTGTCAGCTGACATGGTTTCCAGCTGCCAGTGTCTTCCCAGAAGATTATAACAGTGCTTCAAACTGTGGGCCTGGGTTCAATTCACAGCTCTGCCACTGACATGATCTTGGGCCAGTTCCTAAGATGCTCTTGGACTTCAGTGTCCTCATTTGCAAAATGAAGGGAAATAACCTGATAGAAATATGAAAGGCAAATGAGAATGAGCAGGCTTCTGACTTGACAGTTCCTGCTAACAGAAGTCACGGTGTATTTCCCCCGTTATCTACGACCTCCATTCTCCTTTTAAAAGGATGTTATTGGGGCTGGGGGATGGCTCAGTGAATAAAATGCTTTCTGTGTAAGTGTGAGAACTGGAGCTGAGATCTCCAGCATCCACATAAAACAGTCAAGAGGGTGCAGAGGCCCAGTTGTAATCCTAGCAAGAACAGAGACAGGGATTGCCCAGGGCTAGCTGGGTAACTACACTAACTGCAATCAGTGAGCTCTGCATCCAACAAGAGACCCTACCTCAGAAAACAAAATGGAGAGGGCTGGTGCCAACCTCTGTCCTCCACATGTGTGCACACAGATGTTTCCACTCATACGAGTATGCGCACGTTCTAGCACACACACACACACACACACACACACACACACACACACACACACACATATAATTATAACACACCATAAAATTCATACACTTGAAATGTTCAGTTCAATGTACATTGAGTTTTGTCATCCCCAAGGAAACCTGTACCCATTAGTAGGCATCCCTAGCCCCTAGCAAAGCTCCTGTAGCTCCTGGTGATTGCTAACTTACTTTCTATTTCCGTAGATTTGCCTTTGCTGGTCTTTTCGTATCAGCACAGTCAAGCAATACATGGCACTTTGTGATAGCTTCTTTCACTTAGCGTGCTCTTCTCAAGGTCCATCCGTACTGTAGTAGGAATTGCTACTCAGCCCCTTCCATTGCTGAAAAATATTCTGTTGTGTGGACCAACCACATTTAACGTGTCCTTTTCTCAGTTGACAGACTTTTGGGTTCTGTTCACTCTTTGCATTCATGAAAGGTGTCATGATGAACATTTACCTGTAGGCACTGGGTACTGGACAATGGGATCTGATGGCACAAGAAGGAACAGAAGAAATGAGACCAAGTCACCTACAATGAAGGAGCTAGGCATAACCCCTTTATTAAGACTTCAGCCCTGGCCAATGGGAGACAGCGCTGACCAGAGGTGACCAGGCTGCTTGCTTCACAGAGACAACAGCAGCTTTTGTTGGCTAAGAAGAGAGTTGACTAAGTATGGAATTTTCTAATAGTCATGGGCACAATTATGTGTACTTGTATTTGTGTGTACACAGGAGTGTGTGTGTGTGTGAGTATGTGTGTGTGCATGCTTGTGTGTGTGAGTGCACGTGCATGCATGTGTGTGTGTGTGTGTATGTGTGCGTGTGTGTGTGTGTTTGTGTGTGTGTATGTGTGTGTGTGTGTATGTCTGTGTGTGTGTATATGTGTGTGTGTGTGAGTATGTGTGTGTGCATGCTTGTGTGTGTGAGTGCACGTGCATGCATGTGTGTGTGTGTGTATGTGTGTGTGTGTGTGTGTGTGTGTGTGTGTGCGTGTGTGCGTGTGTTTGTGTGTGTGTGTTGATGGCAGATATTTCCTCAGTCACTCTCTACCTCATTTTAGGAGACAGAGCATCTCACTGAACCGGAAGTTTGCTGATTGGGCTAGACTGGCTAGGTTGATTGGGCTAGCAAGCTCCAGGATCTTCCTGTCTCTGTTTCTCATGCTGGGATTACAAGTGCACACCACCACTTCTGGCTTTTCTACTTGGATTCTGGGGATCGAACTCAGGTCCTCATGCCTGCATAGCAGGAATTGTACTGTCTGAACTGTCTCCCCAACCCATGGGCATAGTTTTAAAAGAAATTCTTGGCTGGGTGGTGGTGGTACATGCCCTTAATCCCAGCACTTGGGAGGCAGAGGCAGGTGGATCTCTGTGAGTTCGAGGCCAGTCTGGTCTACAGAGTGAGTTCCAGGACAGCCAGAGTTACAACAGAGAAACCCTGCCTCAAGAAGCAAACAAACAAAAAGTTCTTCATTTTGTAGGTAAACACCTTGGCCTTGTATTTGCTAGTAGTCAGTCAAATTGACTCAGGAACAGCTGCTTCTAGCATCTTCCTCTTTAAAAAAATAATTTATTTAATCTTATTTTATGTGCATTGGTATGAGGGTGTCAGATCCTCTGGGACTGGAGTTACAGACAGTTGTGAGCTGCTATGTGGGTTCTGGGAATTGAACCCAGGTCCTCTGGAGGAGCTTCCAGTGCTCTTAACTGCTGAGCCAGCTCTTCAGTCCCTGGCATCTTCCTCTTATGCGAATACCCTCAAATTAGGATAAGGCTGAAGGACTCCCATGTTTGAGTTGCCCAGAAAGTAGAAAGGCATTGTAAAAGAGACACATCCCTGCTCCAGTGGGAATGGCTGAGGTCAATCTGCTTTACAGTCTTGGAGAAAAGCACTTGCTAAATGATCAGTGTGTGTACGTGCAGGGCTGAGTAAAGTCTTGCCCAAAGACTGAAACGGCAGAGAGGATAGACACGGTTTGAAGACAGATATGCCAAGCCTTTTGTCCCATGCTAGTCATCCCTCAGTACCTGTAGGCACAGGCAGAGAGCTGGTGTTTTTAGTAAAAGTGGCTTTTTATAAAACCATCAGATAACCCTTTTCACCCTCTTCATTCCCTCACACTCAGAGGTATAGCTGCCAAATGACCTGGGAGGAATTTCACAGCTGGCCAATCCGCAGGTGTTCCCTGCAGTGGAGGGAGTGGGAGACTAACACTGAATTGCTCGGGTGTGACCTCCAAGATCAGTTTGTTCTAAAATCAGTGGTTTTAAAGCTCACCGAGAGTACATGAGGATAGAGGGCTTATCCAGGTCTCGTTCAGTGACAATGGTCCTTTGCTTTTGTTTATCGTGCGTGTGGCCATCTTGAATTCTCCTAATTTTTGCTCGGTCCTGTCACAAGGGCCCCCTAGCCTGTGGACATTCTGCCTTGTGATCTAGTCAGTTGCTATGTGTCAAAGCTGCCGAGAGCTCAAGGGTTGGAGACGGAAGAAAACACATACTACGTTTTAAACGGCTGATGGTTCCCTTGCCTTTTTCCTCTTGTGAGGGTCCTGAGCTGGCGCAGGCGTCTGTTTTCATCTCTCCATTCAGTAGTGGGAACTCCGCTATATCAATGCATACTATATATCTATATATCATTTATGTGTATTACATATGCTTTAAATGTATATTGACATATTATTACGTATTATCCATTATATTACATATTGTGCGTTATATATTATATTATATGGAACTCTGATGAGGGGCTGCCAGTTGGGAGCTTCCCCCACCTGCCACCCCACTATCGATCAGGAGAGCTCAGCTTCCCCCATCCCCTCACCAACACCTGTTATTATCTATCTTGACTGTAGACATCTTCACGGTAGGGAGCATGTTGTGGTTTTGGCTGATGTTTCCTTGATGGTCAACTTCCATCTGCTTCGTGTCCAGGGGCTAAATCCTGGGGTATGTTTTACTAATTTGGAACTACTAACTTGTCTCAAAGAAAAAAAGATTTCTATGGGAAAAGATGACTGAGATAGCCACAGAACACACCTTAAGGTGGACTCTCTGTGGTGACAAGTATTTCCCTGCTTTGAGGTACTGAGAAGCCCTGTGCTCTCATCTCTAAGAATTATAAAGACTGGGTAGTTACATGGAAGTACCTACAACGTATGATGTAAGGTGGAGACATTTATTTAATACCCACTTAGTCATGCTTAAACACACTGTTAAAGGGGCCGAGGAGACCAAGCCTGCATGAGGACCCGAGTTCAACTCCCAGTGCCCACATGGGAAGTCAGGTGTATGCAGTTGTAGTTCCAGCACTGGCAGATTCCTGGGCTTCGCTGGTCAGTTGGTTTAGCCAAATCGGCAGGCTCCAGATCTCCATGAGGAAATGTGTCTGAAAAAGTAAGTTGGCTTGGCTCCTGGGGAATAAAGCCATGCCTTGCTCAAGCACAAGGCCTCAGCGGTCATGGACTATGACTTCTGACACCATTAGCAAAACAAATATCACAGTTTGGGTAGTGGTGACAAGATGCCTGACAGGAACAACTTAAGAGAGGAAAGATGGATCTGGGACCATGGCTTCAGAGGGTCGAGTCCGTCACGGTGCGGAGGGGCTGTCAGAGCTGAGCAGCTCATCCTGGAGCACAGAGAGGAGAAATGCTCCTGCTCCCACCGACTGGGCTCCTGCTGTGGGATGCTGCCACCTGCACTGTTAGCCCTCACATCTGTGCCCCCAGCTGCGTCTTAAATGAACCTGTCATATTTAGGGTTGGCAGGAAAAGTCAGATTCCAGTGTTGACTTAACGAAAAGCCACAGGAGTAATTACGACATTCCTCCACCTACTGTAGAAGCTACTGCTTTTCTTTTCTTTCAGAATGATATTTATATGGTTTTTCAATATAATAAAAGTAATAATATAAAAATATAATATACAGTTATTTATATATTTATATTCATGTATACATATATACTTATATATTTATAAATATAAATATGTTTATATTTATAATAATATAAAAATAAGAATATAAAAAATAATTTTTATTATCAGTCTGCCATTGATAGGGAATAAAACCCAACAGGTCCCTAGCAAGTAAGTTGAAAAGCATTAATAAACAACAACAGAAGAACCTAACTCTAGGGCAAGGAAGGAATTCCCCATACAACTGGCTGGGTATCCCAGAACCTGGGAGGTAGAGACCGCAAATCCCATGCCATGAACAATACAAAACAAAAATCCCAAATGCGCATGATGGAGGTCTAGGGACCAGGAGTTGGGTGGGGGTCATCCTCAGCTACATTAAGTCTGGGGCCAGCCTAGGGTACATGAGCCCTCTCAGAAAAAGAAAAAAAGAAAGCTGCAATCAAACATCTGCACGTTAGGGAGTCAGGTGTGGCCCTGCGTTGTCCGAAAAAGCCCTCTCTACAGATGCAGGAACCCACGGAGACTGGTTCATTGTGTGACACGACATCTCCTTGGTACCCAGATTTCCAGGTGAGATAGAGAGCCTCCTCAGGATGCTCAGAGAGCTGCCGGGATCCCAGGGATGCCAGTATTCACGAGGGACTCCCTTCTGACCCTGTGCTCTCTGACCAGAGAGAAGGCTTCCTCCAGACAGTATAGAGGTGCCCAGTTCTCCATCTTTGCTTCAGGTAGTGGTGATGAAATGCTTTGTGATGTGGTACAGCAGGAGGGCTGGCTGGGTGCCTGCTAGTGCCTGCATCAAAGGACCATGTCTCAACTTGCTTGAGATTAAGTCTTGTGGCCAGGACCTTGCATGCCTCCGGGTCAGGGTAGGGATGAACAACATTTTTGAAGTGTTTCTTCAGCTCTGGGTGCTGCTCCCCGTCGTGGCTTGGTGTTGGTGACCTTGGACACAGGAGGGTGGGAGTACACAAGCGCTTCCATCTTGACTATAGCCCAGTGCAGGTGTTGGTATTTATATTGCATAACAAAGGAAACACAGGCTCAGAGAAGTGAAGGCACCCCACAGACAAATGTGAAGAGCGAGTTTCAGAAGCCAGCTGTTTGCCTCCACTGCCCTGGGCAGTGGGGAAACAGCCAGGGAAGGACTCCTGAGCATGGGACTTGATGGGCCAGCTGCCTTTCTGAGAACTTTTTGGGTCAGTGCAACCTACCCTCATCACTGGCAGCTAGTTCAAAGGACACAGGACAATTACTGAATCATTGGCTGGCCTGGGAGCCACTTCTGAGTCAGGAAGGAAGCTGTGCTGATTCTGTTTTCTGAGGACCTTTCAGCCAGGGCCAAGCTGGGCAGGTCAGGTTAGTGATGTCTGGGGCCCTCTAGAGGGCAAAGAGAGCAAAGCTCTAGCTTCTTTCAAGCTGGGAGTCCAGACTCAGATAAAAATCATAATAACGGCCCCGTTCAAAGAGTATTTTCACGTGCAGACATTTTACATGAATATAATATCTGTACCAATTCCCAGTGCATAATCACATCACAGGAATAATCGAGGATGGAAAAAATGACCTGTCGGCTCCACCCCACCTCCATCCCCTCCCATTGAAAGCAACTTCCAAGGCTTTCTAGTTGGAAAGAAGCCCTTGGAGTTGAGGATGAGACCCCCAGCAAGGGACGCTCCTGAGCTAGAAGAGGGGTCGGGATTGGAGGTGACTTGGAGGTGACTAATGAGGATTATATAGATCCTTAAACTCTGCTCCCCCTTACACATCTGCTTCCACAGCCTTTGCAGGACCTCCCCAGTGCGCTTACATGGTCGCACGGCTTATAAAGTCTGCAAAAGGAAGCCATTTGGCTGCAATTGCCTATGATTTGAATGTAATTGTCACTCAGGCAAGAGCAGAACGTCAAAGAGAATCAGGTCTGATGGCGGGGGTCTGACTGCGTCAGATAGACTCTCCTCCCAACACCTTCAAAAGCCACGGCAATGGGCTTCACTGGGCATCCTTGGGAGGGAAGTGTGTTTGCAGAAGGTCCTACCGGGTGTTCTTTGCTCCTGGAGAGGGTGAGTCCGAGTCCTCTGAATGGATGTGGTGTCCTTAGCCTGAGGTGCTGGCTTGGGCACAGGGAACGGTCACACACATGAAGGTTTCTGGCATCTGGCATGTCTGAGCCTTTGCTGGGCAGTAAGGAGGCTGCTCCACAGAAGAGGAAACTGGCGGACTAGCGGTGGAACCACAGAAGTGCAGCCATCCAGCTGCCTCCTTTATCAGTCCCAGACTCTCCCTTGCAGAACATCAGCCATCCCAGACATCCAGGCCACTGGCTCTCCACATCCTCTGAGTGTGTTCAGGCCCCACCACCTAAACACTCGTCCACGAGCCTGTGAGTGGAAACAAAGGTTATTTCCAAGCATAGATGCGGAGGTGGTGGGCTCAGACAGACAAAGCTGCTCCCCTGGAATCCAGAGGCCATCCCTGGGTTCCTAGCTGCCCAGACTCCCCTGCCATCCTGGTCAGGGAAGTGAAACTCATTTTGACCAGCAGGGGATATCATGCCCTCAGAGATAACATCTGGTAGCCAGCATTCTGGCCAGCAGTGTTCACTGATTTGTGAAGTACTAAGCCTTCAGCCCATCCCAGGCCCCAAGAAGGCCTGGGGAGCAAGGAGAGAGGGGCAGAGCCGTGAAAAGCACCCATCTGACTGGCAAGCTGGTGGTCCACAGCCAGAGGAATGCCGTGCCTTTTAACACAGAGATGCCTCTCTGTGCCTAATAAGAGACCTGTGTGTTTGTGCTGCTCAGTCCCAGCTGGTACTGTTTAACCAGCAGGCAGAGCTACCCAGGGTGGGACAGGCCAAGGGAGATAAGCTTGGCTGAGGGAGATAAGCTTGGGCACTGCCTGTGAGATTTCAGCCTGTTTTACTGCCTGCGGAAGACAACCTGACAGTATCTATCAGAATCAAGAATGTTCACGCAAATAACAGACACAAAGAAAAACCTCACAGCTGCTACATCAACTCTCACTGGCCACCTGTGGCCAGCAAGTCCTGGAATTGTGGCTGGTCCTAATTTAAATGTGCTGTGAAACATGTACATATCATTACAAAATCCAAGGTGTGCATATGTAACACACACACACACAGATACACACACACACACACATATACACACACGGGGTGGTGCTGTTTTTGCACTGTTTGTTTTTGCACTGCTGGGAATTGAACTCTTGCCTTGTGCATGCCAGACAAGTTCTACCACAGAACTACGCTCCAAGCCCTGTTACATGCTTTTGATATGAAAGGGTCCTGTGAATGAATGGCGGTGGTGGTTGCACAGTGGCCACTCAGCTCACCCTTAAAAGCAGAAAGTGAGCTTAATTCTGGGTGTATTCAGCACATAATAAATTAAACAAGGCGAAGGGTCTGTAAGGTGAGCGCATTTTCAGGAAATGATGGGTAATAAAAACCAAGGAGACACTGGGCGGGGCTGCGGCTCTCTGAGAGTGCACTTAGCATTCGCCTAGCCTTGCAACACTTGGGATTGGTCCCCAGCACCATGTAAGAAATAACAAACGGAAGTGGGGGAGGGCAGAGGGCACAGTGTGGGCAGGGGAGGGGTTCCGTGATTTATATCAATGTGAAACCAGAGACAGGAGCCTGGAAGGCTGGCCTTTCGCCCCACAGATCACAGGCACAGAGGAAGGACAGCAGCCAGCCTCCAATTTCTCACTACCTACCAATGACCATGAAATGCAGAGAAAAAAATCAGGTGCTGTGGGGAGCAGGCAGGACGGGCTCAGCTGTGCACACCTGGGCAACTCTGGGTGTCAGGGGAGCCGGGGTGGGGATTCGAGATCAAATATGGGTCCTGTGTGAACATATGGGGAGAAGGGCTGTCCTGTCCACTAGGGATGGGGGAGGGGAGGCAACAGCTGGCATGGGGTATGGACTTCCAAGGGCCAAAAAAGAGGCTTGCAGAGGAACCAAAAAGGACAGGTGTGCATCTCCCAAGGTCATGATTGAGAGAGGCCTGTGAGTGTGGCAAAGTCTGTGAGACGGACTCCAGTGGGTGGTGGTGGGTCCAGAGAACTGGGAAGCAGCCAAGCTGGGGACACCTAGAGTGACCTTCCTCCTCCTCTTCCTCCTCCTCCTCTTTCTCTCCTTCCTCTTCTCCTCTTTCTCCTCCTCCTCTTCTTCCTCTCCTCCTCCTCTCCTTTCCTCTGTCACCTCTACTAGGACCTCAACTTGGGGCTTGAGGGGAGGCTAGAAAAGGGCACCAGCTTGGGTATAAACCCAAACTGGGAATTTCAGTCCTGTCCTGATTGGACATTCTCATTCCTCTCCCCTCCCCTCCTCTCTCTCCCCTCCCCTCCCCTCCCCTCCCCTCCCCTCCCCTCCCCTCCCCTCCCCTCCCCTCCCCTCCCCTTTCCCCTCCTCTCCTTTCCCTTATACCCCTTTCATGTAGACAGGCTGGCATTGAATTTGCTATGTAGCCAAGGATGGCCTTGAACTTCTTATTCTCTTGCTGCCATCTCCCCAAGTGGAATACAGAAGTGGGCCACCGTGCCCCGTTGATGCAGTGCTGGGCATTGAACCTAGGGTCTCGTGGATGCTAGGCAAACACTCTACCAACTGAGCTACATCCCTAGCCTTGGACATTCTTATTTCTAGATTGAGATTGTGTTTGCAAGCTAAACTGACCTTAAGCCAGTCTGTGTTCCCATTCTCCGTAGTCCCCATGGGGACGCGGGGCTAGAAAAGAGTGACACAGTGAGCGAGAGAGAGAGAGACAGAGACAGAGACACTGGGGGGAGAATGTGGGCTGAAGAAGCAGAAGAAGCCGCTGGGATGTGCCTCCACTCCCTATATAGGTGAGAGGAAAGAGCGCGCAGCGGGCTCCTCTTCTCATGCCCTGGACAGAAATATTGTGGGTTGCCTGCTTCTCGAAAGCGGAAGGAACATGCTTGTCTCCACTGCACCTGGATCCATTGGGTGGATCCATTGCTTTCCCACCTCAGGTGTTCCCGCCCTGCCTATGCTAATTAGGCTTCCCCACACCCGGAATAGCGGGACCCCGCCTTTTCCAGAAAAGATTTAAACAGGGAAAAGCCCGCCAATAAACGAGTTTTCGTGTTCACCACACACGGCTCCCAGAGGCGTTCTTTGTGCCCTGTCATTTCTCAAGTCCGCTGAGTGGACAGTTTCAAGAAAGGTCACCGAACCTCAACTTCGGGCCAGCACCTTCCTGCTGCTTAGGTCTAGGCCCGTTCGCCTGACCGGTGAACAGGACCAGACCACCGCGTGCGGGACATCCTCAGCCGCTGTCCGGCAGGTCAGCGGGAACCCGAAGACAGAAACCAACAGGAGAACACAAACGGTTGAGGTCTGGGCTCAGAATTAGCACAAGGTCTTTTCTAGTACACCTATTGACCAAGGAGACCCCCAAATAAGCTCAATACATTCTTGGGGGAGCAAAGAGACATTGCTCTATCAACAAGGAGATTAGACTCACTTTGATATGTCTTCCACAAAGGCTTGGCTTCCCCAGCACTGGGTGGGGGCCAAGATGCACTCACTGCGTGTCCTGAAGAGAAAACAAGTTCAGAGACAGTCTGCCAATCTCCACCCCTCTGCCCTTCCTCTCCTGAAAGAACACCCCCTGTGTGCTCAGCTCAGCAGGGTGGGCAGAGGGAGCAAGGGTCAGAAAGACACAGGTTTGTGCCCCCACCCACTCCATTCCCAACCCTGCTGCTAATTGCCTGTTTCTTCATCTGTCGATTGGGGTTACTCTAACTTCTCTGATTGGTATGGTATCCACGGAAATGCTTTATCAACTTGTGATCATCTGAGATCTTGCAAAGAGGTAGGTGGCCCTGCCCCTGTCTTCCAAATAAAGGGCAACCAGAGAAGGTGGAATGGAGACCTGGCCCCAACAAGATGAGGCTGAGGGGCTGAGAGAGCAGAGGGAAGAGAGGCTGCAGGAAGACAAGGTCCGAGGCCTCGTCTTGCCCTGGGCTGAATGGGCCCGGACAAAGAGGACAGAGGCTAACACGATGGGGAGCAGACACACACAGGTGCAGAGGTGTGGAGACTAGAAGCACCTGTGGTAGGTGGCAGGGCCATACATCCCATAATAAAAAACAGAAATTCCAAGGTATTCGTGTCAGCCAGGCAGAAGCTGACCCTGGCTTGCATGCTTGTTCCTTGGCTAGGTTGGATTGAAAGAAGGTGGAAAAAAAAAAGACCAACTGATTGAAAACAGATTCCTGGGAAGGAAGTGTCCCAGGCTGGCGTGAGACAGCTGCCTGCAGCCTCTGGCCAGTCCCACCCATTCCCCGGCCCTGACGCAAGGCTGACTGGAGCAAGGCTTTCTTCCTGGCTTCAAAGCCAAGGGCTCTGCTGGCAAGAGATGAAGCTTCTGCCATTCCTGCCCTGGTGCCAGAGTCGGCCCTGAACTTCAAACATGGACAGTCAGACCACAGGCCCTTGGCCGTGCTAATTGGCCCCATGGACCTTCACTTCTCACTTCAGAGGGATTGGCCCTGTTTCCCAGGAGAGCCACTGTGTTGAGAAAAGTTAATCAGCTAGATAATGGGGCACCCCGGGGGCTTGCTGGCCATCCAGTCTAGTCGAGTGGGTGAGCTTCAGGGCGGTAGCTTTATCCTGGGCTTGGAGTGCAGACAGGGGGGCTTAGGGTAGAAAGGAAGAAGACATTGTGGGTGGGGAGATGGCTCAGTAGGGAAAGTGATTGCTGCACAAGCATTGAGTCCTGAGTTCAGATCCCCAGTGCTCCTGAAAAAAGCCAGGAACAGTGGTATTTATCTGAAACACTGGCACTGGGGGAGCAGAGACAGGCAGATCCCAGGTTCAGTAAGAGACCCTGCTCCAAGAAACAAGTGGAGAGGAATGGAGAAAGACCTTTAATGTCACCCTCTGACTTCCACGAATGCTTCTGTCCCCCCCCCCCAATCTTGGTAATATACACATAACATTTACTGCCTTAACTTAGTTTTTCTGCATGCTAGGAACTGAACCCAGGGCTTCACCCACGCCAATGATGTGCGCCACCCTGAACCCCAGACCACCTTACCATTTCCCAAAGTACAGTTCAGTGGCCTTAAGTACATTGTGTGCAGCTCCCACCATCATCCACCCAAAGAACTCTTCCTCCCACAAAACTGAAACTTTGTATCCATCAAATAACAACTGCCTCCCCCTCACCTGGGCCTCAGCCAGGGTCTGAAATTGCATTTTCTATCATTGTAAATTGTGCTATTTTAAATACCTCATTCAACTGGAATCATTCAGTATTTGGTGTTTTGTTTTGTGAGTTTGTGTGTGTGTGTGTGTGTGTGTGTGTGTGTGTGTGGTGTATATTGTGTATGTGAGACTGGTTTATTTCACTTAGTAGAATGTTGTAGCATGAATCAGAATTTCCTTACTTTTAAAGACAGAATAATAGTCCATTGTACAGACATACCACGGTTTAATTATCCATTTATTGGCCTTTGGACATTTGGGTAGCTTTCAGGGTTTAGCCATTGAATATAGTTTTTAAAACATTTTTTGAACATTGTGTGTGTGTGTGTGTGTGTGTGTGTGTGTGTGTGTGTGTGTGTGTGTGGCAGGTACTGGCCAAGAAGCCAGGGCAGTTCAGGCCTCTATGACTGGGCTCTAGTTTCCCATGAAGCTTTGAGTGGGTGATTTCCTGGTCTGATGCCAGCTGCCCTCACCTCTACCTGCCTCCTCTCAGCAGTGTGGGGAGGACCCGCAGAGACTGCAGTGTGAATGCTCTCAGCAGAGAAGCCACCGCAGGAGACTGTTATTGTTATTGCTCAGTGGGGAGAGGCCAGTGGCTTCCCAGAGGCCTGAGTCATTCTGGTGGGATTCCAGGCGTCAGGAGAGGCTGTTCTGGGCAACAGAATCCAGATTCCACACAGAGCAGGGGCCCTGACCCTGAGCCCTTGGGGGAGCCACACCCTCTCTCCTGGGCCGCTGGCTGCTACTAAGAAGAATCTGTGAATGTCAGAAGCACCCGGTCCTTAGGAACACATAACTGTTAAGGAGGCTCAGAGAAAGTGATACACCTGCCCAGAGTTGCACAGCCAGAGGGAGCAGACTGAATGAGGAGACCTCAGGCACCCCTGTGCCTCCCTGCCTCCCATGTGGTACCAATGCTAGGAAGAAGGCATCAGAGGTGAAGTCTGGTGGAGCCATGGAGAAGCAAGGCTCAGTGGCCTAATGTCCCCAGATGCAGGTTGCTCATTTCTTTGTGTTTCAGGGACATTGGTCTAAGAACTGGTCACTTGGAAATCATCTGTTTACCTTGCCACATCTTGGTTAACATGGAGACTGCTCAAAACTATAGTAAAGCGACTGAGCCCTTCCCACACCCACGGCTTGAGCTGAGCTGTCATACCCCGGCTCACATGTCAGCTCTTCCATGAGCCAGGAACCAGTGCACTGCCATCAAAAGTTCCCAATCCTTAGTTCAAAGTCATAAAATGAGAGCAGGCAAGAGCCTGGCACAGAACCCGGGCAGGGGCCTGTGAAATGTGTCCTCAGAGCACACATGGAGATGTGGCATCTCTGCAAGGCACAGCAAAGAGTTCTCTGTGCCCATTGTCTAGGTGGGACAACTGAGGCTCCCTGACATGCTGGCCAGAGTGGGCTGTTGGGATGAGACCCACCATGTCAGGACTGGCTTTTGCACTAGGCACACGATCCAAGGAAAAGAACTTGGATCTGCCCAAGCTAAACCAAAGCTTGGAGACGCAGGCCAGGAGGGCATAGTGATAGGATCTGAGTCTTATCCACTGCTTGGTGACAAAGTACATGATGCTCACTCAACACACACTGTCCAGATGTAAAGACAAAAGGCCCAAAGGAAACTCAGAACTCCTGCACCTAATAACCAGGCCACAACCATCTGGAGCCTGACTGTGACGTCTTACACAAAACCTGAAGCCCAAGTTCTTTAGAAATTTTTAATACATTTAAATTCACTTATTTTGTTAGTGATGTGGGCTCACACCATGGCGCACGTTGGGGTGAGGTGTTTGAAGTAGGCTTTCTCTTCCAACCGTGTGGGTTCCTGAGACAGCTCGCTAACCTTGCTGGTGGCACCTGTGACCACCTTCAATTTCCTTTGAAGTAAAATTTAATTTGGAACGGAACAGATGGCTTAGCAGTTAGGAGTGCTTACCGCTGAAGATCTGAGTTTGGTTCTCAGAACCCATGGCAGGTGGCTCATGACCACCTATAACCGTAGGTCTGGGGGATCTAATGTCCTCTTCTGGCCTCTGTGGGCATCTGTCTACGTGTGTGCATACACTCACAAAGTCACATACAAATAAATACAAATAAACCCTAAAGAATTATTCTTAGCATATGTGTGCATGCATGTATGCGTTCCTGTGTGAGTAGATGCTCACATGTACAATTGGTCATGCACATATGTGGCCAGAGGTCAACCCCAAGTGCCATTCCTCAGGAGCCATCCACCTTGTTTTCTGAGACAGGTCTCACTGAGTCCTGGGGCTCGCTCTTTGGTTATAGGCTGGCCGGCCAGTGCGTCCCTGGGATCCTTCGGTCTTCACTCCCAGTGCTGAGAGTACAGGGCTGTGCCACCTTACCCAGCCTTTTAAACTCAGAGGCAGGGGACTAAACTCAGCTCCTCCTGCACAAGCAGCAGGTACTTTGCCGACTGAGCTATCTCCCTGGGCCTGATTCCTAATGACCCATGGCTCCTTATTCAAGTGGCCAGTCCCAAGAAAACAACTCCCATTATAAAATTTACTATTCATCAGATACCCATCTGGACCCTCAGATACTGGCTTCTCACAATGAGGCCCTCTTATTTATAATATTTATTATTATAAATATATAATATCATATATATTATATAATATTTATTATATAAGTAACTTCTCCCTCCAGCTTCCACTCCTCTCAGTGATTTGATCCTCTCATCAGGACCTAGCCTACCCTGTTCTGCAGTCTATTTTAATAAACCCTCCCTTGTCTTTTTGTGTCTTTGTAAATTCTTTTACCTTCCACATCACGAACTCCCTGTGCCGTTTTTCACAGTGTGTTGGTGGCCTGGAGGGACAGAAGCTCTCCATGCTGCCTCTCTTGGTCACTTCTTATTCTGGTGCTCTTGGAGCCAGGGTGGCGGGGGGAGGGGGGGTGGGGGGGGTGGGGAGGGGGGAAGGGGGGGGGGGGGGGGTGGGGGGGTGGGGGGGTGGAGAGGGAGTTGGGGGGTGAGGACAGCTAGGGAGCAGCACACCCTAGTGTTTGGGTTGTTGTAAATGTCCCAGCAGGAGACACGAGGCTGCTTTAGGCCCTGCAGATCAGTAGATGAGGGCAAAGGCTACTTTCTTTCCTTCTGGGACCCCTTCACACAGTGTGGCAGCTCCTGCAGGGTGGATCTACGCACACTGTTGTGAGGGTTTTCTCTTCCCTCTCTCCTCTTATTCTTCTCCAGTGGTTCACTTGCCGCCATTGCGGTGTCTCTGCGGCCACCATTTACAAGCCTGACGCTTTTCTCTTTCGACAAATTTCCGGACTCGAGAAACCAGGCTTCTACTTCTCCAGGGTGGCGAGTCTTCCCGGCTCTCACGACCAATCCACAGCTGGTTTCTGTTTGCGGGTCTCCTTTTGATGTCGGTCCAACCTGACCAACTGGACACTCTGGCTCCGGTGTCCCAGGCAGTGCCACCGGGAATCTGAGTTTCACCTTCACAAGCTGCAAGTGCTCCATTCCTAGTGGGATGCTCTAGCTTAGAGTGATTCCTTTGCAGGCACATGGAAGGTCACCTGCCTTTTGAGTTGAAATTGCATCTCCATAGGACCCACAGTGGATCTCATACCTTCTTTCCCCTCCAGCTCTCCCCAAGGATGTGTTCTCTTTCAGCTGCTCTCTGTGGGACCCCTGTTCTTCTTTCTTCTGTTGTGGATACTCCTCTCTCCACCTCCCATTCCCTAATGCTACCTATAACTGTGTCTAATGTCTGCTGACAATGTGTACAGTGTCATGCTTAACTTTCGGTTTCTCTGCTGCCTCTTTCTGCATATCTGGGGACAGTACTGGGACCTAAGTGAGGACTGCCAACTTCTCTCTGTGTGGCTTCCTGATTCTGACAAACCAAGTCCTGCAGAGCCCCTCTCTTGAACTTCTTCCTCCTAGTGAGAGAGCATGACTTGGACACCTTGAAGAAAAATGAGACCATGAAAAGGCAAATAACTTGACAATGGACCTGGGTTTATCCTGTGACTTTCAGAAAAGTTCCCAAGGCTGTGGATGCCAAGAGCAAAGGAACAATCTGGAGGTGACTGCCCCATCTAGCTTTCTGGAAAAAAAACATACATACTGTAAAAAACAAATAAACATGAAGGTTGTTTTGTAAAAAAAAAAAAAAAAAAAAAAAAAAACGGTTAAAACAAAAATGAAACTGGGACGTGGTATAATATAGGTAAAACAAGACATTTTCTTTTTCCACAATGGAATGGGAAAGATGAAACCCAAACCAGAAAGGTTAAGCACGTCAGAGAAGGTCTGGACAGAGGCAAGAAGGTTTGCAAAAATTCTGACTTAAAGACAGTATACCCACAATGATGAAAGCTTATTAAAACTCCCAGGGCCAATACACTGATATAAAACTGGAATGAGGTCTTCTGTTCCAAACAATTAAGTTCTCTTAAGACCTGTCCCTGATAACGTTTGCAACAACTGAATTCAAGAACAAAGATTTTGTTTTATCCAGATAATTGCTTTTTTTTTTAGCTAAGCCTGTCCAACTTAGAAACTGGAGTCTGAACTAAACCAGTCATTTAAAAACACATTTTATTTTTTTTTGCTTTCTTTCTTTCTTTCTTTCTTTTTTTTTTTTTTTTTTTTTTTTTTTGCTAAGCTATGTCTAAATGTTACATAAAACTTAAAACTAAAATCTGTTATTTTATCTTCAAGATAGGTAAGACTGTCCTTCTGGGTGTTCAGCCTCCTAAGCTCGAAGGCCTAAAGCAGCAAGGACAGAAGAGGTGACCGATGTTCTATTCCTTGTCCACCGAGGTCAGCCAGGATGAAGGGGCCAACGAGGTCCCTCTCAGAGGGCCCTGTAACTCTGAAAAAAGAGTTGATTTGATCTCACAAAATTTGTTGGCTAGATCAGAAATACCATGGAGACCCCAGAGGTGAAACTTTCACAAGGTTGCATCCTGCAGAGCGAATATCGGTCAATAGGGGAAGAAATGTCCCCCAAATAGTATGGGCACCAAGACCCTGATCCATCTTAACAGATGACAGGAGTGACAGAAGGAAAAGTAAGCCCCTTGAGAGTAAGCCTTGATCTTAACAGTTGAATGAGATGAACGCTTGACCACCCACGTGGCCTGATAACACTCAGCAGGAAAACAGAACTCCAGACAAAACATTATTAGTAACCCAGCTCATCTTGACCTGCTTCAACTTCGGACCTGATGGTCCTTCAGACCTACAGAGATGGTCACTCGGGTGACCAAATTCATCCCCTTTAAGGGGGACCCAAAGGCTAACCATATAAGTAACCCCGTGGACACACTATGCATAGCTACTGATTTGGAATTATCCAGGTGGAAGGCACCCTGACACCACCCAGGCTCACCCTTACCCACATCCCACTAGGCAGATGCTTTCCCAACTACCACAAAATATTCTCAAGATTTTCTGTTCTTCTGTCAAAACTAATTTGTCTGGCTGTGAGAAAAGGGAAACCCAATGTGCAGCTTCACGTCTCCTCTGTTATTGCTAGAGAGACGTCTCATCACACAGGGTCTGTCACACCCATCCTCAGGCTCGCCTGCATGGCCTGTACGCTTTCAAACATACCCCTTAACTCAGCTTGAGGGTCTTAGACTCCAGGGGACCCCCAGGTATCCCTGATATACACCAACTGAGCATACACTAGAACACACTGAGCACACACTAGTACACACTGAACATACACTAGTACACACTGACTGAGCACACACTAGTATACACTGAGCACACACTAGTACACAGTGACTGAGCACACACTAGTACACACTGACTGAGCACACACTAGTACAACACACACTAGTACACACTGAGCACACACTAGAACACACTGAGCACACACTAGTACACACTGACTGAGCACACACTAGAACACACTGAGCACACACTAATACACACTGACTGAGCACACACTAGTATACTCTGACTGAGCACACACTAGTATACACCAACTGATCATATGTCTTCCATCTTGAGTCTCTCCTGCTTCATAGGGGGCTTCCAGGAAAAACGAAGCATCCCCAGCACCCCACCAGGGCACCACAGGCTGGTGTCTTCCTGCTCTCTCCCCTGATAGGCAGAGTTTCTCCTTCGGGACTTGCCTGCTGCTCTGTTCTTCTTAGCACGGCTTGTATATCCAGTCGTGTCTCTGGCGAACATCTGGCGCGGCCATGGTTGGCTTCCATTGTCTCTCCAGTAGAATTTCTTATTCCACCCTGTATATTTAGGCCCTGCCTTCTTCAAGGCTAGTCAAGTTGTTTCTTCCAGAATTCCTGGCTGGGACAATTCCCAGGCAACTTCTCCAGATGAACCCCAGCTCTCTTGGTTCCTACGGCTCCTCTCTTGCTGTTGTGTATGCTGCTTTGTATTTCCAGCCCCTGCTTACTTAAACTTCTGGTATCATTGGTGTCTTAGTTAGGTTTCTATTGCTGTGACCACACACCATGACCAAAAGCAACTTGGGGAGGAAAGGGTTCATTTCATCTTATAGCTTATAAGGCCATCATCAAGGGAAGCCAGGGCAGGAATTCAGAGCAGGAACCTGGAGGCAGGAACTGAAGCGGAGGCGTGGAGAAGTGCCGCCTTACTGACTTGCTTTTCATGGATTGCTCAACCTGCTTTCTTCTACACCCAGGACCATCAGCCCAGAGGTGGCCCCATTCACAATGGGCTGGGTCCTGCCAGGTCAGTCACCAATCAAGAAAATGCCTGAGAGACTTTCCCAGAGGCCAGTCCTAAGGAGGCATTTTCTTGATTAAGATTCCTTCTTCCCAGATGACCCTAGCTTGTGTCAAGTTGACATGAAAACTAGACAACACAATTGTTATCTTCCAGACTCCATGGTATTAAGGTCCAGCTTATGTTGTCTCAGGCCACTGCTCTCTCAGAGATATCAACTAATACCATCTGTCATGGCTCTTCTTGGTTGGCAACTTGACCACATCTGGAGTTAATTGAAACCTGAGTGGCTAGGTGTGCCTATGAGGGATTTTTTTTTCTTAATTACATCATTTGAAGCAGGAAGATCCCCCCCCTTAAAGATCCACCTTAAATCTGGGCCACGCCTTCTGGTGGCAGCTGCATAAAAGGACGTGGGAGAGAAAAGCTCTTGCTCTTTGCCTGCTTGTCCTCAGTCTTGCTTCACCGGTGTCGGAGCCCGCTTCTTCAGAGTTTCAACGCATACTACAGACCCGCTGAGACACCCAGCCCTGTGGACTGGACAACTACTGGCTTCTTGGACTTTCTGTTGGAGACAGCCATTGTTGGGCTACCTGGACCACAGCCTCCAAGCCACTCTAATAACCCTTTTTATTTAGATAGATTTAGTCTGTTGGTCGCGTTCCCCAGAGAACCCTGACTGATACACCGTCTCAGAGATATCGACCGGGGCCACTGTCTTTTCACTCCTGAAGACCTCTCCATCTCCACATGGTGGTTCCACCATCTGGCTTTCCAGTTCTTGCAGTAGCCATTTCCTCTCCTCTCTGGCATGTTTCTGGGGATTTCTATACTTTACTCTCTTGCATTAGTTAATTTTCTAGTTGCTGTGTTAAAATTCTTGGCAAAAAAAAAACACCTGAAGGAAGGGATGGTTTGTTGTGGCTCGCGGTTTGGAAGTAAAGTCCGTCATGGCAAGAAATTCACGGCGACAGGAGCTTGAGTTGGCTGGTCACGTTGCACCCACAGTCAGGAAGCAGAGAGAGATGGATTCTGGTGCTCGGCTAGCTTTTGTTTTTTAATGAGCTCCAGGACCTCAGCCCATGAAATGGAATCACTCACACCTAGGGTGGGTCTTTTCAGTTGAATTAACCTAATCTAGATAATCCATGACATACGTGACCAGAAGCGTCTTTCTTCAGTGAATCAGATCTTGTGAAGTTGAACTTAATATTACCATTACAACTCCCCCTGCCCCCAACATATTATTCTTAGAGCTGTAACCACCCATTCCAAGGCTCATGACCATCTCGTGCTGCAAAACCATTGTCCAACATCAAAACTCCCCACGGCCTTTCAAAGCTCCAGCACTGCCCAAAAGTACAAGTCCAGAGCCTTTTCTGAGACAAGCAATTTCTTAACTTTGAGCTCCTGCAAAGAGGGAAAAAGAAAGTCGAGGACTTCCAACATACAATGGCACAGAGTAAGAATTCCCATTTCAAAGGGAAAAACAGGGCAGAGTAAGGGAAGACTGGACCAAAGCTTAAACCCAGCAGGAAAACACCAAGTCCCACAGCTCCATGTGAAACGCCTGGTGCTTATGACGGAGTAATCTGAACTCTGTCCTTCCACCTTGGCCACCCACACTTGTAGCCTCTCTATTGGGCCAGCTCCACCCATGGCTCTCCTCAGTGTATGTACCATGGTTTTGGTATCTCCAACATCCTGGACTAGAGACTTAGCTTTTTACTTTCATAGCTATATGTCATGGCTCCTCAGAGCCCTCCTTCCTGGGGCTCCAACCCTACCTTGCATTTCCTTACTTGAGAGTCTTTCTGGAACCACAGAGCAAGACTCCACACCCATTCTGGGTGGCACAGGTCTTTACTCCCAGCACTCAGGAGCCAGAGGCAGGTGGATCTCTGTGAGTTCAAGGCCATCCTTGTCTACAGAGTGAGTACCAGGACACCCAGAGTTACAACAGATAGTCCCTGTCTAGGGGAAAAAAAAAAAAAGACTCCACTCCCTCTCAATCCTGCATCCTCCGTAGCATGGCACCCTGGCAGCGTGCATGACCCCCCCTAGTTCTGCTGACAGCTTAGGGTGGTGCTCGGGCCCCTTGGACTACAGTTGCATCAGCTTCTGTGTGCTGACCCTGGTGAGACACTTCCTTAGCTGGTTTAGGCTGGCTTCTTGCAAATGAACTTACATCTTCACAAGACAGAACCCTGCACAGCGGTCCCTTTCCCTTAGGACACCTTCCCACTTTCCCAGTGCAGATCACCAAGTTTCTCTTTAATGCTACTTAACTCTTCAATAACTACTGTGGTTTTCAAACCTGCTCTGTCTGTTACGTTAAGCTTGCTCCCACCCTTTCCTGCCAAAGGGCTTATTTTTCACGTCTTTGGGTTCTATTTGATTTCTTTAAGTTTGATATTGTTTTATGTGTGTCTGTGAGTGCCTGTGGGAGCCAGAAGAGACATCAATCGGATCCCCTGGAGTCACAGGTGGTTGTGAGCTTCCCGATGCCGGTGCTGAGAATTGAACCGGGTCCTCTGGAGGAGGAGGAAGGGCTCTCAACCACTGAGCCACCACTCCAGCCCCAAATTAAATTCATGCAGGAGATCAGAGAACAGTCTGTAAATGTCAGGTCTGTGGGTCAGGTAAATGTGGGTCCTGGGGATTGAACTCCAGTTCTCAGCTTAGAGCCACTCATCCACAGCCACGCCACCTGCCCTTTGTTTCATCCTTTTCTCCCTCTGTTCCCTGGCTGAGAGCATTAATCAATATTCATGGCACAGCCTGAGCGCTCTCCTGTCTTGAAATTTCCCCCACCAAACAAACGCGTCCATTACTCCTGTGTACAACCTCATTCAAGTTTTTGGGTCAGCGCAGAATCCAGCTAGATTCTCTGCTAGAATGTAACAGGAATGACCTCTACCCGAGTTCCTTAGGCGTCCTTTATCCCTCTCTCCAGTTAGCTTTAACTGTCAAGTTGACATAGCCTGAATCACCTGAGGAAGGGAGTCTCAATTGAGTAATTGACTTTATCATGTTTGTCTACCGATATGACTATGAAAGACTGTCTTGTGTGAAGTAGGAGGGCCCACTGAGAGCACCACAGTTTCCTGGGTGGGTGGTCCTGGGCTGGATGAGGAGACTAGCTAAGCAAGCATCTGTGCGTGCGCCAGAGAACCAGACAGAAAACAGAAATCCTCCACGACTTCGACTTCAAGTTCGTTCCCTGCTTGAGTTCTTGCCCTGACTTTTCTGAGTGATGGACTGTGGCTTGGAAATAAAAGCTGAAATAAACCCTTTTCCTCCCTAAGTTGCTTTCGGTCAGAGGGTTTCATCACAGCAATAGAAAGGAAGCGACAACACCTTGGAAACCTTGTGAGTCTGGTCTCTACTGTGTACATTTCCCCAGCACTCTGTTCTTCCAAACACCCACCAGGATGGCTCGTTCAGCTCTGCTTGTAGCATTCAAGAGCCTTTTCCAGCCCAAAGCCACAAATTCTTGTACGTTTCTCCTGAAAACTGGCTCCACAGTCCTGTGACCCACAGGGCATTATCACAGCAATGACCCCCACACACACACACGCATACTCCCGGTACTAACTTCCTCTTGGTTACTTTCCTAGATACTGTGGCAAAATACCTAACAAAAGCAACTGTAGGAAGAATTGATTTTGACTTAGTGTCCATCAAGATGAGGAAGTCATGGGAACAGGAGCTTGAGATGTCTGCTCACATCACACACATTGTCAGGAGAGGGGGGGAAGGGGAGAGGGAGGGAGGGAGAGAGAGACAGAGACAGAGACAGAGAGAGAAAGAGAGAGGGAGAGAGACAGAGAGAGAAAGAGAGAGGGAGAGAGGGAGAGAGAGACAGAGACAGAGAGAGAAAGAGAGAGGGAGAGAGACAGACAGAGAGAGAGAGAGAGAGAGAGCGAGAGACGGTTGTGCTAGTGTTCACTTAGCTTTCTGCTTTTCATGCAGCCCACCACTCCACCCGGTGGAAGGGTACTGCCCACAGTTAGGTGTGTCTTCCCACTTCAGCTACCGTAATCTAGACAATGCCCTACAAACACACCCAGAGGCTTCTCTTTTGTGGTTTTTCGATCCTGTGAGGTTGTCACTCAGTATTAACCACCACACTGTTCGGTGGTCCTGTGGCAGATTAGCGATGCTAACTGGGGTCCCGACACCCCTACTCATCTCTGAAGCAGCTCCAGAAGAGCGGTGACCTTTGCCATTTGTCAATAAATTTGATCTTGCTGATCTGTCAGAGGCAAAATATACAAACAAAAGGTCAATACTAATACTAATATTCCCACGCTTCAACAATCAGGCTGCTGGGTCTGTGATGTCTTACGCAAACACATGGATGACCCACAGTGCCTTACCCAATAGCTAGACTCAGGGAGGCAACTCATAAAGTTTGCTGCTTAACAAGTTAACGACCTACCATTCAGTGGCTCTCTGATGTCAGTTTGCCCAGGAGTCCTACAGTGATAAGGCTAGGCTGCTTCCCTCTCAGCTGCTGTAAGTGAACATGCCCAGCCTTAAGCAGAGTGGTGAGAGGCATCTGCTGCTCTCTTGCAGTGAATTTCAATACATCCCTTGATCTCCTCGTAGCCTGGTAGATCCTTTCACCACCCCCACCCCTGGCTTCCCTACATTTGCACAGCACACCACACTTTATCTCCGTCTTTCCATTTCCTCTCCACCCAGCTTCTCCATTATGAACCCTGGGTGACAATACACTTCCTACCAGTTGGTACCTACTGAGGTAAGGAACTTATTACCACATCGTCATCAGTGTGCATCCTGTTACCCTCACCTAAGTGATGGACCGTCTGAGGTTCAAGGAAAGGTTGCCCAAGGACATGCAAAAAGGAAAAGGCAGAGCCAGGGTTTGAATCCAGTTCTAGATGAGCCCTACTATGTGCCAGGCATCATGTCAGGTGTTTAGATAGCGTATCCCATTGGAGATACCAGCAATCCTTCCTGGGAGGGGTTATAACTGCAATTGCTACCGCGCCTTTTTCCTCTCTGATTTCCCCTCTCTTTTTCTTCCTAAAAAATCCAAACATACAGAAAACATTTGCCATTTATCCTTCATTTCAATTCCACATCTGTTGACATTTTCCTCAATTTGTTCTATGTTTTCGGTGCCAACATTTTCCAAAGTAAATCATAACCATCCCAAGATTCCCTTTAAAAAAACATGGAGGTGGAGCATTGAATCTGTGTTATTCTCTGGAAGCTGGTGGGCTTTCAATAAGTAGTCGCTGAATGAAAGGATCTCAGGGTTCTCCATGACAACCAAAAGCAGTAGGTGCTATCAGAAGAGGAAACTGAGGCACGGGAAGGGAACTCATCTTGGAGGAGGTAATGAGGCTGAGTGCCCTGGAACTCTCTAGAGGCAATTCCCACACTCTCTTAGTCCATGTGCCCTGTCTAGACACCAGCTTCTGGGGCACCAGGATGTGGACGCAGCTGCCAGGAGCAGGTCACACCTCTGAGAACCCGAGAACTCTCACAAAGTCTGGGGTGTAGGCAGAATGCTCCTTCCCAGACGGGTGACCTTTGGGGTTTGTTATGAATAGAGATTCTTTCTGGAGAATGTGATGGCTGATGGAAGGAGCCTGCGTCCCCAGACTTAACACCCAGGAATGTGGATAGGCATTTCCAGCCTCTCCCCCAGAGACTAGAAACTGGCTCTCTCCATAGCTCCGGTTCTAAGCAGCTCTCATGGACATCCAGCTACCAGGGCGGAGGCCTGGCGCCATCCATCCTCAGCTGGGAGGCTGAGGATAAAGGGCTTTAACACCAAAGACTGCTAAGGTCCATCTCTGCCTTCCCAGCTATGTGCCTGGACAGGCACCAACCTGGGCAAGCCAGTGTTTTCACATCATCAGAAACAGATGATTATCAAAATGACTTTGTACCAGGCCTGGCAGGGGAAGGCTGACCAGGCACCTAGAATAACCTTCATTTTTGTGGTGCTGCATATAGGGCTCAGTGCACCATGTGGTAGGCAAGTGTTCTGTCCTAGAGCTCCCACTCCAATCCCTATGCGTCCTATTGGCTGTTTTTCTGCAGTAGGCGGGGCCCATTTCCTAGCCGTGGTCCCTCTTGGGTCTTCCTCAGCATCCTTCACCTCTCCTTCCACCCATGCAGTGTCCCCTCTCAGCGTATGTAATTGCTGCACTCTCCTGTGCTTTCCAAAGTCTGCATGTTGTCTGTGCTAATGTCATGTGAGCAATGACTGTGAGCCCAAGGAAGGTGCTCGCCAGGAGAGCAGGAAGTCCTGAGCTGATCCCCCACCAAACGCCAGCTGTGATGCTGAGTAATTATCCAAGTTCTAGGGAGGCAGAGACAGGCAGATCTCTGGGACTTGCTGGCAGTCAGCCTAGTCTACGTGGCCAGTTACAGGTCAGTGAGAGAACCTGTCTCAGAAAACAGTAGATGGTGACTGAGGAGCAATACCAGAAACTGACATGTATGTGAATGTCACATACATTCACCCCACCCCTCACCCCCCCCAAAATAATCTCACATACAAAATAGTTGCTCAGTGTTCGGTATATGCCAGGTACTATGCTGGCCTCTTCTAATTTTTTTTTTTCCAGTTTTTTGGGGCAGGATTTCTCTGTTGTAACTCTGGCTGTCCTGGAACTCACTCTGTTAAACAGGCTGGCCTTGAACTCACAGAGATCCGCCTGCCTCTGCCTCCCTCTAGTGCTGGGATTAAAGGAGTGCACCACCACCGCCCAGCTGCCTCTTCTAATCTTTAGGATGGTCCTGTGCTAGCTTGTAGGCATGCACATTTTGAAGAAACCAAGGCACGTAACTATTGAGTAACTCATCCAGAGATGCACATCGAGGAAAGGCTGGAGTTGAGAGTAAATTCAAGACAGTATCAACCTCCAAACTCAGGAGAAGGGAGCCTAGAACACTCTTCTCACCTCTAATAGGCTCTGTCCACCAGAGTACCAACAGGTGGCTCCAGGCAGGGGCATCAGTGCCCATCCAAGGAGATTGATCTTCCTCAGCTAAGTCAGGTCCCAGAAACCTGAGGTCCAGGGGACAGATGCTGTCTGAGCATCTCTGGACCGGAGCAAGCTACTTCTGGGTTCTTTCCAGACCAGAGGTGAAGTTTGCCTTTAAGCTTTGGTAGTAACAATAGTAAGGATGGCCATGACTCTTATGTACAGAGCAGTCTGTCTGTACAAGATCCTGGGGCACTGTGCTGCCATGACTCTTATGTACAGAGCAGTAAAGATCCTGGAGCACTGTGCTGCCGTGACAAGCCAGTTCACTGTCTGCATGAATCCTAACAATAGTCCCTTCCTCCTCGTCAACATACCTATGCAAAGGCTGCAGGACTCAGGCTGATGAGATTTCCAGGCACCAGGCCAGGGTTTCATTCCTGCATTGGTGGGTCCAAGGTACGGACCCTGATTCATTGTCAGCCTCCCTGTGGTCTGGGATGAAGGGAGCTGCTGAGGGCCTGCAGGCACCTGATCCTGGTCCCTGCTTCCTTCTGTGCCTCCTCCTACTGAAGGCACCCAATTATCTCAGTGAGAGGGAGGTTCATGCCCCCCCTAACACACACACCCTGCAGGTTCTAGTCCCACAATACACATTGATCTGAATGGAGAGGAACATGAAGTGAGTGATTTTGATTCAGGGAGGCAAGCCATTACCAGGAGCTATACTGAGCCCCTTTATCTACACAAACTTAATGTTTCTCCCCATCCCCCATCTGTAGTTCACTTTCCATCCAGGTCATCTGAGTGGTTCTGTGTGCACATGCAGGCTCTGGCCACATGCAGGTCCTGGCCACATGCAGGCTCTACTCATGATTCTCCACACACCTCAGCCCTGCACACCAGTGCCTGTCACTTCATAAGAGGCCAGAGGCCAGCAGGGACTCCCATGTTTGAGTTGCCCAGAAAGTAGAAAGGTGTTGTAAAAGAGACACATCTCTGCTCCAGTGGGGAATGGCCGAGGTCAATTTGCATTATAGTCTTGGAGAAAAGCACTTGCTAAATGATCAGTGTGTGTGCAACAAACCCACTTGGAAACCTGGGCTCCGAGAAGTGAAGAGACTAAATCAAGGTGACAGATCAAGTAAATGACCGAACCAATATAGCCGGGTCTGTCTTACTCCTCGGAACCAACTTCTCCCTGTCCAAACGCCAGTCAGTCGGATTTAGAAGGTGCTTGCAGGCCATCTTTCCCCCTCAGTGTTGAAGGTGGGACCCAGGTATTTATACTGCCAGGCAAGTTCCCCACTACTGAGGCCCACCCCCAGTCCCAACCACTTTTTAATAGGCAATGAGTCCAGAGGGTGAGTGCAGAGACCCAGGATTCAACTTGTGGGGTCAAATCCCAGCTCAGCCTCCTGCCTTTGTGCTGCTGCTGCAAAAGCCATTTCACTCTTTGATACTTAGCTCCTCCTTCAATAAAATGAGGATTACAGCGATAGCTTCCTGGGATGACAGGATGACGTAGGGATGACTTTCAAGCAAAACCCTCGGAGGATGCAGTGGTTTCTCCAGACCCCCTCTGTGTGTGTCGTATGTGCACATACGTGTGTACATATATGTGGAGGTCAGAGGTCGGCATCAAGTGCCCTCTTTTATCACTCTCTGCCTTATTTCTGGAGACAGGCTCTCTCACTGAACCTGGAGCTCACTGATTTGGCTAGACTGGCTGAGCAGCAAGCCCCAGGATCCTCTTGTCTCTGTATCCCCAGTGCTGGTATTATAGATGCATGCAACCATGCCCAGCTTTTACATAGGTGATGGGGATCCAAACTCGATCATGATCAGAGTAGCAAGCGTTTTACTGTCTGAGCCATCTTTCCAGGCTCATCGGTGCAGTTGTTTCTGCCTGACCCCACCCTTCCTGCTGCAGGGATGAAGATCTATGTTTGTGATGGGGGTGATGCCCAGAGTATTCCTCAGCTCTAACCTATACCTCCTGGGGCACCTTGGGCAGTGCCCAAACCACTGGGCAGCACAGCCTCAGCCTTCTTGAATGAAGGGAGCGGACAGGAAGTCCCCATGGCTCCATGCCACCAGCACCACCAGCTCCGGAGAAAACACACCATTACTGGAAGCCCAGCTAGGCAGAAGGGGTGGAAGTGGCTGTGTCATAGGAAACCACATGAGGCTAGCCAAACCACGTGGGGCTGGCTCACTGGGATGTTTACGGAAATGCTGGCCCCGAGGTCGCCCAGCTGCCAGGCTGGGATCTCCTGGGTACCCTCGGGCCTCCAAGTGCCAGCTTGGCAGAAACTATCAAAAGCTGCAGCTGGACCCTGTTTACCTCCATGCCCCTCCTGGAAGAGAAGAGTGAGGGTCAGATGAGTGGGCAGGGCCAGCCGTCCTCCAGACTATCCCTGGGCACCGTGCTGCAATGGGTGAACTGGGACGAGGCCTTTTCTAAATACCCCTGGGAAAGTGACATTCCCTCAGGAGATGCACACAGAGAGGGGACGCTAGAGGCAAGGGCTTGGGTTCAGACTCTGCTTGTGACGTCACTGACTGTCTAACCCTGTAAGGCTAATACAACCTTTCAGTGCCTCTGTTTCCTCACCTCTGGAGTAGGGACGGGGCAACAGTACCTTTTGTGAGGATGCTGACACAATCAAAAGATTTAATATTTAAGGTTGCTCAGAACCATCCGTGTCTGATACGGAGTACTCTAAAAGTCTTCGTTGTCAATCAAACATCTGTATTCAGACCTGAAATGATGGAGGAGCTGAAGTCGTGAGTGTAAATCAGACTTAGATCCTGTTGAGGGGCTTCAGTGCTATGCTAAGGGGTGTGCTTTGGGGCCATTACCCACCCCCAGTCACAAGAACAGTTGACTAGGGTCTAGCATTTGCCTCTTCAGTCTCTGTAGGAACAGGGAAGAGCTGGCCCTGTTGGGTTCATTCATTGCTTTTTGGGAGACCCTGTCTAGATCACCCGTGTTCCTCATCTGGCTGTGGAATGAACAGACAGACACACGGTGCTTCTGAGCCCTGAGCACACTGTAGGCCCTGAGCCTTCTAGTCACTGGTTTCCAGCCAGGCTTTCCTCAACCTCTGCACCCAGAGGAGGGGTTCCTTGTTATAAGCCATTCAGGAGAGGGCACACTTGCCACAGTTAACTGTCTTGCAGAGTGCACCCCTGCCCACAGCCACTCTCTCAGTCCAACTGAGACCTGACCTTGTGTCTCTGAGCTGCCTGCATATGTCCTAGGAGAAGCTATCTCCTAACCTCCCAATCTCTAAGGACCCACAGGGCTGGACCCCGCTACCCTGGGTGTCTCCACACAGGACTGAGCAACACCAGAGTCAGGAGAGATCAACAGGAGGAACACTGGCTGTGTGGCTTCCAACTCTGGGCCTCTGTCTACCCTCCTGAGGGTGTGGGACTCTTGGATTTAGACAGGCTTCTCCAAGCTGGGATGTAGCTTAGTTGGTAGCATGCTTGTCTAACATACACAAAGCCCTGAGTTCAATTCCTAGCACTGTATAAACTGGGTGAGATAGCCCATACCTGTAGCTGCAGCACTTGAAAGGTGAAGGTAGGAGGATCAGAAGTTCAAGGTCATCCTCGGCTACAGGGCAAGCTTGAGACTACCCTGGGCTGAGTGAGAGTGTCTTAGGAAAAAACCACACTCCTCCATGGGGTCTTAGGGGCTGCTCCATTTAGGACACCCCCATACACACACATTGCAGAACATTTCTCTTGTGCATGCTTTAAACCTAGAGGTTTTCAGGAGGCTGTGCTGTGAGTGGAGGGGCTGCTGTCTGGAGAGCTACCCTGAAGGCAGCTATGAGCAGAGAGAACGGGGCTTCCATCTCCCACCCAGCGAAGGCCCAAGCTGATGACTGGAACAGTGACTCTGCTCCTTCTTGACACATTTGCCACCACATGACTAGAGCCCTCAGGGGTGGCTCCTAACCAAGGCCCTTTAGCCAATGTGCCCCCACCCCCTCCTGCACAGCAGGGACGGGAACAGTCAGCTCCAGGCCAGGCCACGTGGTCATATGGTTCTCAGTTTGCGGACCACATATGACTCAGAAGCTGGAAGAGTCCCAGGACGCAAAGGGGCAACCTGTGATGTCACCACTGGGGACTGGGCCTTTTAGAGATACCTGACATTATTCAGGCGGCGATGGGAGTGGGACTCTGACACACCTCAGACAGCCTTCCCACCTCTCCCAGCAGCCCTGCAGTATGCTCAAGGCTGTCCTATCATTCCCCACCCCAGCTACCAACATGCTCCCCAGTTGTGGCCTGCTCAGCCACAGCTCCCCTCAGCCCCTTCGCCCCATCATGGCTGCATCCGGACTCAATCCCACCGCCGTCAGGCCTCTTCTCCTTCCTGCTTTTGCTCAGATCACCCGGATGACACCTACACTTGCTTCCCAATTCAATGTCACGTCCTCCCAGGCTGGCTCCGGCCTCCCTCTCTTTTTCCTCAGCCTACCCTACTAGCTGTGTGGGAGTCGTCTCTGCTGGCCTCTGTCCCCAGGCCCCTTGAACTCGCTGTGAGCAGGGACATGCTTTTCCTTCTTCTTTAGCCCCGAGGCATGGCCTATCCAGCCGGGATTTGTAGACTGAATGCATGGATGACGGGTGGATAGATGGATAGATGCGTGTAGAAATGGATGGACAGATGGGTCAAAGGTGGATGGACAAGTGGATAGACATGATTGGTGGAAAGCTGGACATGTGTATAGACGGACAGTGGCACCTATAGAGACCCCTAGGGAAGAAGTGGGTTCTTGGAACTGGGGTCTTCCGACCAAGGCAGGGGCTCTCAGGTGGGACAGGGATAGTCTAGCCTGGTATCTGCTCCCTGGCTTGGTGCCTGATCAGCTGGTCCCGACTTAACAAAGTATCCTGGATTCTGAGTTACACTGTGGATCTCGGCATTCCTGAGGTGCTGCCTCCAAGTCTGTCTCTGGGTCAGAGCTGTCCCTCTGGAAACAAGGGATCTCCAGGTATATAAAACATAGACTTCTGGGCCTGGAGGCGGGAGACTAGAAAATGAGAATTAGTTCTCACCCATTTTACAGAGAAGGAAACTGAAGGCAAAGTCAAAGAATTTGCCCAAAGGTACACAGCAATAAAGCCGGGATTGGAGCCTGGGACTTGGAGCTGGGACTGGAGCCAGGGATGGAACCTGGTTCTTCAGGCCACTGATTGGTTCTGACACCTACATGCTGGGATCTGTAGCTTTTCCCTGGCATGCTGTCCTGAGAGTATGTTCTCATACCAACTTCCAAAGTCCTGTCGTGTGCCATCCTAACCCTCAGCTCGTCAGCAGCTACACACTGGGCACCACCCCCATGCTCTTCCATTGCTCTGAACCCCCCCCCCCCACTGGCTTACAGCTGCATACCATGACTGTCCTGTGTATGTGCTATGGCCCCACATTCCAGCCCCCCTGTGAGAGCATGTCATTTCCCACGCGCTCCTTGCCAGCGCAGATTTCAGCCAAGTGGTAAGTTGTCCAAGTCCACAGCTGTCTCTGGGGATCTGTCACACGGCACCTGGGACCTCAGGGCCAGGGGCGGACTTTCAAATTCCTGCTCAGCCTGCAGAACATGTGGAAGGAGAAGCCACAGGAGGGACCCTGGGGGTTGGATGTTTGTAGTCAGCTGAGCAGGTGACCATCCCCCAACCCATCCCCGCCCCATCACAGCAGAGGCAGGGTTGTGGGAGGCATTCATTTTTGAGATGCAGCCTCCAGCTTTGGGGGTGGGAGTCCATGCCTCTTCTATGATTCACATGACACTGCTGAAGATGCAGAATGAGTCAGCACTAAAGGGCTGAGTGTAGCTGTGTGCAACAGGAGATTCCGTGAACAACTCAAGATAGAGATCGAAAGAATTCATCAAACCAAGACAAAATTAATAACAGACACATACCCCTGAGCAGGCTGACCAGAGGTCCAAAGTAGAGAAAGGACTGGGATGTGTCTCAGGGGCAGAACACCTACCAAGGTTACACAAGGCCCTGGATTCCATCCCCAGCATCCCCTGCCAAGTAAAATAAAATACACAGCAAAAAGGTGGCAATAACCTGGACCTAGAGATTAAGTAATCTGAAGGCCTCGGGGAACCAGTGATACACTTACGAATCTGGAAACCAAAAATCTGGGGAAACAAGCAATTCTTAAGAAGATTTAAGGTACCAAAGGAGGGGTCTGGGGTGATGGCTCAGTGGGCAGTGTATGCAAGCTTGAGGACCGAGTGAATCCCCAAAACACATATGTAAACTCTGAGTCTGGCAATGTGTATCAGTAATGCCAGCACTGAAAGGCAGAGAAAGGGGATCCCAGGGGTTCACTGGGCAGCCAGCCTATTGAAATCAGTGACTCCAGGTCAGAGAGAGAGACCCTGTCCCAAAAAATAAGGTGGAGAGCCACAGAGGAGGAAACTCAACACTGACTCTGGCCTCCTCGCACGTACCCACTGGGGTCCATATCCTCTCTCAGGCACACATACACACAAACACCAAAATGTCCAAAGACTGGACCAGGAACAAGTGGAGGATTGAAGTGGAGGAGTCCAGATCAAGACCCTACTAGCCGCAAATCTTCAGACCCAGGGGGCTCGGGTAGCAAAGCGGTTCTGAACTGCAGGAAACAATTCTTACATTGTACAGATTGTAAGGGAGACAGGAAAGGGGAGGGGAAGCCACCAAGCCAGCCATTTGATAAGTGACAACCATTACAAAAGCCAGATAAGGCAACACAAAGGGACAGTACAGAGGCATTTCATTTATGAGCACAGATGAAGACACTAACTAAGATACTAGCTGAATCCAGCAAGCTTCAAATAATGACATTCCCTCACTATTAGGAAGTTTATCCCAGAGAAAACATCAACAATGGAGAACTCGCCAGCATATCTGCCTCAGAGGATCAAGGGGAAAAAATAGCCCGGTGTTCATAAAGCCCGGAGCAGACACAGCTCTTAGACAAGGTCCATCGTCTTCATGGAAGAGAAGTACCTGAATCTCACGGAGCATTTCATACCCCAGAGCTGTGTATATGTCCTGAAGGGCCAGGAAAAGGTGAGAACAGCATGCTGCTGCCGTGATCTGAGGCCCGGTGCCAGATTGGTTGGTGAGCGAGGGAAGAACGGGAGAGATGCCATTCTTGAAGGGAGAGACAAGGATAGCCAAATCAACAGACAGATATTAAATGGGATTCAGCAAGGCTTTCCAGTGCTGTCTTTGCATCAGCAGTAACTAACCAGAAGGAATACTCAAACTCATGTCAGCTCAAATGGAGGGAGGGGTGTCTGTGGGACTATATAAATATTAAAAACAGTGGTCACATATAAATATATACATGCACATATATATATGCAGATATCATTACTCCTTAACCCTTAATTATGTAAATTAAATCTACAAGGAGAGTTCAGGACACATATGTAGCTCTAGGTGTCATAAGGGATTCAGCTTTCTTTTTTGCTTTTGTTTTCTGAGCCCAGGGTCCCTCTGTGTAACCCAAGCTAACTTTACATTCCACTGTCCTCCCGCCTCAACCTCGTAAGCGCTGGGATGGCGTGTGTGCTCCTCTATGCCTGCCTCCAGTCTCCGTTTTTCATTTTTATTTTATCTCCACCTGTGTATGAGATCTATCTTCAAGGTACCCTCATGTTCCAAGGTGGCTGCCAAACTCCACCATCGTATCTTTGACCAGAAGCAAGAGAAAGAGAGGAACAGTGGTGAGACACAAACAAGAAAGCAAGCAAACAAAAACCCTCCTTTTAGGGACTGCTTGCCGAATTTGCACCCAGTGCTTCTGCTTGTCTCACCGCTGGAAGCTAGCCACATGACCTTACCTAGCGGCCACGCCGAGTGTATCTTGTCTTAAACAAACTCAGGGCTTGGCGATGGTGGCAGGACATAGAGACGGTTATTGACACGGGCATTACGCAGGTCTGTCTGAGGCCCAGCGAGGGAATGGAGTTTCTATGCAGCCACAGAGCAGATGAGCAACCAGAACAGGGCATTAAGTCTGGCTCACGGTTGACTGTGCAGCAACAGCTGTCTATGCTCACCTCGGCATGCCCAGCACGGAGCTCAGCTGCTTCTCACTCCTCATCTGCCCGAGTCAGGGCCTGTGCCCCATTCCTCTGCTTCTCCTCTACTACTACCAAGTGACTGTGATCTGCCTTTCCAATCTCCCCGTGGCCATGCCTAGACTCAGTAAGCTTAGGAAGGACCAGGGTAGGGGGCTACAAACAGCAAGTGCCCAGGCCGGCCACACCATTTCTTCTGCCTACTTTTCTAGAGGTGGCTCTTATACCCCCCACAGTGGCAGGCATACCCTGTGTGTGATCACAAGGGAGCATGTAGACTCCCCGCTTGTTTGTTCTCTTTCGTGATAGGGTCTTGCTTTATAGCTCAGGCTAGCCCACTGTGTGCTGGGTTCATAGGTGTGTTCCACTAAAATGAGTGGAAGTATTGGGAGCCACAGCCTTCTCCTAGCACCTCAGTTTAAACAGGATCTCATGAAGCCATTTTAGACTCAAACTTGTAAAAATCTCTCCCACGGGTACGTCCCCAACTGCGGCTTCCCTGTCGGGTGGAACAACCATAGCCACTTGCGGCTGGCCATCCCCAGGCGGGAAGCTGCGTGGGAATGCGGTGTGGATGGTGTGGTTCTTACTGCGTGTCCACCCTGCCTTTGGTCGGAGCTCTGCGAGTTGTGCGAGTATAGAAACTCAGGAGAAAAGCTGTCAGTGGGGCGATCTGACATTAATCTCTATTTAATGCAGGTGTTATGATATATTTATAGTGTGCAGGCATGGGGCAAGTCCTTGGTCCCAAGAATGGAACCCATTGGTTAAGACAAGGATATTGGGGCAGCCTCATTTGGATGTGGGGACTCTGTGCTTCCAGCTGCGGCACAGATAAGCATTAACCAAGCCACATGCCTTTGCTTCTGTGAAACAGGCAGCGCAGCAGGGTACTGGCCAAGACTTATGTTCGGAGCAGCAGAACTCCGATCGCTCTCAGGATGAGACAGGGTTCCAAGCCAGCTTCGACTCCCTCTTAGCTCTAGAACAGTCCCACAAAACTCACTATGTAGCCAAGGACAACCTTGAACTTCTGATCCTCCAACTCCACCTCCCAAGTGCTGGGATTGCAGGTGCACACCACCACACCCAGTTTGTTATGCAATGCTGGGAAGCCCAGGGGTGTGCACATGCCAGGCACACACTCGACACCTGGCTTCAAGTCCCATGTCCTTCAATTCCCACACCCATTGATGGGATCTTGGGGATGTCTCCTGCACACAATGGCTGCAATGTTGGAGAGTCCCACATTTGTGGGGCAAATTCTTGCAAAGTCCAGCTCACAGGAAGCCGCATGCCTGCCTGGCACCTGCCCTGAATAAGCAGGGCTGCTACACTGGGTCCCTCCCCTAGGCATTTGAACACACTGTTCCCTCTGTAACATTCTACCTCAGAGCCTTCTTTCTTGGCTCTCAGAAATGGCATCTCCCTCAGAAGGTTGTCGCCCAGCCTTAGTCTGAACAAGGGGACCCCCTGGTGTTTCCATGGCTGTCTCTGTCCCCTAGGCTCTGTTCCCCAGGTCTGCATTGTGTCTCCAGTCCTGCAGAGCACCTTGGGGCTGGTAGAATTCAACAAAGATGATTTAGCTTCATCAGATCAGCAGAGGCCAGCAAGTGCCAGCACACAGTAGGCTCAGCTTGCTCAGGCTGAGCCACGCTAGGCCACCTTTTGTAGCGGGACACTTGGAAGAAGCTTTTGCTATTTTGGTTCCTTTAAAAATGCAAAATAGCCTTTGGACTAGGTTTCTGTTCCCAACCCAGGTGTGGTGGATGATTATGAGTTTGATTTGGAATGCTTGATGCTGGTGGCTATAATTTGGTTAGGTGAGGCTGTTTCGTCGTGTGTAGCTTGTCCTTAGGATTGTGTGCCGCTTGGGTTTATGGGAACTTTTGCTTAGAGTATAAAAGGTTGAAGCTCTGAGAGCTGGGGAGGGTTGTTGGTTTGTTGGTTGGTTTGTCCCTCGGCTGGTTAGTCTGTCATTGGTGCGTTGGTTCTTGCATAGAAGAACATTGGTTGGAGAGATTGGGTTTGCAGATAGTGAGCTGAGACGCTAGTCTGTCAGCTAGAACTCTCCAAGCTTAGGACAGCCTAAAATTGCTGTGAAGATTTCTTTCTCTCTATCACTATAAAAGCTGCCTGCAAAAGCGGTGAAAATTTCTTTCTGTCCATTCTTTCTCTTTCCTTAAATAGACGGTAGAAGATTGTAGTTCTCACTACTACAACCTTTAGAGCCCAGGAGGCAGGATCGGGAGGCTTCTGGTTGCCAAGAGCAGACAGGCCGCCAGGGAAGCTCTGCTCTAGGTCACACCCACCTCTGGGTGGCTGCCAGTCTCCCTGCCAGAAACCGCAGGCTGGATCTGGGCTGCCCAGAGTTCGGGCCACAGGGCTCAGGACGCTGTGGGTGAGATCTGCGAAGGGGTGTTTGCCACTCGCTTCTGGTCTCCACGGGCCCCTGGGGGGTGGGGCAGGGGCCCTGGCAGGGCTGCAGATGCTGTGGCAGAGGCTTGGGCCATAGGCCTTTCTTGCTGGGAGCTGAGGAGCTCAGAGGCCCCTGCCGGCTTGTCCTCAGCGCTTGGCACTGGCAGTGGCTCGTGCTTCACATACTGTCAGACACATTCTTGGCGGCGTCCACGGCCTCGCCTTCAGGTAACTGGGCTCATTCCTGGGACGATGGAAAAAGAGTGAGAACCATATGTGGCATGTGTGTGTGTTGCATGCGTGTGCGTGTGCGTGTGTGTGTGTGTGTCTTTGTCTTTCCCTCTTTCTCTCTGTATGAATCTTGTGGTGACCTCATAGCCTCTAGAACATAAATACTCAGGTCTTGCTTCCCAGGTTGGAGCTGGCTCCACAAGGGACACGGTGACATGAGGTGCACCCCACTGATCCATCTTCTGGCCATCTCCTCCCTCTGCCTCCTCTCAGTGGTAAGGAATCCTGGTCTTGAAAGGCAGTAGAGTTCTGGGTGGGTCGGATGGATATATGGTCACAACTTGGGATCCTCAGGAGGACCTATGCTGAGGACAATCTGGTTTCTGTGCCCAGGAGCCCAGGTGCCCAAACAGCTGCTTATTGCAAGCTCTGCTGTGTGACCACAGGCAAGTGCCCTTCCCTTGCTGAGCCTCAGCCTCAGTTGAATGGGTACAACGTTCATGAGGCCTCAGGGGAGATTGTTGAGGGGAACTACTCTGCAGAGGAGAGCACAGGCCCTGGAGCAAGGCAAGTGTCCAAAAGAGGACAGTGACCCCGGCAGAGACCCTCAAGTCTCCTCCGTAGAAACTAAATCTGACTTGAGTGTTGCATAACCCTGAACCAGGGCAGGAATGGGTGCTGGGGTCTGAGTGCAAAGCACAGTGCGTAAGGGCACAGCTTTCGGTTCCTCAGGCAGCCGGTGACCCTCTGACTCCAGTTAGAACAGGAAACATCTCTATGGGTGAATGTCATTGTCCCTTGGGGTCACATGGGACATTTTAAAAACTGGCTTGTGCATAGTTCCACCTCGCCTCCCAGGGCAGCAGTCTTGTGAGGCATTGACCTGTTTTGGTCAAGGGTAAGCAACTTGCCAAAGCCACAGTGCAAAGAAACATTAGAACAAAAACATGGGACAATGGAGCCTGGGACAGACAGGGGTGTGTCTTGAGGAGACCCCAGTCTGTGTCTCACCATCCCAGTGGGCAATGCCTCACAGTGAATGTTGAGTTCCGGGTAACACGGGAACACAGGGCCTGGAGCCATGGGGTGTGGGCATAAGCCTCTCCCTCCCTGACCTCAAGAGGTCTCCCTGGCAAGGCCAGGACCCACTGGCTTCCAGTCTTGGAAAGGGAGAGATGGGCAGAACAAGATGCAGGAGTGTGTGCTCAGTCTCCTGGGCTCGTGGGAGGGAGAGGGGTTCTGAGAGGCTGAGGAAGAGCAGCCCTAGATTGGCCACTGGAGTGACAAGTTGATTGGCATCTGGAACAGAAACCCAGGGATGTAGTCATGGAGAGTATTCGAAGCTGCGTCCTCGGGGGGGCGGGGGATTCTAGGTCTCCCATGCAGGCTGTGGGCTCCTGGCTCTGGGCTGAGGCAGAAACAGGAAACCTGGAAACAGCAAAGCCCTGTCGATCAGGGGCTGACTGTGACCAGATTCCTAGTTACTTGTTCTGCGGAGACCAAAGCAAATATGGGGACTCCATGGTTAGCAAGGGTGTGGGAGAGGAGGGGGCCAGCAGGGACCACATCTTCCATAGGCTAGACAAGAACACCCACTCTGCCTTGTCACTGTCCTTGAACAAATGGGTAGACTGAGGCAGAGGCTCAGCTGCTACTGGAGACCCCTGGAGGATTATGGGTAGGCACAAGAGTTCAGTTTGGGCTCTGACTTCCCGAGAGTCTGGATTCTGGTCCTATCCCACGAATTGTTTTTGATCTGTTTTGTCATCATTGCTTTGGAGTTTATTTTGAAACAAAGTGTCACTTCTGTACCTCAGGCTGGCCTGGAACTCACTGTATAGCTCAGGCTGACTTTGAACTTGAGACGATTCTCCTGCCTCAGTCTCCCAAGTGTTATTTTGTTGTCTTTAAATCAGACAAGCTCTGCACACCTCACAGGAGAGTGCTAAGCAGACGGCCTGTTCACACAGCACTCACAGTGGCAGGCATCATTAGTGCATTTTCCTGCAGGCCTGGGGCTCAGTAAAAGGCTTGTTTTCTGCTCAGCCAGTCCTGGTCAGACAAGGGAATCAAACCCCTGCTCTGAAAGTCCTGCCTCTTTCCTCTCAGGCCAGCCAACTCTAGGTGAGTTACCCCAGAATGTATTATATCCCATATTGAGATTACACAGAAGGCTCGGAAAGATGACAGTGTGTGTTCATGACAGGTTCCCAGAGACTGCTGGTCCAAGGACCCTCTGGAACCTGAAATTCCGCAGCATGCCCGCCTTAGGTGGGAGCCCCAGGTCCTGGACAGGCAGTCACTCTTGGGCGGCCCCTGCTGCCCACAGTGAGAACTGCGGTCCTTGGAAAGCAGGTTTTGGGGACTCTGGGTCCAGGGGTAGGCAGGATGGGGGCTGTGGTAAAGGAATCACTTCCTCTTTGGGTCAATCAGGAGGTTTGGAGTCTTTAATTTCCTTTTTCTAAATCACAAATCCTCTATATAAGGTCGTCTACTCCTGCTAAAGATTGACCCTCCACTGGTGGGGAAGCGGTGGCATCTTGAGTGACAGCTCCTCCTTGGTCCCACCCTCTCAGGAGCCCAATGGCATCTGGCACTTCATTTAGGTATTTCTGTTCTGGGTGAGCAGCACAGTTGTGTCACTGAGGTGAAGCCTTGTCCCTGCAATGACTGGGTACTGGGCCCATGGCTCAGTTTTTGCCTGCTACAGATGTCTACTTCTCTGGGGCCATGAGTCCACACCAGGGACTTAGGCTTGGCACAGTTCCCACATTTGGCTATGGGCAATCACTTTCCCCCTTTGGAGTCAATTTCTCCACCTGTGCAGGGTGGTGAGGGAGTGGAGTGCAGGTATGGGGGTATGGAGTCGGGGTGGGCTGGGCCAGAGGGGCTTTGAACCTAGCTGTATTTTAGAAGTTTCTAGAAAGCTTATTAAGTAGATTGTAGGTCCTGTCTCTGTGACTTGTAGTCCTGTGAGTCCCAGAGGAGGCCCAGGAATCTGTATTTCCCCTTTCCTGGCTAATCTGATGTGCACTCAGGGCTGTGAAACATGTTGGCTGTGTCAAGACCAGAAAATTCTATGTTCTGTCTGATTTCTTCAGCCTGAGGGTAAGAACTCACGCAGAAACTGTTGGCTCCACTTCCACTCAGGCTTTCAGTCGTTCCTTCCAGCGAGTAGGGAGCCATAGAGACCAGAGGTTACCGTTTATTGCAATTAACAAAGATGATCACCAGGGTTAACCACATTCAGGAGCCCGAGGAGACGGCTCAGTGGGCAAAGCGCTTGCAAACGTGAAGACCTGAGACCAACCCCAGCACCCATATGTAAAAGCCAGCACCCCGCCCCCCATCGCTGAACCGGCAGAGACAGGAAGATCCTCGGGGTTCACTTGGCTAGGCAGCCTAACCGACTGGTGATCGTCAGGCCCAGTGAGAGACCCTGTCTCTAAAAAAATAAGGCGGGGCGTGGTAACGGCAGTCACCCGTGGCGATTCCTTCACATCTACACACTTGAATGTGCACACCAGAAAAAAACAAGCTAACCATATTGATGACCTCCTATCCATGCTCAGGGGTTAGTGGCATCATTTCTTGCCCTCATTTTACAAATGAGGAAACCCGGGCTTGGAGAGCTCAAGAACTCTCAGGTCACTCAGCCAATAAGGCAGAGCCTAGAACGGAAGCTCTGCCCGGGGTCCTGGCTCAGGGTCACAGCATCATGCTGCCTCTTGGGAGCATCATGGGATGGACCGGGTTCAAATTCAGTTTTGTGTGACACTGAGGCCAAGCTAAGGGTCCCACACTGTGTCCAGTTAGGGCAAGAAGTGACCAGTTGCGAGAGTCTCTATACCTTCCCTGACAGTCAAAGCTGAGTGAGGTCTTTGTCTCTTCAGGTGTGTGCCCAGCTGTGCCCAACACGCTGTACCTGTCCCCGGACAGCACCCCAGTGTCCGCTGGGGGTGCCCCTGGTCCTGGATGGCTGTGGCTGCTGTCAAGTGTGTGCACGTCGGCTGGGGGAGTCCTGTGACCACCTGCATGTCTGCGACCCCAGCCAAGGCCTGGCCTGTCAGCCTGGAGCAGGTCCCGGTGGCCGGGGGGCAGTGTGCCTCTGTAAGCAGGCTTCCCAGGCCAGTGGGGGCGTGTCAAAGCAATGGGGTCCAGAGTCAAAGGGGGTCCTGCTCTCTGTGTCTAGCTCACCTCACTTTAGGTGTTATGCTCATTCAGCTCAACTGGCGACCCAAGGGTGCCCACTCCCTGCTTCTTCCCTCTCGTCCTCTGCTGGGGTTGCCCTGGTGGTGAATTCTATCTACGCCATCTAAATCACAGCCAGCTGCCAGAGCTGGGCAAACATCTGCCCCGAGGCAAACACACAGGCCCTCAGAGAGCGAGAATACAGACTCCGTGTGGAGTACGGTGTATGCCACGGACGGGGCCGGACACTCGCTGCTCACGCCCCATAGTCCTGTTGCACAAGTTCTACAAACAGGGAAACCGAGGCTCAGAGGTGTCAGCTAGCAGGCTCTATGCCCTCCAGTCTGCCCCATCTCCAAACACATTTAAGCAACAGTCCACTCCCCCTGTCCTCCAACTGAGAGCCCTGGGCTACAGTATGAACCTCCTGCTGCTTCCTGGTGGCATTCTGACATTCCTTACCACGCCCTCAGGCCTGGGTGTCCTCTGACACTTCGGAGCAGGGCCACTGTTGCTGGGAGGCTCTCTGTAGCCTTAGCAGCGCCCTCTCTGCCTAAGAGGTGCCAGGAACAGCCAAGGTCACCAAAGAGCAAAATCACCCTAGCTGAGAACTTTAGAGAAACAGAGAAGGTTTAGTGCATCTATTTCATCTCAGTGTGCCTCACACTCTGACAGGAATGAGCTGGTCCCTTCCACTTCTTCTGTCCCCGCTCTCTGCTCAGCCAAGCTGACTTTGCACCCCAAGCCACGGTCTCAACCTTCGGGCTCTGCACTGGCCATCCCTCCAGCCTCATTCTCTCCCTGGATATGCACATGGAAAGTTCCCTCTCGTCCTTCACATTCCTACCCACACGCCACTTCATCCGCGAGGCCCTGTCACCGTATTTAAGAAATTGCAACTCCTCTCTAGCCCTCATTTATTTCTCCAGCCCCAATCACCAGCCGACACAGCCTTTGCTTGGGGACTGTGTTTATTTCCACTGGCGTGCTCCAGTGGGGAGGATGTTTGCCCATTTGCCCACGTATCCTGAATCACAGCTGCCTGGCACACGGCCTAGGCCACAATAGGTGCTCAGCAAATATTTGTGGCATTATGTGGGTGACAGCTGAGGTTCTAGTGGGGCTGGCAGTAACAGGAGCCCTTTCTTGAGTAAGTCCTGTGAGAAAATGCTTTACAAGCCAATTTCACTTTATCTTTAACACTGAGGTAGATCCTAATGTTGCCCCTAGTTTGCAGGCAGGGGAGCTCAGCTCAGAGAGGTTTAAATCACTTACATAGGTCACACAGCTTGCAAATTGTAGAAAAGAAAAAAAAACAGTAACTCTGTGATTCCTGCCCTTGCAATCAACATCCAGAGGGAGGAAGGAGGCAGAGATTCCCCAGGTGGCAAGCCTGTGGCTTGTGCTGAAGGGGCACTAGGGACCTCAGATGAAAGCTGGTGTCATGCGTGGGTAGGAGAGGTTGCTGGCAGAGGGGACCCTCAAGACGGCTTAGAGGAAACAAGAGTTTTGGCAGCTAGACATGGGTATTGCTGGGTAGGACAGTTCTGAGAGGGTCCAGGCAGTTTGCAATGTCAAGGCACCCACACAGAGCATCTATCCTGCTGAGGGACTGACTGCCCAACCCCCCATCCCATGCCCAGCCAGCTCCCAGCTGATGATGGCCTGTGAAGTGCCAGGAACTTTTGCTAAAATTATCTTCCCGTTGACTTTCCTAAACACGCCTCTGTTTACCAGGCCATCCTGGCGACCGGGGGCCCAAAGCTGAGGCAGCAGAAGTCAGGTGGTGTGTGTGTGTGTGTGTGTGTGTGTGTGTGTGTGTGTGTGTGTGTGTTTGGTGGGTGTGGTGGGGAGAACCCAGGAAGGCACAACTGACTGTGTAGTTTCTAGGGAACCACTGGCAACATGGTCCAGGTCAGAAGTTATGGTCTTTGTATCCAAGGGGCTGTGGTCTGGAGGCAGTGGGGACAGGGAGCTGATACCGTTGTCCTCTCTGGAGAAATAAGGAGATCTCAGGAGGAACATCTGGAGCACTCTGGGCTCCAGCCCTCCTGGGAGATGGGGGCACAAACATCCACATCTTGAAGGTGTCACCATGTGTTTCTTAAGAACCTCTCTGTGGCTGGCCCCATGGTAAATGTTCTTTGGTTGGTTCGTGTAGCCTGCAGGTACAAGTTACTGTTATCATTGGTGATGGGGCCACTCAGAGAATTTAAGCAGCTAATGCAAAGCCCCACAGTTAGCAAGTTACACCTGACCCAACAGTGATGCCCCCACCCAGGAGGACAGAGAGCCTGCGGCATGTCCCAGCATGTGCTGCACAGCTAACTACTAAATACTAACCTCGCGGGTCTCTAGCCCTGGCTGGCCTTGAATTTCTGATTCTCTTGCCATCACCTCCTAAGTGCTAGGATTACAGGAGTGCCCCCAAGCCTAGCACCTCAAGTTTGTGCAATCCTAGAGATGGAGCTCGGGGTCTTGGACAAACTAGGCAGGTATTGTACCAACCATGCTACCTCCCTTAACCCAAGACTTCATTCTGTCCAATTTGTTACACACATAATTCCACTCAGTCTGTGACCCACTGTGAAATAATGTACCTATGTTTCACATAGGGAAACTGAGGCAAGAAGTGAACCAAGTGGTCATAACTAAGAATGTACAGAGCTGGAGCCCACGCCAGGCTCCTGGATACTTCTGTCTTGCTGAAGAGGGAGGCAGGCCAGTGGGGGAGGTGAGGAGGGGGGATGGGACAGGGTGCCTGTCTTGTGCTCTGACCCCAGGACCCAGGGCTGGTCCACTTTCTCCTCCCTCTGCAGTGGAAGAGGACGATGGAGGCTGTGAGGTGAACGGCCACAGGTACCTGGATGGGGAGACCTTCCAGCCCAATTGCAGGGTCCTCTGCCGCTGTGATGACGGCGGCTTCACCTGCACACCGCTCTGCAGTGAGGACGTGCGGCTGCCCAGCTGGGACTGCCCACGCCCCAGGAGAGTCGAGGTGCCCGGCAGGTGCTGTCCCCAGTGGGTGTGTGACCAGGGAGTGACACCGGGGTTCCAGTCTCACATGGCCCAAGGTGAGTGAGTGCAGGGCAGGCCCAGGCCGCCAAAGCCTCTGCTGCAGGTGTTGGGGACCCGATGTCAGGACACTGCAACAGCTTCCTAGAAACTGACTGAACAAGAGGCAATCACTTAGGCATATAATTTTAACTAATAAATCGTTAGCTGAGCAGCTAAAAACACCTGCTATTCTTGTGGAGGACCCGGGTTCAGTCCCTAGCACTAATATGTTGGCACACACCCATCCACACGTCCAATTTCAGGGGATCCGATGCCCGCTTCTGATCTTGTGGGCACCAGGTGTGCACATGGTTCACGTACATACATGAGACAAAGCATGTACACATAAAATAAAAATAAATAAATCTTTAAAAACAAGGGCTCACGTGGCAGAGTGGGGAGAGGGGAAGGGGCGTTGGCGTTCTTGAGCCAAATTTGTGCATCTCACAGCAGTGGTGTAAGTAATATAGTACAGAGAATATACTATACTGTAATATATTATACTATAATGTATTATGGCATAATATAATATAGTATAGAAAATAGAGTATAGAATAATATATGACACATAAAATATAGATTTGCATATACAATATATATTTATGATACTTAAAATGTGTAGACAATTTATAATATTATGAATACAGGATTGTTTGGATTTAGTAAAAAGATTAGGGAGAAAACTGAACTCCAGGCAAGACTGGAGTTTGGGACACATCCCAGGGCTGAGAGAGGCACAGACAAGACAGCTACGTCCTTCCACAAGCTCTTCAACTTTGGGATTTGTGGTCCTGTTTCTTTAAAAATGTTATTTCTATCACATGACTGCGTGTGGGAAAGGTGACCAGGAAGCGAGGACTGGTTCTATGGGTGCCACCACACGCAGAAGGTAGGAGACAGGGTGGGTTAAATATACGAACACTGCGTCTCTAAATCCAGCTCTGCTCTTGCTTGCTGTGTGACCCTGAGAAAGTTGTTGAAGTTTCCTGCCTCAGTTTCTCCAACTGTAAAGTGGAACTAATAAGAACACCCACCTTTTAGAACTGTGGAGAGGACAGAACGAATTAGTTCAAGGAAGCAGGCTGTGAAGACGCCTGACCCTAGCATTCTGTAAGTGCTATGGCCACCTTGATCCCTGTCAGGGAAAATGACACAAAAACTAGGCACACAGGAGAATGTCACCCAGCTCCCCACTATGTATCTCTCACCACTACTTGGAATGAAACCTAGAACCCTGTGGTTGCTAGGCAATGCTCTACTACTAAGCCATGCTGCCAGCCCTCGCTTACAGATTAAAAAGCAGGATAAAAGCTGGGAGGTGGTGGTGCACACCTTTAATCCCAGCACTAGGGAGGCAGAAACAGGTGTATCTCTGAGTTCAAGGTCAGCCTAGTCTACAGAGGGAATTCCAGGACAGCCAGGGCTGCACAGAGAGACCCTGTCTCAAAAGACAAAAAAATAAAATAAAAAGCAAGGTTAAAAACTCTACCCATCCAACCTCCACTGTATGTGTGCACAGGATCAAGAACACACTTGAGGTTGGTATCTTCAGGATCCACATCTGTGGATCCAACCAGTTGCTCCTCAAAACGAGTTTTGTAATTGGGTCTGTACTAAGCACATGAAAATTTTTTATTCTCGAGACTACTCCTTAGCAAAGATGGTTTTACAACTAGTCAATGTCATTCCCGTTTTAGCTAGCATTAGTGATCTGGGGGTGACCTGTATTCGTGGAGGTGGGGGGTTCTGTGCAAAAACTGCACCATTTATACAGGTTGGTTCATATCTCGGTTCCTTTGAGCAGTCCATTGATCCAACACTTCTTGCCACGATACAAAGATGTCTACACACAAACCCGTGACACCTGTGTGTGCAAAGCAGGGTTTCTCATCAGCACCAGTGACATTTGGGCTGAGTCACTCTTTGTGCTTGGGGGCTGTTGGGTAAGGTGTGGGATGTGTAAGGATAATCTCGCCTCTACCCTCTAGATGTCAGTAGCAACCCCCCCAACACGCACGCGCACACACACACACACACACACACACACACACACACACACACACACACACAAAACCTTGCATGCATTGGCTGTGGCAACTGAAAATGTCTCCAGGTACTGCCAAATGTGCTCTCAGTTCTCAGGGCCATAGAAAGGACATCAGAACAGAAGGGGAGGAAGAGACAGGCTATCTTGGCCCTTCAGAATTCTTGCCACCAGGTTACAGCATGCCACACAGGTGTGCCTGTAAGACTCAGAGTATCAGGGAGTAGGAAGGTAGAGAATAAAGAAAGATGGTCCTTTCGAATAGTCTCATGACCAATGTCAACAGAGTGCACTGAGCTTAGACTCCCCAGCTCTCATTTTATCCAATCCCAGATATTAGGAAGTTTATGGAGAAACTAAGGTTAAAGACCTTACCAAGTTTCCTGTGGTGGCCAGCTGGTGGGCTGACGTGGCTGCTTAGCCCTGACCTCTCCACGTTCACCCTCTTCTCTCTAACCCCCAGGACACCAATTTTCTGGCCTTGTCTCTTCTGTATCTGCTGATGTCCCCTGTCCAAACTGGAGCACAGCCTGGGGGCCCTGCTCAACCACCTGTGGGCTGGGCATAGCCACCCGAGTGTCTAACCAGAACCGATTCTGCCAACTGGAGACCCAGCGCCGCCTGTGTCTGCCCAGACCCTGCCTGGCAGTCAGGGGTCGCAGCTCGTGGAACAGTGTCTTCTAGAGCCAGAGATAGAGATACAGAGCTTGCCATTCTCAGCAGGTCTCCCTAGGACCAGGCCCTGGACTGATGGTAGATGCCCCCTGTCCATGTGCTTGGCTGCAGTTAACTGTCCTGGTTGGGTTCACTGTCCAGGGCCACTGAGAGATGCCCGCTCTGTCCGAGGTAGGCGGAGCATGTGACCAGCTCCGTTTCTGTAATTCAGTCTGGGTTGCATTCTGACCCAGGCTTCTGGGTTCTCCTGGCTAGTTCCTTATCAGACATGAACACGGGTACACTGCACAGCTTTCTCTCCAAACTTCTCAGGAGGAAAAGAACCACCGAAAGGACCCTTAAAACTAAGATGTCCTGGGCAAACCTGGCCACCATGCTAGGGACAATGGGGATGGGGGTACCAGGCAGCAGATGCCCTTAACTCCCAATTCCCTTCTTGGATTTCTGTGTGATTACCCCTAAAGTCAAGATCATGGGTGAACTCGTGAGACTAGCTCCCCTGGTCTGAGAACACGCTGCCCTCCTGGAAGAATTCCATGGCAGAATTCTCTGTGAACATTTAGAGATGAAATCGCACTGCCCTGAAGAGTGCCAGCAAGGTTTTCGAGCTTCACTTCGTATTTGTAAGGATGCACGTTTCTTAAGCACCCGCAAAGCAAGAGGCTCACCGCCCACACTTCTGGCAGACCAGGGCTCTGCAGCATGAGGAAGACAAGGGCAGCAGGGTACCCTCCTCTGGAGGAGCGGGCCAGCTTGGAATAAACAGCCAAGCCATGTGTGAGATTTTGTTTGATGTCTTGTACTTTTGTGTCAAAATAAAAAGCAAAAACAAAGCAAAACCCTAAATATAAATATTAAATCCTTTCCCATGGTCTATTTTGTGTTTATTTTAAAGATAAACGTGGGGCCTGGGGAGACAGTTTGGTTGGTAAAGTGTTTTCCAGGAAGGCATGAGAACCTGAGATTAGTCCCTGGAACCTACATACGAAAGCCGGGTGTGGTGGCACACCCTTATGATACCTGCACAGGGAACTGGAGGCAGGAGGGTTCCTGGGGCTCCATGGCTGGTCAGCATGGCCTACTTGGTACAGTCCAGGTCAGTGAGAGACGCTGTCTCAAAAACAAACAAACAAACAAACAACAAATGCTTTTTAAACGGGTGTTATTATCAAGGTCTAGCCAGGCAATTGGAGAAGTCTTTGGGTGATGTGGTGGCACATGCCTTTAATCCCAGATCTCTGAGGGAGAGGCAGGTGGATGGATCTCTGTGCGTTTGAGATCAGCCTGTCTTCATATCGGGTTCCAGGCCAGCCGGAGCTACACAGTGAGATCCTGTCTCAAAAAACAACAGTCCCTATGTTTAAATGGTGCGTTTTCCCTATGAGACTTTGTTGAGATGTATGTAATTCACACAGTTAAATGCACGAGCCACAACTTGGCTTGAGTCTTTACAACTGTGTACCCGTGTGACCGGCACCTCCATCTGGGTATGTAATGTTCCCTAGGTCACCTCAGAAAAGGTCCCCTGCCCTTCCTGCACTCCCCTTCCCTTCTCTTGATCAGGTGATCCCTGTCCTGCCATTCTTATTCCCATCTCCATAGGTGTGAACTTTGTCTGTTCCCGAGGTCCCCAATACTCTTTAATGACTGACTGACTTGTTCCACTCATCAGAATAATAATAATAACAACAATAAAAAGCATTTAATGTAGGTACCGAGTCCGGCTGAGTGGCCAGCTAGGGAACCAAGATCAGCACCACACCCAGATGTGAGAGCAGCCTCCAGTGGCGGAGGCAAGGTTGGCAAACCCAAAGCTGGCCTGAAAGCAGGAAGAGAAGGAACCACACGATGCCAGGCTGCCTGTCTCCCAGAGTCAGCAAACAGGGCAACGAAGGGCAGCCTCTGTGATTCTGACAGAACAATGGAGACAGGGACGGAGCCCTCGCTGTGTGAAGACGTTCTGACCTTCCTCTCTCAGGCTCTTGGAGCTGAGCTGCCTGGGTCTGGCTGTCTGAACTCAAGAGAAGTGTCTACACTACACAAGGAAAATGTCTACACTACACTTAGTGCTGGGTTGGGGCAGGAGGGGAGCTGCGTGCCAGCGCTCTCCGGAGACTCCTCTGTCAGAGGCGGCTGAAGCTCCCAGCGCAGAGCCAGTCTCTGCGATCTGGACCAGGGCACCCCATCTTCCTGCATGTTGAGGGAGATAATGAAGACGAGGCTCTCTTAATGAAAGACAGAGAGAGATCGCTGGCCTACCAAGAGGCCCAGCACCCCTGTCCTAATTGGCAATAGCTCTAGAGCATCTGGCCCTCTAGACCCAGCCCTGAAGCTGGCACCATTTTGGTGCCAGGCAGCTGACGGTCCTCTGTGAGCTTTTGTTCCTGGTGCACCTGTCCACACCCTTATGGAATGTGAAGTAATTGATAGAACTCCCACTCTAGAGAGGAGAAACTGAGGCCGAGGATGTAGAATTACAGCTTCTATCATGGACACTCAAAAGCAGCTGAACCTGGGACCTGTGCACTGTCCCCCCCTTCTACCCTCCTTCCCTCCTTCCCTCCCCTTGCCCTTTTCTTCTTCCCCTCTGTCTTTTCTCCCCTCTATCTTTTTATCTATTTCTTCTTTCTTCTCTCCTTTTCTTCCCTTCCTTTTCTTTCTTTTTTTAACTTTAACTGAAGTATTATTAAGTATCCAGGTCGTTTGTCTAGAACGGCCCACCCCTCCACCAACATCTGGTCAGAACAGGATCTTGCATTTCCTGAGTCCCCTGCCCCCAGCCACCCTGAGTCCCCATTTCGCTAAAATCTATGTGTTATGAATGGCTTCAAACGGGCTTTGGCAGAGGAACCAGCAACTGAGCTGGTAGTGCTGAGACAATGGAGAGGCTGTCTTAGATTGACGGCTTAGACCTAGAGGTCATTGCTGCCCCCTGTTGCCCAGATGTAAAAGTGCAGCCTATTTGAAGACAGGAGCTGCTTGCCCCAAGCTTCAGCACGGGGTGGTGATAGAGAGATCCTAGTCTTTTTGTTTTGGGGTTTTTCGTTGTTTTGTTATGTTTTGTTTTTCTACGTCACTATCTGGCCCTGAGGCAGAGCACCTTGCCTGTCCCCTGGATGACTTCACTGTGAGTGACTTCTCCCATTGGCCAAACCCCATGGCCAGGAAGACCGTTATCAAGCACTGTTTAGGTTCGAGAAATAGCCCAAGTAAACACTGAGAGTAACATGTGGCCAATTTAAAATTAAAGCAGTTTATTTCCCATGGGATACATACTGACATGCCAGGGCTGTCCAATTAAAAAAAACAAAAAAAACATGGCAGCCTCAGATGTGGGTACCCAGGGGTTTTTAAGTAAAACAGCAGTCACTAGGGGGATCTCTCTGATTGGTCAGGACCTGAACATGGGCACTTCCTGGATTGGCTTGTTACTCATTATATCTGGCAGGGAAGTAAAAGGTTCTCCAGGAAAGTGGGGCCTGTGAAAGCTGGCAGAAAGCTCTAATTGGCCAGCAGCTGGCTTCGGGCTTTCCGAGAATTACCGAAGAGCCAAAGAGCCGAGGTCAGGGCCTGCCCATCACAAAAGGATTCCCTGGTGATCCTCTCAGCACAGACACAGCTAAGTGGCTCTGCTCAAACCCCTCTGGGACGCTGAGATAACCCTCACCCCACTGGAGTAGATTCCCAAGACTCAGGGGCAGTCTGAGTCTTCCAGATCTTCTGTGCTCAGACACCCGGGATGGCTGTGGAGCCCTTCTTCACCAGATCCTCCCCTCTACGCCTTTCTGCAGGCTGCCTGCTCTGACTTGAAGGGCTCTTGTTATTCTCTGTGACTCTCAGTCTCATTTTCTCCGAGGTTAAACTCCTCTGGCTTGAAACTAAAGAACCAGCCCATGTGGGTAGTGATTGACAGGGTGCAGACTTCAGGGAGAGAAAGACGCGCAGGCTGCAAGGGAGAGTGGGACAGAGCACGCCGTCTCGACTCAAGTCTGCCTCCCAGTCTCTGTGTTCCTGGGCGGTTATCAGGCAACGCGGTGACAGAAATTATCATTAATGTCACCCAGGGAGCTGAACAACTTTACCAGGGTGTCACAGTACATTGTAGGCACAGGATCTAAAGCTGTTCTCTGGCTCTAGAAACTTGCCCTCGACCTTACCATGTAGGCCGAGGGGGCTAGAAAAGGACAGGGAAGCTGGTGGGATGTTTCTAAGATGAACTTGCAGGTGAGCCTTCAAGCTTTCTGGAATATAGGGGTTCTTGGTACCTTGTGTCTGACCTCAGCTGAGAGTCAGACTTTATCTGGAAACCCAAAACAATAAGGAGTCCCACTTAGGAGTCTATTATGTACAAACCATCTAATCTGATGGCCACAACTTACAGAGTAAGCGTGTCGACGTGTAATGCTAACTGCCTTGATAAACCAGGCAAGCATTCTGACGGGATGGCGGCTTTCCTTCATGTGTTGGTCCTGGCTGCTTACATGGTGATTCACCATTCCCCAGGGCCTAGGGTCGTGTGTATCCAGATTGCAGACGAAGAAGTTCCCCTGTTCCCTAAAGGCCATGCCTGGAACCCACACTCTAACTTGCACTCCATTGGTAAGGCTCATCACATAACCACTTGTGGCTGTAAGGGGAGCTGGCAAATGTGGTGTCTTGCCGGGCAGGTGTCTCCCAGAGTTAACACCACGTTAGGGAGTCTTTGTTAGAATTAGGGTGACGACAAAATTGTTGTTAGCGATCTGTTTAACCAACTTTGACAACAAAATTGTTGTTAGCGATCTGTTTAACCAACATACTGGATAATCAGAGCTCTCCAGGCTGTTTGAATAGGACAGTCCTACCGCCTGTCTGCTGAGTGGCCAGCAGGCCACTCTCTGGCACCCTTGTCCCCTCTGGCTCTCTGCCATCAGATTGCATGCTTGCCAAGAGTCTATTGGGTTTGTTTCTGAGCTGGTCTGCACCAGCCACACTGGTTTTTGTAAAGAGGCAATTGAATTAGTGATCCCATAAGCTGGTGAAATACGAACATAAAAGGAAGAGATTTGGTTTTTATGAACACTCCAAAAAGACTTGCGGTTTAAACACTGGGCACGGAAGACTATCTCTGGATGGAGATATCCAGGAAGTAGCTGGAGCGACAGCTCAGCTGTTCAGAGCATGCACTGCTCTTACAGAGGTCCCAGGTTTGATTCCCAGCACCGCATCAAGTGGCTGTGGCTCCAGCTCCAGGAGCTCCGATGTCTCTGCACACACACACACACACACACACACACACACGAATTAAAATAATGAAAACAATTTAAAGAAGGAAGAGCCCCAAGAGTGTAGAGGGACTCTGCAGTCTTGTTGTTCTATCAGTTGCCTGCTTGGCCCTGGGTGTCCTTCATGTGTGGGGGCCATGTGCAGAGCCCAAGAACGGGACTAAACTCAAGCAATAGATTGGAAAACGAGTGTTTGATTTTAATTGAATACTATCTTCCAGATGTATTTCATTTAAAAGAATTCCCTGGGGCAGGGGATGGAGCTCTGTGTTAGGTCTCTGGTCTAACATGCTCTAGGTCCAGCGATCTATTCCTAGCAGTTCATTTAAAAATCGCACGAGCTGGGTATGATGGTGCACACCTGTGGTCCCAGATACTCAGGAAGGCCAGCTTGTGCTACACAGTGAATTCAAAGGTCAGCTTCAACAATTTAGGAAGATCCCGCCTCAAAACAAAATAAAGAGTTTGTCCGGTATGAGTGAGAATGAGACTCAGGGTTCAGTCTCCAGCACAGCAAAGGAAAAAAAAAATCCCCCGTTCCTTTGAGTAATTGACTAACCTCTGGTCCCAGTTGTGATGGATATGTGAGCTTCTACAGGATCATTATCCCCATTTCAAAGGTGAGTAAATTGAGGCCCAGGATAACTGCAGATTGGAATCAGCATTCGAATCCGGGGAGTCTGGTTACCAATCTGTAGTCTCGCCCTCTTTGCCAGCGCTGTCCAGTTGAATGTTCAACGATGAGGCGGGTTGTCATGGCATCGTGTCACCATAGTGGCCAAACTTGAAGTACCTATTGCAATAAAGGAGCTGAATTCTTTTAGAACATGTTTAATGGATTCTTTGATTCATACGTGTAGATAATGTGTCTTGATTATCTGCTTCCTAGACTCCCAGATCCCACTCCCTCTTAGGAACCTTCAGTTTCCCCTTCTCTCCTTTTTCCCCTGAAATAACCCACTGTGCTGGTTTGAATAGAAATGGTGCCCTGTAGGCTCATGGATTTGAATGCTTAGTCACCAGGGAGTGGTGCTATTTCAAAGGATTAGAAGAATTAGGAGGTGTGGCCTTGTTGAAGGAAGTGTGTCTGTCACTGGAGGTGGGCTTTGAGGTTTCAAAACCTCAAAGGAGGCTCAGTGCTGTTCTCTCTTTCAGCCGGTGGGCCAGGATGTAGTGATCAGCTACTACTCCAGTCATGTTGCAGAAGTTTATTTTTAGTTATGTATAAAATAATTGTTTTATGCACTATTGGGTGAGGGGCTGTCTAGGGTATTTTGTGTTGTTTGCAGGTGTTGGATTTCTGTGGAGGTTTGTTCAATCACTAATGATCTGCATGTGCTATCAGTAGACGACCTGAGAAGTTCTGAAAGAACAAAAACACCTGAGCTCAGATGCTCAGGGTTCCACTATCAAGTATGGCATTGGCCACGATAGTGGGTCTCTCTGCCGAGGTCTGGCAGGGCTTCCATGTATGAAAATACCCCTTGTCTCCTTGCTGAGCTGTCACAGCAATGTACTACTACAAATGGTGCCCAATGTGTGGCAGGATATCATGTGAACTAATTCAACATGGGGACAAGGAAGAAGAGAAAGAAACACCAGACACAGAGTCTGGTAAAGTACGCTCAGGGAAGCTACCAGAAGATAGAGATTAAGGTATTAATTGAAGATTCCTGAAGGAAGAGGAAAGAAAGGAAATAAGCCTCTATGAAGAGAAAAGGCTGCGAAATTAATACATAAATGAGGGGAAAAGCTCCCAGGTGAAAGCCACAGAATGGAGGCCCTTAGAGATAAAGAATTCAGCTGGGAACAGGAAAAAGCAAGGTTCTTACTTCTTTTCCTGATCATGGAGCCGAAGCTCTCTCTTGCAGCTGGTGGTAGCTTACTGTTTCGCACACTGAGTTTTCTGATAGCTGTGTTGTGTGTGTGTGAAGCTCAAGATGTGTTTGAGGTCTATGAAGAAGGCTATTTGTTTACCTTAGTGGTGGTGCAAAAGAACTCCAAACTGCCAGAATGTTTCACCAGAGATTCTTCCCACTGGCCCAGGACCCCCTGCTGTTGTAGCAGCCACAGCTTAGAGCCAAAAAGCCACTTAGTTAAAACAAATAGTTTTCTCCCCTGCAAACCTGTCTACAAGCGGTAACTCCACACCATGGAGGAAACCTTCCTGCAGACAAAGTGACCATTTATTTTTCCAGCAAACCAGGCACAGAAACTGTCTTCCAGAACTGGTAAGGTTGTATCTCATGCCGACAGCTGAACTTGATACTGTAAGAGTCACTCAGCTGATGCTGGTTTTGAAGGCATGAAGGAGTCTTTGGAGAGCTGCTGAGGCTTGACACTGTAAGCGGCCAGGAGAGACCATTGGTGAAGGTGCAGCCTCAGTAGTAGTTGAAGACACAGATTGAAGGAATCACGTAGACAAGTTGAGGCTTGGCACCATGAAAAGAGCCCAGGAGAGGCTATTGGTGAAAGTGCATCCCAGTTGCAGCAAGGGACCCCAGCAGTGTCCTGAAGATGCCAGTACCATGGGATGACCACCAAGAACAGCAGCAGCAGTGGAGTGGAGCCAGCCAGAGCCTGGAGGACAAATTATGTGTGCTGCAGAGGGCAGAGCCAGAGAAGTGACCCAAGCCCTTTGGAGGAGTCCAGAAGATCATGAGTGAATTCCAGATAATTGGCCACTGATAATGTTTCTGCTGTCCAAGAACATTGTGAAAAGCTTGATAGATGTTTGGTTTCATTTGGTCCTGTGCATTAGCAACCCTCGTGATTGTTCCCCTTGTAAATAGTTTTGCTAGCGTAGTGTTCAATTGTGTTGTAGAGATAAAAAGCAAGTTTTTGACTGGTTTATACAGGAAAGAGGAATTGTTGCAGAAGTTTATTTTTGTTATGTATAAAATAATTGTTTTTTGCACTGTTGGGTGAGGGGCTGTCTAGGGTGTTTTGTGTTGTTTGCAGGTGTTGGATTTCTGTGGAGGTTTGTTCAATCACTAATGATCTGCATGTGCTATCAGTAGACCTGAGAAGTTCCGAAAGAATAAAAACATCTGAGCTCAGATGCTCAGGGTCCACTATCGAGTATGGCATTGGCCACGATGGTGGGTCTCTCTGCCGAGGTCTGGCAGGGCTTCCATGTATGAAAATACCCCTTGTCTCCTTGCTGAGCTGTCACAGCAATGTACTACTACACAGCACCATACATGCCATCGTACTCCCTGTCGTGATGATAACAGACTACACCTCTGAAACTATAAGCAAGCCTCTAATTAAATGTTTTCTTTCACAAGAAAACATTGCTTTGCTCATGGTGTCTCTTCACAGCAATTTAACACTGACTAAGGCAGAGGTTGGTACCAGGAAGCAAAGGTATCGCTGTGATAGGCCCAGCCATGCCGTTTGTTGGAGGACTTTGGATTAGAAACATTGGGCTGAACATTTTAAGTGAGGCTTAATAGGCCACCCAAATAGGAGCGTGGACAGTGGTGCTGAGGGAGATGTAAACTGTGATGGCTTGGTTCAAGAAGTTTCAGAGGAGAAGAATATGAGTAAGTGGCCTAGAGACCATTCTTGTGATATTTTGGCAAAGAAAGTAGCTACTTTTTGCCCCTTTCCTACTCTACCTTGCTGGCTTGGTCTTGTGCAGGTAATCATAGCTGCAGTGGCAATGGCCCTGCCATTTCCAGAAGACATCATTCCACGGCCTTCCTCCCCATTCCCCAGCTCTTACATTGTTTCTGCCTCCTCCTCTGTGAAGTCCTCTGAGCCTGTGTGTGTGTGTGCGCACGTGTGTGCGTGTTGGGGGTTCTCTATAGATTGTCCCATTCCATGCTGAGCCTTCAATTGTCACTTACTCTCAGCACTTCCATCAGTTCTGACTCCCTGCAATAACTCCTACTTCTAGTAAAGAGAAGCTTCTCTGGCCAAGCAATCCTCTATAGGTACAAGCATAAACATATACAAGGCAGTTTGACAACATGTTGGGTACCAAAACAGCAGTAGTATGTCCTCCCCTAGGATCTAGAACCTCTTGAGCTATGCTTTTTGACCAGGTTTACAATGCCAGGCATGAATTTCTCCCTCCTTGAGGTGGATCAGGCCTCAAATCCAGTCCCAAAGCAGTTGGTTACTGCCATGACTTTTATGCCAGTACTGCAACAGTGGGCACATCTTGCCTGGCAAGTCAGTATTATAGGGTGTAGGGTTGGCGGCAGAGCAATACCATTGATGGCTTTTTCTCCCCCAGCAAGCCTACATAGCACCTTCTGGCACTAAACACAGCAGGGAGGAGCTTTTCATGACAGTTCGAGCTTCATTTCTCTGTGTCCTGAAACCAAAATGTGCTGTGTCTTCAGAAGTAGGGTCTTAACATCTAATTCTGGTTGGACCAAAGGCAATAGCCTATGTTGTGGGGATTTCTGGGGCCTTTCTGATCAATAACCTATGTCTGGCACTGATAATTTTATTTAATAACCCAAGTGTTCTGGCGGAAGTATCGTTCATACATGCAGAGTATCTGTGTTCAAACTCATTCTGTATTTTTAATTATAATTTTTAATTAGCTTATGAATCAGTAGATTTCCATATTGGTTTTTCATAAATCTTTAGTTTTGGTTAACCCAGTCTCAACTCTCCCTTCTCCCCTTATAAACTAAGTTATTTATTTATTCTTGTGAGATAAGGTCTCACTGTGTAACTCTGGCTGGTCTGGAACTTTCTTTGTAGACTAGGCTGAGTTGAACTCACAGAGATCCCCCTGCCTCTGCTTCTGCATCCCAAGGGCTGGGATTAAAGGCATGTACCATCAGCACCTGACCTAAATTTTTAAAGATTTATTTTTAAACAAACCTTTTTAGATTTATTATCTTATGTGTATGGATATTTTCCCTGCATGTATATATGTGTGTACCTAGTGCCCAAGGAGGTCAGAAGAGGGCATCATATCCCCTGGAACTGGGGTTACAGCTGGTTGTGAGCTACCATGTGGATGCTGGGAACAGAACCAGGGTCCTCCTCAAGAGCAGTGAGCAGAGAGCACTTGTAACTGCTGAGCCATCTCTCCAGTCCAGGAATTTAGAACTGAATTTCTATGCATAGCTTAATTATAACTAATTTGAATGTAAGTGGCCACATATGACCAGGTGCAGCTGGTACATGTACATGGAGGTACAGCTCCATGCTTCATAACCTTCAACATGTGGCTTTCTCTATCTATCTATCTATCTATCTATCTATCTATCTATCTATCTATCTATCATCTATCTATGTGTGTTCATACGGGTGCACATGTGTGTGCAGATACATATGCATGTATGTACTGGTGCAGGCCAGAGGATAACTTTGGGTGTTGTTCCCCAGGAACTACTCACCCGTTTTTGGGATGGAGTCTCTCACAGGCCAGGAACTCAAATAGTTGACTAGACTGGCCAGCAGGCTCCAGGGATCCCTCTGTTTCCACTCCCCCAGTGCTGCAATTACAGTCACATGCCCATGCCCGGCTTTCAACATGGGTTCTGGGGTTAAAGTCAGATCCTCAAGCTTGCAGGGTGAGCAAACTACTGACTGAACCATCCCTGCCCCCAGATCATGACTTTCTTGTCTACCTTTTCCATATCTTCTCCTTGCTATCTCTAGACCAGGGTATCTTCCAGATCTGCCTGGGCCTGTAATACAGACAGCTCTTGATGTCAGCAGAGTAGGTTCACTGCAGAAGACAGGGCAAGCTTTTCAGCAGCTGAGCTCTGACCGCCCAGTGGTAGCCAGGGTCACCTACACCATTGCCTAGTGAACTCCTTCCTGCAGGGAACGGTCCTCCCCCCGTATCCCCACACACCCTCAGCAGCGCACAGCTCTGACCCTCCAGTTGCGCCTCTTTGCCTGGTGGGTTCAACAAATCATGTGTCCTTCTAAGTTTCTTCCTCTCTTCCCTATGGTGGATACAAAGTGCCTAGCCCACAGCCTCACTGTGAGAATTAACTAAAGGCATGCCTGCTTCACACTTGGGTCAGAGGACCATTAAAATCCAGGCCTGACGGCACATGCCTGTTCCCTCAGCACTCAGAGGCTGCGGGTTGGAGACCAGCCTGTACTGAAGAGAGAGATCTTCTTTCAAATAACCAATGGAGTCTTCATTTACTCAGAGTGATCCTTCAACTCAGGACAAAGACACAACAGGAGAAAAGGGATGGGGAGTGGTTAGAGACTGCATTAGTTACTCAGCGCTCGCTGTGCTGAAACACCACGACCAAGACATCATGCAGAAGGTTTACTTGAGCTTATGGTTCCAGAGAGACAGCTCCCATCTTGAACCACAAATGGAATGAACTGGGAGTAGCTGTGTCTTTGAAACTTCAAAGCCCTCCCTCCAGTGACATATTCCTCTAACAAGGCCACACCCCCTAAGCCTCCCCAAACAGCGCCACCAACTGGGGACAAGTATTCAAATCTCCGCGTCTACGGGGACATTCTCGCTCAAACCACCACAGAGAGAAACAAATTTTAAAAACTGTTCTACTGTGAGAATCCTGTAATGCACACAGAAGTAGAGAGAACTGTCTGATAATTCTCAATATCCCTTTGACTATGGGTCTACGTATAGTCCTGGCTGTGCTGAATTTGCTCTGTGGACCAGGCTGGCCTCAAAGTTCCAGAGATGCATCTGCCTCTGCTGGGATTAAAGGCATGTGCCACTATGCCTGGCCTACGGCACATTATTATTATTATCTGTTCACAATGCAACAATTTATTAGTGAGTAGTGGGAGTTTTAATCTAACGGTATCGAATCTCATGTGGCTAAAGAACAAGTCTCGGCGGCTATAAACGATCACAGACACGTGTCGGGGCAGCAGCCCTGGCTGAGTCCACAAGCTGCAGAGGGATCATGCTCAACAGTTGGCATTTGTTCCCCAAATAACATCCTCACATCTTCCATTCTTGGACACCCCTACCCAACCCTATCATGCAGCATTCTTTGGTTAGCAAGAGGCGGCTCTTCTTAATCCCCAAGTGACAAGCTGTAGCTGCTCTCTAAGGAGCTCCTGACAACGTCCCCTGGGGCGAAAACAGTGGGTTCTGTTAGGAGGGACACAGAGGAATCTCATTGAGGAAAATGCCTGGGCCCGCTAGCCTTCTGGAAAACCACTGAACTGCGTTCTAACTGTAAAAATCAATTTTTTACAATCCCCAAAGACCTTCAGAATGAGCAATATGGAACGGACAGGGGAGAAACTGGTTGGGTGGGTGGGGTGCTGTCATTTGCTGGTGAGACTCTGGACTGAATGTATTCATTTGATCCTCACAGGAATCCTGTCAGGCAGATGTTCCTACTCACCTACTGAGGCAGAGATGGAGAAAGTGGGGCTCGGAAAGGTAAAGTCACATGCCTAAGATGGGGCCTAAGCCCGGGTCACTCAGATAACTACTCCATTCAGGTCCCTTGTTCACTCTCTGTTCTTGAGTGGCCTTCGAAGAGTTCCGTTTCTTATTGAGCCTCAGTTCCCTCTTCCCAACATGAGAGTGACAAAGGCTGACAGCTTCTAAGGAACCCCCAGGCCTCACTGAAGGGCCACAGGTAAAATACTAGCACTGGGGAACAGAGGAAAATCACTCAGGTCCTGGGAGCGGGGAGGGGGCCAGGAGGGCAGATGGGAGGAGGGAGCTGAAGGGGGTGCCTTAGGGAGTTCTGTTTTTGGTGTCTGCTCAGCTGATGTCTTTCCAAGCTGAGAAACACACATATACAAACCCTATCCTCTTCTGGCTTAAAATAGAGCCACTGAACCAAAAATGCCAAGCACAGGGCAGAGTCACCTGCCCCGGCAGGGCCAGACATCTCTGCCACAGCCCCAATTATACCCACTCAGCAGGTACACGTGACAAGGCACCTCTCAGCTCCACGTCACAGGATCCTCACAGTGGTGGGGCAGTTCCATCTACCAAGGCTCCTGCAGCCATCCCACAGATGCAGAGAGCAAGGTTCCCAGGGCCAGAGGAAGGGTGATATGGCCGGCAGCAATTTGCCTAACAAGAATGGGGTGCCTTGAGACTCAGGCAGCCCCATGTTCAAGTCCTGGGACTTGGCAGGTCGGCACCTCCTCTTTGCTGGCCTAGAGGAAGAGGGGGGCCCGTATGGCAATGTGGCAATGCCCAGCCTCTCTAGCCTCTAGCCTCTCCTTTGTTTCTGAAAACGGAATTCCTGGTATCTGTAGATAGACAGTTTCAGAAAGGAAGGAAACAAGGCTACCAGCTTAGGGGTACCTGGGAAGCCACACACCACAGCATCTCTAATGGGTCTGTGGGGAGCACGGGTAGCTTGGTTCTCACGTGGGGAAACTGAGCCACAGAGAAGTGGAGGTGCTCTGTCTGTGGACACCCCAGCAGAAAGTGGAGGAGTAGGGATTCAAACTCGAGTCTTTATGGAACTCAGCTGTGCTCAGCAGCATCCTCATGAACTCTGCTTGTCTCCATGGAATCTTCTCCAGCCTTTCTTTAGTGGAAGAGCCTGGTGGCCCACCCCCATCCTGAGACTCCTGCTCAGGTTTCTGCTTCTTTAATGCAGAGAAGAATCATAAAAAACAAACTTGCTGATGCCCTTACTAAAAATAAAGTCAAGGTAACTGCTAGCACTCCCGAGTCAGCACCCTGCTTCTGGGCCACTTGGCTGCCTTCCTGACTCTCTGGGGGTGAAGGCATGCAAAGCTTTCCCAATAGACACCCCAGAACTGTGGTCTTACAGGCCAGGGTCCACTTGCTGTGGTAGCAACAGTGACCAATGCTCCTAAGCAAATCTCAATGGCAGGCAGAGGCTGCTCTCAAGGCGTCTCCGTTCACCCTGTGGCAGCTGTAGATCCTCACAAATATGGAGTCTTTCTTCCACCTCCAAATTACCTTCTGGGGCTGAGGACAGAGAACTCAGCCAGTAAAGTTCCTGCTGCTCAGGAACGAGGGTCTGAGATCGACCTCTCCAGCACCCACTTTTTTAGTGAGGTATGGTGGCATGTGCTTGTAATCCCAGCTGAAGAGGTCAGGTCAGGGAGATTTCTGGGGCTGGCTGCCTAGCCAGAGGCCTGAATTAGAAAGCCCCGAATCCCAAAGAGAAACCTTATTCTGAGAAAATAATAAGGTAAATAGGTCCTGAGGAATAACGTTCAAAGTTATGCACACACACACACACACACACACACACACACACACACACACACGTGCATGCATATACCCCCTTGTGTACTTACAAGTCCACAGGGATCCCCACCCCCAAAAAGGCTTCCTGGTTCTGTCAACATGAGCATCCCTGGGTGACAATAAAGGTGCCACTGTCCACATTCCTTCCTGGAAACAAGCAGGGACCCATCTTCTTACTTCCAGCTTCTGGATGTCACATGCCTTGGCTCTTCTTGAGGCCTCTCCTCCAGCAACCAGGCTGGGCTGCTTATGCCGCCATCTCTCTGGGTATCTCTCCTGCCTTTATCTTCCAAGTGTGGGGACCCTTGTGGTGATGCTGGACTCACTCAGAGGTTGAGATCAATTCCAATGTTGAGGCAAGCTGATCAGCAACCTTTGTCATTGGCACCCTCAGCTTCCCTTTGCCATGCAGCCAAATGCATTCACAGATCCCAGGGTTGAGGCACGGGGGCATTCTTATGCTACTGCAGTCCCTATGAGACAGATTTAAAAAACAAAAAACTACATTCTACTGATGGTGAAATCTACCCATCCCAAGCTCTGGAAGCAACCGAAGCAAGTGAGCTGTTGTTCCTTTCACATGCGAGTTCTCTTTTGTCCCCCAACTGCCACTAGGGGGTGTTGTACATCGGGTCTGAGTGCTGGAGACCAAAGGATGCTCCTTTGGAGTGATGCTTATGTGGAATCAGAGGCTTCTAGGAGCTCAGAGGCGACCACCCTGGGAGGTGTCCGGAAACAAGTCCAACTGCGCTGAGCATGGTAGAGTGGCCAGGGTGTGAGGCAGCTGAGTTGGGGTGATCACCTGTGTGGCACTTCTGCTGGTGCCTGGCCAGGTAGGTGACAGATGTTGACTGAGTGGAGGAGGAGACAGCTATAATGAGCCAAGCAAGAGTTTATGGAACTGGAGCAAGCAAGGTGAGAGGCTGTGGGGAGCAGGGCTGAGTAGCCATGGCATCAGCAAGGCACGCCATGCTGCAGCAGACACCTGGGAGGGCCAGCTGTCCCCAACAGTTTCAGTTGGACTTGTTTCCGGACACCTCCCAGGGTGGTCGCCTCTGAGCTCCTAGACATGGTGTCATGTAGCCTGCCTGGAGTTGAACTCCTGGTCTACCTGCCTCCACCCCCAAGTGCTGAGTTTATAAGTGTGGACCACCATGCCTGGCTCTGATGCCTTTTTGGAGACAAACAAACAAGCAAACCAACCAAACAACCAATCAGATGGTTATGGTGGAGTTATGTGTATTTCTGCTAACAGCTTTTCCATGGTTTTTGATTGTCCTGAAGACTCAGCCTGGGATCTGGAGAGGTGGCTCAGCGGTTGAGAGCACTGGCTGCCCTTCCAGAGGACCCAGGGTTGGATTGCCAGCACCCAGATTATGGCTCAAAACCATCTGTGACTCTAATTCCAGGGAATCATACAACCTCTTCTGGCCTCCATGGGCACTGCGCGACATACATGCAGGCAAATGTAAAATAAAAATTAAATTAAAAAATGGATCTGTAGACGTCACTTCTCTCTCTGTTCCTCCTGTCTCTCCAGCCTGCACCCCAGCTCCAGCCACACCAGCTTCTCTGTTTCCTGTCGCCAAGTCACCTCCCTTCTGCTTTGGCGAGGAAATTACGCTTGTGGCCTGGATTTCTCCTCCCTGGTCACTCCTGAATGGCTTGGTACATGCTATTTGCCTCCTTTACGGCGCCTGCCTTAGCTTATCTTTCTGATCACGTGTTATCCATCCCTGCTAGCAGGCACACCCGTTCTGCTCCCACCGAGAATGGTGGGCGCCAGAGGGCGCCTGGTAAATATTTGCTAGCCGATAGACCGGGGAAGGAAAGGATGACTTGCCTCAAGTCCTATGGAAAAGTTAGGGATGGAGGCGCCCTCTGCACTCCTGGGTCGGATCTGGGCTCCAGACGTCCCTGCGGGCACCTGCGAGGGCCAGGGCGGGGCGCGGCGGGAGGGCCGAGGGCCCGCCCCCTGCTGCGCTCGGGGCGCTGTCGAGGCGCGCGGGAAGCGGGGTTCGGAGCCGGCAAGCCGCGATGAGGAAGCAGAGCGCGCGCACCGCCGCGCTCATCCTGTGCATCCTGTCCTACCTGCTGGTGGGCGCCGCGGTCTTCGATGCGCTGGAGTCCGAGGCGGAGCGCAGCCGGCAGCGGCTGCTGGCCCGGAAGCGCGGCGAGTTCCGCAGAAAGTACGGCTTCTCCGCCGACGACTACCGCGAGCTGGAGCGCCTGGCGCTGCAGGCGGAGCCGCACCGCGCCGGCCGCCAGTGGCGCTTCGCAGGCTCCTTCTACTTCGCCATCACGGTCATCACCACCATCGGTGAGCCCTCCGGAGCCTCCCCTCTGCCCCGATCAGCCCCAGTCTCTCCTCGGGTGCGGTCCCATCTCCGGCCCAGTGACTTCGGACGGGGCACGACAGCTCGCTGGGCCGAATGGGGCTGTCAGCTAACGCAGGGCTGTAGGCATCAGTAAGGGTTTGCCATAAGGCTGACACAGGGGTGGTTAGAAGTAACCCCAGGGTCCTTGGGTACAGAAATGGGGCTTCCTTGTCTCATTGTGTCAGCTGTTTAACCTTAGATAAATTTCTTGACTTCTCTGAGCCACAGTTCTTTCTTTGTAAACCAGGAGTGCTAATATGTCTTGCAAGGGGGAGGTGGGATGCCCGTAGTGGCGATTATTAAGGAGGTCATGCGTGTGTACAGTTTTAGTGTAGGGCCTGACCCACAGAAAACACCGAAAATAAGATTGCTTTTTTTAATTATAACAACAACTATTCTGTTAACCCCGTGATAATGGAGCTCTCATTTACCTTGTGACTGCTGTGTGCTAGGATCCTAGAGCCTAATAGGTGTCCAACAAGGGAACTAAGGGAATGATTGGTTACCAAAACCTCGGACATCACATTGGGACATCCAGAGGAGCCCCTATGCACCAACTAGACCCCAGCTGTTGCCATGACCACATCTTGCCGGAAACCTGCAAAGGAGAGAAGCGGGCTTTCCAGGGCCTCAGACCCGGTGTTAGCTAGCCACGTGGTGCCAGGATCCAGCTATAGTTGCCCAGATGTCCCTGTGGCCTCAGATGAGCAGCCCAGAAGCCTACACTTGGAGAATGCACTTGTATAGGAGCCATGGGTTTGGTGGTGAGGCACCAGCAACCCTAAAAGCTGACTTCGGGGCATCTCCTGCCACCTGGTTTCTCGGGCAAGTCCGTGCCCTCCTGAGACTTGTTTTGATCAAAGGCAAAAAGCTAATGTTCAACCTTGCTGGAATGTTATATTTAAAGTGAGGTCAGGTATGTAGACTACTCAACATGGTGACATAAGCTATGCAAGCACTAATCATTAATAATGATAATTTGTTTGCCAACTATAGGCCCAGCTCCCAACCAACACTTCTGCCTTGTCCTGTGTACAAGCCCATCCACAAGTTCCTCCAATTGCTGTGCCTACAGAGGTAGCGCTGCCTCTGCAGCCTGGTCCCTTTTCCATATTCTCTGAAGGCCTACCAGGCAGGTCTGGTCTCCTCCCTCGCTGACCTGAAGTCCAGGCTAGGGAAACAAACAAACAAACAAAAACAAACCAAAAAACCCCGAGTAGAAACTGGAAATGTTTTGGCTTTTTCTGACCACTTGGGGGCACCCCTATCTGCTTTGCGGGACTGTCTGGAGATTTAAAAACAAAAAACAAAAAGCCTTGCGGGATGCCATGCCCCTGGAGTCCAGAAGCTCTGGTTCTGCTTCAGCAGAAAAGAGGTACCAAGAAGCATGGAAGGCCCAGGGTTAATAGCTCAGGCTCTAGGACTTTTGCGTAGCTTCCTACCTCAAGCCTGGTTTCCTTATCACAGAATGGGGTTAACAGTGTTACCACACAGTCACCCCCAGGGAGTTGTTGGGGGAGGCTAAGTGAGAAAATCTGTGTAGAGCATCTACAAGTGCTATTGTTCAGACCTGGCGCGGCTGAAGGAGAGGGAAGCAGCACATCCTACCTGTTATCCCTAAGGCGCATCCCATCTTCCTCTGGCTTCCTTTCCTCCCATTTGGTTTGAGTCAGTTAGCTTTCATTGAACCCATGGTCTCTGTGTCTGTGCAGAGCATGGGTGACTCGGGATGTACAGAAGTGGATACCATGATTCCTGCTCTGAAGGAGCTCAAAGTAGCGACGGGCAGAATGTATCCCTCCCCTGGTACCACAGAAAGGCAAACCCACAGGGCCACACAGTGGATTTAAATGCTTATGAGAGTTTGAATATTACATGTTCACATTGCACATTTCACAGGGTTCCAAAGAGTACAGAATGGGAAGGAAACGTGCTCCCCCTCCCTTCTCCGGGAAATCTTTCGGTCTTTTTTATTAGTGTATATTAACTGTACAGAACAGTGGGCTTCACGGTGACATTTTCATACACATGCATCAGGCACGCCGATCACCGTCACCCCGCTACTCTCTCTTGTCCCTCCCCACGCCCTCTTCCTGTTCCCAAGTGGTCCCTCTCCTACCTTTTATGTCTGTAAAAAAAAAAAAAATCTAGATTGCACACGAAAGAGAAACTGTATCATCTTTGTCTCTCTGAGTCTCTACCCTGTCTCTGAAGCCATTAATTCATCCCCCTGGTTCACACACATCATACCTGTCTCTTTCGTACTTCCAGTGACATGCTTTGTGTATGTGTTCCTTTAAACACATGTTGTGTGGGTATTATAGCATATATACTATCCTGCTCATTCCTTCTCTTTCCATTTAGTGTCTCCTTTGTTTTTGTTCATTCGTTTGTTTGTTTGTTTTCTGAGACAAGGTCTCATGTAGCCCAGACTGGTTTCAAAAATCACTATGTGGTGAGAATGACAGAGAATTTCTGGGCCTCCTGCCTCAGCCTCCCAAGTGCTGAGGATTTACAGGTATATGCCACCATGCTTGTTTTTTATGTGGTACTGGCAGTGAAACTTGGGAATCAGACATGCTATCAACTGAGCTAGCTCCCAGACCCTGAGTTAGTATGCCTTAGTGCCTTTTTATATCAATCCTCAAAAGCCACATCATTTTTTTTTCCAGGCTGAATAGCAAGGCTTTCCAGCCTTGGAAGTACTGATGTTGTGGCCTGGTTAATTTTGTGTTGGGGCCTGCCCTGTACTCTGTAAGATGTTGATAGCATCCTCAGCCTCTGCCTTTGGATGCCAGCAACACACAACTACCCCGTTCCCATCTCCTAGTTGGGACAACAGAAAGCTCCCTTAGAAAATGCCAGATGTCTGCATGGTGATACGGCCACTGTGGTCTGGTGTAGTGTTCTAGCGTCCGGATGGTGCCGAGATGGATCTCACCAGGCCTCTACTGATCGGCATGTGGTTGTTTCTAACTTTTGCTGTGATCACAGTGGCAACCCATGTGTACACACCATGTTGCACACCTGTGTAAACTGGAGGGCTAACCTTGTGGAACTGCATGGGTCTAGGGACCTGTATATTTTCACCTTTGGGCACACAGGATCAGACTATTGGTGGAGGGATATTCTCTTTGGGAGCTGAATGCCCCTCACTTTCCCCTGGTTATGGGCCCATGTAAGCTATTGTTGCTCTCCCCAGAAAGAGACACATCTACTACTCCACAACAATGGCATGGTGACCCATGACTCAAGGAAGCCCACACAAGCCTAGATCCATGAGGGAATCAGTGAACAGTCCTTACACCAGAGACACCCAGAACCAATTGGTGTTCAGTGAAGGCTGACAGGGTGGCAGAAGACTAGGAGGGATTTGGAGGGATCAGGGAGCTGGGTAGGGGAGAAAAGTCAGTCCAAGGAGGAGGAAAGTACGAAAGAAGGCACATGTATAAGTGGCTTTCTAGTAGAGAAAACAACCCATGTCCCTGGAGAGTGTGGGCGTAAAGGGGTGGAGACTGGGGATTGGGAAGGGGAGGTGAGTCTTGAGAGTGGAGAGGAGAGAGGAGGGGTAAGGCTGGGAAATGGAGGAGCCGAGGAGCTGGGCTCCTTGTGAAAACTGGGACTTTACCCTGTAGGCACTAGGAAGCCACAGCAGATGTGTCTCTGGTCCCTCCCGACCAAAGCATAACGTGCTAAAATTCACATTTTCTGTACACTAATAGAGGTTGACAGAACATCTGTCAGAGAAGTGCAGATCAAGCCACAGAACCTCTCCATTGCCGCCCAAATTCTTCACGCCCTTCTGTAGTGCTTCAGCCCCTAGGGTAGGCAGCCACAAAGCTCTTCTGTCTCCCCAGCTGTTGTTTCCAGAGCCTTCTATCACTGGGACCATGCTTTGGGGCTTGTCTTCCTTCATTGGACACAATGCATTTTAGAAACACCCTTCCCCACCTCTGGAAACAGAAGGTGGCCCAACAGAATTCTGTGGTTCTGAAGGACCACAGGTCGAATATCCCCTCCCCACCCGGGGAAGGGACACCTGGGATGTGAATATTCACTCAGGGGTTCAGAGTGTGTGGACAACTTAGGTAGGGCTGGGAGCTGCTGGGGACAAGCAGGCCTGGGGTGAGAGCGCCTTGGGGCAGGCTGGGCTCTCAACAACTCATCTCTCTCCCCGCACAGGGTATGGCCATGCTGCACCAGGCACGGACTCAGGGAAGGTCTTCTGCATGTTCTATGCACTCCTGGGCATCCCCCTGACGCTGGTCACCTTCCAGAGCCTGGGCGAGCGTCTGAACGCGCTGGTGCGGCGCCTGCTGCTGTCGGCCAAGCGCTGCCTGGGCCTGCGGCGGCCGCACGTGTCCGCAGAGAACATGGTGGTGGCCGGGCTGCTGCTGTGCGCCGCCACCCTGGCCCTGGGCGCCGCGGCCTTCGCTCACTTCGAGGGTTGGACCTTCTTCCACGCCTACTACTACTGCTTCATCACCCTCACCACCATTGGCTTCGGCGACTTCGTGGCGCTGCAGAGAGACGAGGCGCTGCAGAGGAAGCCGCCCTACGTGGTCTTCAGCTTCCTGTACATCCTGCTGGGGCTCACGGTCATCGGCGCCTTCCTCAACCTGGTGGTCCTGCGCTTCCTCGCCAGCGTCCATGCTCCGGAGCGCGCAGCCCGTCGCGCCAGCGCGTTCCGCAGGGGGGCGCCCGCGAGCCGCGTCCGTGCCAGGGCCTCCACCTGCACCTCCCACCGCATCCATCAGCCGGAGAGCTGGGTCCGCGACAACCCCGCCTTCTCTCCTCCCTTGAGTCCGCAAGCCTTGCACCACTGCCACAGCTGCTCAGACAGACCCCGAGCCAGAGCCAGGAGGAAGTCCATCTGACAGTCGTACCCTACTCGGGCTACGCCTGGCCTATGTCTAGCTCCGCCTGTTAGCAGACCCACCTTTCCCTTCCCTCCGGCTTGGAGGTGGTTGAGGGCATCCCCTTTGCTGGCTGTGGATCATCCCTTCTAGAAATACATGAATGCTGCACTAAAAGCACAAGCTGACTCTACAGTCACCCTGGAAGTGTAAACTGTTTAGTCTAAACTTGTAGGAAAACGTGGCCGTCAGACCCTAGAAGGGTGACGCCCAGGTCAGCATACCTCTCTGGCTCTTTAAAGGATGACAAGTGTCTAGCATCTGCTCTGAAGAGGACACAAGGTATCTTGCAGGGGAAACATGTAACTTTAAACACCAGAATTCTCTAGTGAGACTGGCTGCTCATGCTAGAAGCTTGGAGATACAGTCTAAGCAAACCATTTATGGCTCACAGTGGGCAATTTCTGTACTACGTAAATGACAGCATTCTCTTTGCTCTGTGTGAAGGGGGGAATTAGCCCATGTGTAAATGGTTGCCCTACTGTCAAAAAGATGCCTTGTTCCTGGCCAGCCCTTCTTTTGGATAGAGGGGATGATCTGCCCCTCATCACCACCTAGAGGCAGCTCAGTGCTGTGGAATAAATTTTGTTTTGGGTCCCACCAATCACCAGCAACATGTCATTGGGATTCTCCTCACTTTCCTGGGCCTCAGTTTCTCCATCAGCAAAACAGGGTTCATTTGCAGCCCCTGCTTCACATAAGCACCTGTAGCAGAGCTTTCTGATGCAGGCTCCTGCCCACAGAGGATGTTAATCAGCCCATGGCCAGGCACCTTGGCATCTTAAAGCACTCACCCCTTAAAACACCAGCATCCTTTATCTTCCCAGATAGAACCATTTCCATGCAAAGCAAGAGCAAAACCAGGGTAGAAAAGCCAAAAACTTTAATTTCCAACATGATCTACGTGGTCATGAATACAATGCAATGTGACCCACTCCAACTCAGAGGCCCCCAAACCCTGCCTCCCTGAAGGACCAGGCTGTTCCTGCTCCCCAAGAGGACACAGGAAACAGTGGGTAGATGGAAGGAGGCTCCCAGCCCGAGGACCCTGAGGTCCCACCTTCCTGCCACCTTGCAGGAAGGCATGAAGGGCTCCAAGGTAATGCCTGTGCCAGCTTCTGGCCTCCACCCAGCCCACAAAGGTTCTCTTGCTGAAATGAAAAACCCTTAGGGCTTGCCAGGTAAGCTTGTAGAAACTCTCCAACCACCAAGGTCCTGTTCTGCAGACACAGGCCCCCTTGGAGGGCCAAGAGAGCCATTACAGGGAACAAGAAAGGGGTCCAAGGCTCTGGACCTGGTGTGGTGCTGTTGCTCAATAAATAAATGCAGGTGACCTTGCCTGATGCAACAGCTCTGTCTTGGGAAAGTGTGGGGTGCCATGCTGTCTCTGAACCTCGAAGTGCTCCAGAAGCTCCTGCCTTAAGAAACCCGTGGTGAATCGCTTGTAAACAGTTTGAACTACCTCAACTGTGTGCTTGCACGCCCGTGCTGTGGACCACTGGAGAATGAGCAGGCATTCAGCCGCTGTCAAAGCCAGAACTTCAGCAAGCACCTCTCTCTTGGGACCTCCACCTCTCCCTGAAAATGGGGTGGACAACACAAGCCCCCTTCACTTGCTATTGGGGCTCTTGTGAGGGTCGGAGTAAGATCACTGGGGAACACTGTGGGGCGTGCTATAGGAAGAGGTGCTGTCACTTCTGAAGGTTAGAGAGGACTCCCCCAAACCCCCTCTCTACAAACCCAGACAGGAATTTGCTTTTTCATCCACTCCCAGCTGGACCTGGGGAGGTCGTGACCCAGAACAAAAGGCTCAGAGCAAACCTCTCAGCCTGTGATCTCTGGGGAGATTGCCCAGGAGATCCCAGACAACCTGACACCCCTCTTCTCCCAACTCAAGCTCAGAAAAGGCACTAGCCCAGTAGAGAGTGAGTCGAGCTGGGCAGCGTCACCTGTGCCTAGAAGTCGGAAATGACGATGGTGGCCAACCAGCCCTGGTCTCTCCTGCCGCAGCTCCCAGCTCTGTCCCGCGTATTGCCGAAAGACCTCAGCCAACTCCCTTCCTGCTGTGGCTTGGGATCCTAACCTCTCAGGTGGGTCACAGCTTGCGCTGCCATAATTTGGAGCCAGTAAGAGGCTCCAAAGAAAAGGAGTGGAAAGGATGAGAAGTGGCAGTCCCCTTCTCCTGCTCTGGCTCCAGCTCAGCACGAGGTGCAAAGAGGAGACCTCAGTGGAAGTGCCACTGGGCACAGCAATGACCCCAGGATGGCTCTCCTCAGGCAGGGCCTTGGTATCTTTTTTGTTGTTGTTTTGCAAAATGCAAATGGACTAAAGATCCACAGGCCCTTCCCTTCAGAATGCAGAGGCATTCTGGGTAAGAAAATGGAGATGACCCTCTACATGGCAGTCATACATGACCTCTGTCTAGAGAAAAAAGAAACATCCCCAGAGACCCAGCACCAGAAAGGCGGCCCAACTACACCTTCTCCATTTTTCTCCAGATGGCAGAGGGTCAGACAGCAGTGGGAACAGGCTGGGTTTGATGGTCCCCAAAGCAAATGATGAAAATCACTTCCCCTCCCCAAGCCTTGTCCAGTCCTTGATGAGGACAAATATGGTTCCCATACTCATGGTCACAGCCCCTTGGAAGTAGGGCACACGCTTACAATGATACAAAGAAATGGGGCTCCAGCCCCCACCCCACCCCTCCAGGAGGTGAGTGAGATTTCACAGAACAAACAAGAAAATCACTGAGGGGGCTCACTGACCACCCCAGGGTGTTGTTATTGCTTTGGAGCCAGTGCTCCTGCGTGCTCTCGTTCTCTCTCTCTCTCTCTCCCTCTCTCTCTCTCTCTCTCTTACAAGTCAAGGCTAGGTCCCTCCCCCTCTGGTTGTGACAGCCAGGCTCTGTCCCACCCTGAAAAACCACAGCAGTGACAGCTGGAGAGTGAAGGTGCTCTCCTGGCTCAAAATATTCCATATAGCAGAGATATTACACTGGTTAAGAAAAATGGGGTGATGGCTGACTATGGGCCCCAAATGGGAGCCCATCTAGAGCCCTGCTCCCTTGAACTGGAGGCCTACCTCTCCACAGTCCCAGGGACACTCTGAAGACTAACTGGATTAAAGAAGCTCGTCTATAGCCCCTGCCCTGTGTGGTGCCAGTGGTTCCACGTGGAGGAGACATAACAGGACCAGGACCCTAATGGGCACTCGGGGCTTAGCCAGGCTGGGAATGGGAGCATTTCCAAATGGAAGAAGTCCTTGGTAGAAGAACCAGGAACAAGGTGGGATTCAACAGAGCCCTGGAAAATGACACCTTCTAACAGAGGCCAGGCCCTCTGCTAGGCCCAGCGATCCTCAGGGGTGCATCCTTAAGAAAACCAAAGCCAAGGGCATCACCCTAGAGTACAGAGTATTATGGACAATTGGGGCTATGACCCTATAAGGGAGGAGAGAGGAAGGCAGGGAGAAGTTGGAAGGGCTGACCTTTGGGGAGCCAGGCAGCCCATCCAGCCCAGGCTAGAGAGGGAGTCTGCGATCTTCTGGAATGTACTGGGGTCTCCTCTCTACCCCCAGCCTGGGGCTTGAAAAACACTACGTCTGAGCTAAGAACGGGCCTCAGGTGTGAACACTAACTGCCCGGCTAACCTGGACTACACCCTACACAGCAGGGACTAAGTGACGGGGAGTGGCAGGCTGCTGGGCGCCTCCCATGAGAGGGGAGAGAAATGTGCTTCTATAGGGGCCAGACTGTGTCCTCCCTCGCATGCAAAAGGGCTCCTGCAGGCCCTAGGGAGGGCCACAGGAAGGCAGCTACCCAGGCCTCACCGGAGCCTCTGATCCTTACACTTGTCACAGCTCTACATCCCTCCCCGTGGACCAACACCTCCCCTTGAGCCAAGGTGATGAGGCCAGGGCAGTGGCTTCTGCCCTTCGAACAGGATGGTTTATTTAAAAAGACTAAAATGGGAGGGGCTCTAATGCCTCCCCAAGACCCTAGCCCAGAAGCAGAGGGATAGCAAGATGACCTTTGATCTCATCCAACAAGGAGGGGTTCTCCTGTTTGGGGAACCCTTACCTTGGTGCCACCAGACTTAATCCCAGCTTTCCTCAACACTCAGCTCCCACTACATACCCCCGCCCCCACACACACATAAGAGTGGCTCCCTGTGTGTAGCATTCAGGAAAGTCAAGTCCTACAGTCCTCCACCATATTGCAGATGACAAATGCCATTTCCAGTCCACCAAGAGCTCCAGTCCAGTTTGTTGCAACATGGAGCAAGGACCCCTGGGGATCTGTACCAGGCCTCAGACAGCTCCTCCTTTCCTTTGGTCTCTGCTGACCCCCAATTCCTAGAGCTTACAGCAGAGGGGCAGGCAGGAGGGGATGGATGGATGGACTCGGACAGGCTGCGGCAAAGCTCCTTCCACGGGCAGGCAGAGGGAGACCCACACTCCCCTTCAAGCGGGGAGCTCTGGCCCCCCTGGGAGCTGGCTCCGGATCCTTGCAAACTGCCCCAGCAGCTCTAGGGCAGGAGTAGCTGCCTGAACCCGGTGCCGCAGGAAAGACACTTGCTGGTAATTGGCACCATGGAGATGGCCGGCTTGGTTCTGGACTTGGCTCTGGGCAGCGAGCTTCCAAGGAGGCAAAAGGGGGATAGGTGGGGTAGGGTAGGGCGGGACAGTGGTTTGCTCCGCCACCTCAGTCTTTCTCCGTCCGCAGCTGCTTCCACCAGGTTAAAAACGGCCAAGTCGAAAGTGTAGCCAACCCACTGGGAGAGGGAAGGTCTCAGGGGTAGGAGGTGAAGGAGTGAGGAGGGGCCCAAGGGGGGCAGGTCTCCCCATTTTGCTTCCCCACTGTGGGGAAGAACCCCATCCTCCAGTGTCCAATGTGCCCCTGGGCCTGGGGTCCCAGGTCAGGGCTGGGTGGTCTCCAGGCCATCTCGGGGAGCCCCTCCCCATCCCTGGCATTAAGACCGCTCGCCACAGGGCCCCACGGTGCTCTCGAGGGACAGCTGGGATGCCTGCCGGAGCAGGGGACCTGTGGCTGGGTCCACCATGGAGGAGGTGGGAAAGAGCTTGTACCAGCCCACAGCCAGGGTGGTCAAGTCCAGTTCCTCCAGGAGCACTCGGGCCACACCCATGAACTGCTTCCGCTCCATCCGCCCGTAGTTTCCCCACACGATCACCTGCAGGACAGAAAACATGTCTGCTTACATCTTGCAGCTGAGAGCTGGGCAGGCTGCCGCTCAGCTGATGGAGTCCTTACAGCAGCCTGCACAGGACCCTGGGTCTGATCCCAGCACCACACGGGCACCAGGTCCACAAGCGGTGCATGGGCACATAACGCGAGCAAAGCATCCACACACATAAAAGTAAAAATATAAACACCGGATCAAATAAATAAATAGAGCCTGTCACAGCCAATCTTGGGCCTTGAGCCAGAACCCAGGGTCCCTCGGGCCAATGCAGCTAAGTCCTGTGGAATCTATCTCTTTAAAAATCATGGTGGTGGTGGGGCAGCAAAATGGTTCAGCCGGTAGAGATGCCTGGTGCCAAGCTTGATGACCTACGTTCAGTGCTGGAACCCACTTGCCTGGAGGGGAGAACCGGTTCCCACCAGTTGTTATTTGACCTCCACATGCGTGCTGTGGTGTGTGCACCTCCAGCTCCAAATAAATAAAACGAAGTAGAAACCACTCCAGTCTGACCATGTTCTTCCGGCTCTAGTGTCCCTAATACCGCCACCCTGTGTGATGGCTTCCTTCCTCTCTGGCACCCGGTCTGCTCCATCTTCCACATAGCTCCATCTTTGAATGGAGGCCTTGAAGGATGGCCCTACATCTGCATCATGATCTCTTGATTCCCCCACAGGGAGCCTCAGGACCCGATGTGAAGCATTTCCACAAAGTGGACATTGCAGTGTGTTAGAATGTTAGCGTCCTTCCTTGTTCCAGTCTTTCTGGGTAGTACCTTCCTGGTCTCTTGACCAACACCCTCTGGGAGCTGGGCTAAGGACCCAGGTCTGTGGCTGCAGGACCCCCATTGCTGTCCTGCACCCCATCTTTTAGTTCTGTCTTCCTCCGGAAAGGCGGGCTGGCTCAGTCCCGCTCAACAAAGCCCGAAGGCTTACAGGATAGGCCTCAGTCAGCTAGGACAGTCACTCACCGTCTGCTTGGCTTTGGTCTTGTTAATATTTCTAGAAAATTGGTTTTTATTTTGTGTGGTATGTGTACAAATGCGTGTGTGTGTGTGTGTGTGTGTGTGTGTGTGTATGTATAAAAGGGCATCAAATCCCCATAGCTGGAGTTATAGGTGGTTGTGAGCCAGCCAGTGTGAGTTCTGGGAGCAGATCCTGGATCCTCTGCAAGAGTCTCCAGACCTTACTCTTTTTTTCATTGTTGGTTTGTGTATGCATGTGCACAAATGTGTGCTTGCATGAGTGGCGTGTTCACGAAATGGCATCCGTAAGGAGGTCAGAAGACAACTTTTGAGAGTTAGTTCATTCCTTCCCCGATGTGCTCCGGGGATGAAACAGCTGAGACTCATGAGGGGCCAAACTCACAGTGACACAGGAAGTTGCATGTGAGAGTCAGCCTCGGTGCTTCAATTCCCCCGAATAAGGCCCTTGAGTTGCGCGCACGCGCACACACACACACACACACACACCTTACCTGCAGGACTTTGCCCTGGGGACTCTCAGGAAACAGCAGCACCTGGTTGTACAGCGGGTCCAGGGACTTGCGGGCCACTTTGGTCTTCTTCTTGGCTATGCAGACACCATTCTCCAGTAGATAGGCCTTGATATAGGCAGCTGGGAACAGAGAGCAGAAGGCAGGGCTTGACCCTGATCCCTTAAATTGTGGGTGATCGGAACAACAGAGAGGAGACAACCACCAGAGAACCCCCAGGAGTATGGGGAAGGACCACAGGCCAAATGGGTGTAGGATGGGTAGCATGTCCAGTCCTGTCTGGGTGGGCCTACATGTGAGGTCCCGTCTGGATGGGCCTGCATGTGAGGTCCCGTCTGGATGGGCCTGCATGTGAGGTCCCGTCTGGTGGGCCTGCTTTCCTTCTAGTAGACCTCGTTGCCTCCCTTTTGATCACTGTTTCTTCCCGCGGTTCATGACTCCCCCACCATGGCATCCTTACGCGTTCATTTGCTAACCTCTCCACTAACGCTCCCTGAGCTGCATGGTGGGTCAAGTACCCTACTAGGTGGTCTAATGACAAACAAGAAAGATGTCCCTCTCTCCAACAAGTCCCATCTGGCAGACCGCACCAGAGGACATCTCGGATGTCCCCACACCTGGCAGTGTCTTGGAACCCGGCTTGGCAGTCAGCCCCCGAGCCTGGATGATGTCCACCTCCAGCTGACCATTCCGCTCCTGCAAGCCGATCTCCACATCCCCTGCAAGAGACAACACTAGTAAGTGACTCAGAAGCTTCAGCAGCGATGCACTGTCCCCCTGCACCCACTCCAGCTCAAACAAGAGCAGATCAAGACCCATAACTACGTCTCGGATACTTCAGAGGTAGGCACTGCGCAGGGCTGGACCATGTGGCCCAGGCTCCGAGCCAGCTGCTTACAGCATGAAGTCAACAGGCAAGGGTAAGGAAGGAGGGGCATGGGGCTTCCGACACTTACCCATGGGTGTGGTGGCCAGAGTCTGGCGGCCCACAAACTGTGCTGGCCCCATGCTCCCCAGGAAGTCACTGAACTGGGCATCTGAAGCCAGGCAAACTCCTCCATAGTTAAGGCTGCAAGAAGAAAAAGGTGTTCGTTGGGATTGATGGCACAGATCTAAAATGTCCCTCATCCCATGGTGATGTTTGCTTGTTTGTTTTTGTTTTTCGAGACAGGATTTCTCTATGTAGCCCTGGCTGACCTGGAACTCACTCTGTAGACCTGACAGGCTTTGAACTCAGAGAACCACCTGCCTCTGCTTCCCAAGTTCTGGGATTAAAGGCATGTGCTACCATGCTCAGCCTCCAGGATGATCTTCATTCACACCTACCACTGACCTGTTCCAGGGAATGCTGATTTAACTGGTCAGGACGGCTGTAGAGATCGTGAGGTTGGGATTTGGCAGGTGCTGGCTCAAAAGGCTTAATGCCTTGATGCTCCAAGTGTGGTCCAGAGATCAGCAGCAGCATCTGCATCTGGAGCTGCTTAGGATCACATCACACTTGATGCCTCTGCCCAGCTGCCAAGCCAGAGGCAGCAGTTTAATGTGAGGCCCACTCAAGATAAGGCCCACATCAATGGATGCCTGCACATCAGCCTCAGATCCCGACAGCTGCTGCTTGGCTTGCTAATATCCACTTTCCCTTCCTTTGGTAATGACACCTCCAATTTCCTTTAGGGACCCCACTTCTCGGAGGCACATGATTGTAGGAGGACCGGTTCTCGGGACACTCCTTTTTCTTGGCAAGGGCCGGGCTTCAGGACAGACATGTGGCTCAGTTCAGTCAATGAAAATCTGATATGGAAGTTTTTATGAACTGAGGGCCTGGAACATGGAACTGGAGTGTTTGGTATGGAGAGCTCGGGGATGAAGCCGTCATCAGACTTGGGTGTTATGTAGGATTCTGGATCAAGCTTTGCCTCCTGCAATTACTTTATCTCCTTTGAATACATAAGTCCATAACAGTTACTAGTATTGCTTTGGATAAACCAGTTTTAGCTAGTTTCCCTCCCTGCTTTACCTCTAACCTTCCCTTTCCCAACTCTAACCCCTCCAGGGTTTCTTGAAGTACTGGCTGAGAAGAAGGGCCGGGGGCTCTGACTGACAGATCTCCATCGACAGGAACAAGGTACCTGCATCTCATTTTCTCATCTCACCCTCACCAGGACCATAGGATGTTGACTGTTTCCAAAAACAAAAACAACAACAAAAATGGGGGAGGGGTGGCACACACCTTTAATCCCAGCCCTCTGGAGGCAGAGGCAAGTGGATCTCATAAGTTGGAGGCCAGCCTGGTCTACAGAGTGAGTTCCAGGACACCCAGGGCTGTTACACAGAGGAAACCCTGTCTTAAAAAAACAAAACCAACCAACCAAACCAAACAAAAAACAAAACACAACAGCCCAATCTTTTCTATCATATTCAGATGAGAAACACATTTACCCAGCAAAAGGGATGACCCCTATCTTGGGCAGAGCTTACAGATGCCTGAGCTGAGTGAGCCAGGCCATTCAACAACCCTGGTGGTTAAAGGAGAGCCCCAGAGGACGAGACCTGTGATGGATGCCCTCACAGAGAGCCTGCAGACTCTGCTAGCTCCTGGCTCGGAGCTGCTCTGGTCTTCCCTCCACTATGTTAGGTAAGCCACCAGCCATCAGGTTCCCTTCCTGTATAAGTAATGGGCAGAGCTGACATCAGGCACAGGACCTCATGTTCATTAGCTCGATTTCCTACTGCCCCTCGGGTTCTCCATCTACCAGTAGCAGGGTGTCTGAAGGCTGCTTTAGAAGAAAGGCGATCCAGTGGGATTTACAGACTGAGATTCAGCTCCATGGCCTTTAAATTGTAAATCTAAGAAACTTGTAAGGACAGAAACAAAAATGGGATAGTCCTGCCCAGAAAACAAGCAAAACAAAACATGCAAAGCCCCAGCCTGGAGAGGAGGAGGAGTCAGATGAGGAGGGAGCAAGCCGAGATCTGCCGTCCCCGGGTGAGCCGGTGATGCTCAAGGATCACAGGAAACCCCAGACAGGCTATGGGGATCTGAAAGCAAGGGGTTTGCACCACCCTTCTTAGAAGATGGAGCCAAGGCAAAGGTACAATGCTCTGTAGAGATGGCTGCCTGCGTGTCTTTTCAAGTGACCCTGGGATAGTCTCTGAGGTCCCGAACACCCCTTCCCAGCCCAGATACGAAAGTTGCTTGTACACTTAAGAACAAGGTCCATGGAGGCTGATGGTCTGGTAAAGGAAGGTAGCTGAGACCAGAGACATGATGCTTAAGGAGCAGGCAACTGGAATGACGGGTGATGCCTACAGACCACACACCCTTCTGCATGGTCTCAGCAGCACAGTGATAACAGTCAACGCTACCAACCCTACCCAGCAAGGGTGCAGGCATTTCAGCCAGAGCCTACATCATTCATTCATTCATTCATTCATCCCTGGCACTGTCCTGAACTTAGACCACATCAGGGACAAGGCAGACAGTGGTTTCTGCTCTCATAGACTTGTAACAAGAAATAGTATCAGTGAGCTAGAGAGATGGCTCAGTGGTTATGAGCTCTGGCTGCTCTTGTGGAGGAGCCAGGTTTGGTTCCCAGCATCACACGGTGGCTCAGAACTGTCTATAACTCCAGTCCCTGGGTGTCCGATGCTCTCTTCTGTCTTCTGTGGCCACCAGGCACACATGACTCACATACATTTGTCCAGACAAAACCCGAACACGCATATGTAAATAAACAAACTATCTAAAAACAGTATCAGCGATAGACCACGTAAGAAGGTGGCAAATGCTACGGAAAGAAAGAGAACACCTGCGTGTGCGGGATGCTTGCTGCAAACTAGACAGTATGTTCACCGCCTGTGCTTTCTTCATCCATTGTCCCTCGGTAATCACAATGGACTGATTCCAGGTCCGGAACCCCTAGAGACGCCAAGTCCCCCCTATAATGTGTTGCACTGATGATGTTTGCAGAGACCTACTCGTGTCCCCTCATGGACTTTAAACCATGGCTAGACGGCATGGGACACTCCCCATAATGCCACCGCACGCGATGATGTGAATAGTTGTTTCGCTGTGTGGTTTAAGAATGCATGGGAACTTGGCACATGCGCAGTGCAGACATGACCCCTGCAGCTCTACCTAGCAGACAACATGAACAGGAAGGTGTTGAAACTTTCTGGAATATTTTTTAAATATTTTTCAGTGGTTCAGTCCACATGTGCATCTCATGGATACCAAGGGGAGATGTACTTTGACTGTTACTCCTGGGTCTGTTTTAGCAGTTTACGTGGATTCTCGCTGTATTTGGACATAGATGTGACCTTCTGGACAATCCTGAACCATGTGAGACTAAGCTTCAACAAACCAGAAGATGGGGATTTGACTCAGAGATCTGTTACAGCAAACGAACAACCCGTACTGTGGGCCACCAAAGGTCTAAGATCATTCTCTATACGTATTAATTCAGCTGGGCCTTCACCTCCCTTGGTCCATACTATTCATGGACCCATTTTATAGACTGGCTGGTGAGAGTGATAACTACTCAAGCCATGCAGGTAGTGTCTGGCTCACCCTGTCCTCCCAGCATGCGTCTTTGTACTCCCAGCTGCCCTCTCTCACATGAGCCACGTAGTCTGAGGGTGTTACCTCTGGATGTGGCAGTGCCTTCTGCTTACATGCAGGGCAGGCAGGAAGCCCCTAAGGGCTGACCTCTCTCACCTCACCCCAGAAACAGCATCTAACTAATGACAGCAGGGAGTGGTCTGCAGCTGGGATCGCTTGATGGAACATCTTCCACAGACTCCTCAAGCTTTGGCTGCCCGTGGGGGGCGGGGAGCCACAGGCATGACCCCTGCCCTTTATTAGACTCTCTCTTCCTATCAGATTTCTTCCTGCTCCCGGTGTTGATTTCTAGGGTAGCCTCCTAGTCCACCTGAGTCTTTGGGTCAGCTTCAGAAAGAGAGGCGGCCTGGCAGGTAAACTCCTGTGGGTATTATCTTCATTCGTCCATAGTATACTTTTATAGAAGAAGTAAAAAGGAAAAAAAAAACAAAAAACCTCACTTAAATGTTTGGAGATTAAAGTGTTTACTCACCATTCGTACAAAACCAAAGGCGCTCAGTTACTCACACTTAAACCGGCACAAGACTCTCGGCTGAGATGCAGCTTTGCACTAGGACCCTGGGTCTCTCCACCCACCTTCCCCAGTACTCTGGAGAATCCAAGATCTAATCTGTAAGGAGGATGTGGGCTCCAAAACCGAGAGAGACGGAAAGGTGTAGTGCGGCCTTGTGGGTTCCAAGTTGAGGTTGGAGCCCAGCCCCGACGCAGCGCCGGGGAGGGGGACTTCTGCAAGCCAAAATTGAAAATTTCCTCCAACATCCTCATCGCCTGCTCCTTGATTCCTGGTGGAGTGCAAGCAGACAATGGGGAATTGGCAGGCCTGGTAATTAGCGGTAATTGTTTCTAATATCTGGGCGGCTGCCTGATTTCCCATCCCAGGGTGCCTCACTGGCTGCCAAGGCACCAAGCTGCCACCCCTGAGCTAGCAAAAAGAATATCCACAGAGCAAGAGGCACAATGTGCCTTGTCCCTGCTGGCCGGAGGACCAACTCCACAAGAGGCCATGCTTCGCTGGGGATGCTTCCCTGGAGGAGTGGAAAAGGTGGAGTCTACAGAATCAGACCTGGTTCTATGTCCCACTGGCAACCAGCTTGCCAAGGGACTTCCGGCAAGTCAATACTGTCACAGCACTTCGGGTGGTGATCTTAATCTGTTAACAAGATCACTCAGCTTTGTGCACAGTACGCCTGTGCCATGTCAGTTGTAAATGTCTCCAGGCTCTGTGCAGGATCTGTTAGCAAAGGGGCATGAGGCAGCTTACTGACTGTAGCGTGCTACACACGTGCTATTATATAGAATAGTCCTGTATGTGACAGGAGCTCAGCAAACGTTCCCTGCCAAACTCCACGGCTAGCAGAATAAAGGGTAACTATTAAGACTTATGGCATGATACACATCAAATATTCCAGTGCTGGGCAATATGGTAAGATTTAAAAAGTTTTAAATTGTATTTATTTATTTGTGTATGTGTGTGGTGTGCGCGCGCGCACGTGTGTGTGTGCGTGTGTGTGTGTGCGCGCGTGCACAAACCACACACATACATACACACACATTCCAGTGTGCATTCACACATGGCATCACAGTGTGTGTAAGTCAGAGGACAACCTGCAAGAGTTGGTCCTTTTCATGTGGTTCTTGGTAATTGAACTCAGATTGTCAGGTTTGGCAGCAAGTGACTTTACCCACTGAGCTATCTTTCCAACCCCTGAGGTTTTTTATGTCTCTGGGCTACAGTTTCTTCACATATCAAATGAGAACGAAGAGTGCCTGTCTTGCTGAATTGCTGGGGAGTATGGGTAGGTCCACACAGGTCCACACAGCCCTGCCCCGGACCAATCATAACAAAGACACCATGGCTGCCAGTCCCTGCTGCCCAGCCTGGCACAGTCTCCTCCCTTCTTCTTGGTATTTTCATGGCACTTCCCATTCTGGCAGAGCAGCATCTGGATGCCTGGGATCAAGCACAGGCCACGGAGTAGGGGGCAGCCTGCAGGAGCCAGTCCTTCCGGTAGACAATGTCACACAGGCAGAGGCTGGGCCTTGAGACAGGGTTTTACCCGTTGTTCCGCTGGCCTTTTGTTTTGTTTTAATGGTGAGAAATGAGATTTCCTGCAACTCAAATCCCATTAGTTTTGTTTGTGGAGCTCAATCCATTTGTCTTTTATTATTAACCTTCGAGCTTAGCTTGGACCCTGTGTTCTTAGTGGTTAAAGAAGTAATTGGGTAATTTACAGGTTTGACTCTATTCTCCTTTCCAGTTGGATCACCCAGCTTAATAGCACCAGAAATTAAAACACTGTACAGCCCTCGCGGTGATTACAGGCCATGGTTCTAAAAGGTTCGGGAAGTCCGTTCCCCTGCCTGTCTCCTGCAGCCTGCTCCAGGCATGGACGTCCACCAGTCACCTTCCCACACTCCCCTCCCTTATGGTGCAGCAATTCTGCTATACGGCAAAATGTGCGGTCCTACAAATGACTGAGGAGTGAAAACTCCTGCAGTGAAGATCACAGGTTATGAAGAAAATAGGTCAGTGTCACGTAAGAAAGTGTGCGTGTGGAGGGGCAGGAACCTAGTAAATACGGTATAGAGTTTAATACACATTAAACGGTCGAGAAGTGCTTAAGTATTACAGTAAATATGGTGCTTTGCCTTGCCGAGTTGAAGGTGGCATGGAAAGGGTTGCCCTCGGTGATTCACTGTGAAGTAGTGGAGAGGGCTGGCTGAAACCAGATGGGAAATAGTACCAGAGCAGATCCTAACACCAGGTAAGCTGAAAGTGCTTCAGTTATTGGGAACATGTGAGTTCCTGGGTGAAAATGGCTTCTGCATTCACCTCCCCATGCTCACAGAGGAAACCCCGCCCGGCTGAGCAAATGCAGGACCCAAGTGAAGCTTGGATTGTTCCCTAATTCTTCAATTGTGTTGGAACAAATTCTAGTTTTCAAAACAAGCACTGTACCAGAATTGACCCTGGTCTAGGAGACACTGGATCACATGATCTAGACTCCAACTCTCAAGTAGCCAACACTTCTCTAAGCCTGACCTCTCTCCTTGGGAGCAGGGCATGGAGCCAAAGATTTGCTATTTATTTATCAACAATTCTCAGGAGCCAAGCCTGAAACGATTAACTGATTAATGTTAACTCACGCAGTCTACTTATACAATTTAATAAAACTCATCCCAGTATCTGTTTTAGAGAAGGGTAACACAAGATACAGAATCACAGCAATCCAACCAAGGCTGATCTGGGATTTGAACCCCAGCTGTCTGGCTCCAGTGTCCAACTTCTTAGCCATAAGAAGTCTCCTACACAGTTTACCTCTGTCATGCCCAGGATATTGATTCCCAGGTTTCTCCTGGATTTCAAACCTGTTGGATGCTCAACTCCCTTAAATAAGATGGTGTATTTGCAATTAAGCTATGACTATTCTCCTGTAGACTTTAAATCATGTCTAGATTACTAATAATGTCTAATGCTATGTAAATTCTATGCAAATACCCAGTCTTACTATCTGGTTTAGGAGGAAATGACAAGAAGGAATGTATGCATGCTATATATGTTCAGCACAGACACAATTTTCCACATATTTTTTCAAATATTTTCTCCATGGACCTGAGGCTGAAGCTCTGGGGTCGGGCAGGCCTGGGCTCACATCCTTGGCTCCAATATTCACTAGTCATGGAGATCCATAGTTCACCTTTCTGGGCCTTGGTTTCCCTTCTAGTAAAACAGGAAAAAGTAACTCTGAGTATTAAATGAGATAAATTCCCTAGGGTAGAGTCTGACACAGTCAAATGTTCAACAAAGCCTCTTGCTTATAAAACAAGAGAAAACCAAGTCCTTCCTCCTAGCCTGTGGCCACACTATCCACTAGTCACGATGACTCTGCTAAACAGCACAGAGGCAAGAGAGGCAGGGGGCAGGGAGCAGGGGTTCTTGCTATCTGCTGATCTCCTGGGCCTTTGGTGATCATGAAACCCTGAGGCTGGGTTGCAATGACCCTGTCATGAGCTCACATACTACCTCCCCTGCCTGTGGGCAGAGTGACCCAGACACCTTAGGACAACAGAAGGGAGAAGCAGCTGGGCACTGAAAGCCAGCTCTGGGACTTACTAGATTGAGAGAGAGAATGCTTTTGTGAAATGAAGGACACAAGGAGGGCAGAAAGGAGTGGAATGTGTAGTTCTGTCATATCTAGTCATCAAATTTGAGAACGCCGACTGTAGGCCAGCTAGGTAGGCACTGAATGCAGCGTCTGGCGGGACAGACAAGATGCATGGATTACAATTATAACAGACAGTGGAGTGCTATGGCCGGAGAGGCTATGGGTGTGTGTGCACGCTGCTGATGCAGCCAGGGAAATGGTAGACTTGCGAGCCATTCCATTTCTCCTGCCTATGCACAGAGCAGACATTGTTAATTAACTTCAGCACCCCAACCAGGCCTGAATCTGGCTCCATAATCTTCCTCAACATGGTGCTGCTGGGTGCCACTACCAATTAACCGGTATTGGCAAATGAGCGAAACGAGGTGCTAGCTCTTCCCTGAGATCTGGAGGAGTGAGTCAGGGGGTGAAGAAGGAGCAGGGGCGGGAGGGCAGGTAGAGGGGCCATGGATGCTGAGACACGAGGCAACACAGCGGAGCACAGACGGTGTGGGGAGGTGGACTAGAGAGGTGGGGAGTGGTCAGCAGAGGTAAGTTCAGGATGGCAGACATGGAGTCTGGACCAAAAGGGAGACTTGCAGGTATTCAGGCAGAAGCGACGGGCACCTCAGCTAGGGCAGTCATGGATGGGAATGGGAGAAATGGGTGGTTCAGAGGCGTTAAAATGGGCACATCCCTGCGTTGGGTAAGGAATACAGGAGAGGGAGTAGTCCAGAGGATTCTGGCTTGGGTGGCTGGGAGGTTGAGGGTCCTGTGACTCAGTGTGGTAGGCTCTACTGATCTAGCTGCCACTTCTAAAGCCATCCCCTGTGTGCCTCTGCCATCTTGACCACGGTGCTATAGAAAGAACTAGAGATTGAGAGGTGTGTAGTCACCGTGGGTAGCAGTTACCAGCTGAAAGGTGGCTGCCAGGATCCTGCCCCATGCTGGCTTTCAAGTTGTCCCTCAGAACTAAGCTGACCATAGGGGAAGCTGGTGCCATTCAGCACACCTATTAAATGTCTCCCCTGCCCAGTCTCTCACATTACTTCCCAGAATCCCCTCCCAAGTAAAGGCCCTTCTGGTTGAATTTACATATGCGGCCTGGTTCTGAGAAAATCTATACCAAGGTACGCAGGCAGCAGGAAGCATCTCAGGATGGGGGCAGGGGTGTGAGGTGTGTGTGTGTGTGTGTGTGTCCACACGTGCACAAGACTGAGTGTGTGCAAGGATGTATTGAATATGTAAGGTTGTGTGTGATGTGTGTATAAGAGTGTGGTTTGTGTAAAGGTGTGGTGTATGTAAGGTATGTGTGTAAGAGTGTATGTATGTAGGGGTGTACATTTAGGTGTATGTGTGAAATGTGTATAGGTGTGTAAGGGAGTGTGTGGTATGTGTATATGGGGTGTGGTGTGCTGTGTGTGTGTATAGGTGTATGCATAAGTATGTGTGTAGATGTGTATGTGTAGGTATGTGAGTGTAAGTGTGTGCATGTGTACGTATGTGTGTGTGTGATACAGGTATATACATGTAGGTGTGTGTGTGTGGTATAGGTGTATATGTATAAGTGTCTGTGTGTAGGTGTATGTATTTGTATAGGTGTGTATGTAGATATGTGTGTGGGGTATGTGTGTGTGTGGCATAGGTGTATATATATATGTGTGTGTATGTGATATGGATATATGTGTCTAGGTGTGTGTGTATAGATGTGTGTATGTGGTATAGGTGTGTGTTGTGTAGGTGTGTATGTTAGCGTGGGTGTTGGTGTGTGTGTAGTACTATCTTCAGGGCTCTCTCTCAGGCTTGAACTCTAGCCTGTGCCCTTTGAATGAGATGGCCCTGCTCTGACTCTAGCCCCTCCATCCTTAAAAAAAACAAAACTGCAATTTGAGAGGTGGCAGAAAGAGGCTCCAGAATAGGAAGTACTTTCCAAGCTCCAGAAGATAACACATGACCATCCACCAGAATCATCTGCCTCCAGAAATATTCATGGACACGACAATTAAATGAGAGGGGTTGTAATTGGGCAGATGCGCGAATGAGAATCCCAGCCCAGCTACCTCCTTGGCCTGTGACCCTGGGCAGGCCACCCACTAGCATTTCCTCATCTGTAAGCGGGGTATCCACATTCACACCGCCATCCAGTTGTTGTGGGGATGAAATGAATCAACATGGGCCAAAGCCTTTGGCACAGTGTCTGCACACATGGCTGCTAATGGCCATTAAGCCAGGGCATCCTGACAGTGTGCACACAAGGCAGTTGGGGACCTTGCTGTCACATGGATTCTGGCCCGCAGGGTGTGGACAGGAGCTGAGCTTCTGTGTTTCTGACAGGCACCGGGGGATGCTGCTGCTGCTGGACTGTGGCCCACACTGAAGAGCAGGGGGGTGAAGCCACTGATCACTGGTATTTTGTCACCCAGAGCCTACAACATATTCACGGACAGAGGTCCAAGACCCGGCTGCGATCACAGCTTGGTCACCGTCTTCATACCTGCCTTTTGTATTGGTTTCTGACTGATAGGCCAGTACCCCACGGTGGAAGTTCCTGAGGACACAATTTCCATGGTGGCTAGTCCAGCTGTCTGGCATACTACAGGTGCCTAATCACATGTGTTGTCATAGAAACCCATGTGGGAGGATCCTCTGCCTTTACATGCCTAGTAACTGGGTGCTCAGTGGCCCAATTCAGCAGTGCCAGGGACGGCAGCCTTGAGATGCTCCTCAAGTGAGGCTGGCTCCCCAGTGAGCATCTGCTAGGCTGGCAAGAGCCCAGGAGGTGGAGAGAGGGGAGGATGCTCACACTCCTTCCTGTTTCAGAGCCTGGCAGCTGGGTGTACCAGCTCTCCACATACCTAAGGAGCAGGAGGGGCTGGCCACAGCTGAATAGCCCCTTGTCCCTTTTTCACCCAGGGGCTGGGTGAAGTGGCAGCACCTGGCTGGCCTCTGATAAGGGTCAACCCCTTCTGGATGCCTAGAGGTTGATAATTCTGGGGTGGCTTGGTAGGCGGGTGATGCCACCAAGAACACCAAGTCCCTCCACCTTTCCGCTTTCGGACTCTGCATGTGCACATCGAGTTGTCATGTATGCACAATCTTCTGTCCCCACTTCTGGAACCAGCATCTTCCTGACCTCTGACCCTTCCTCAGTTTGGCTCAACCTCCCCAAACTTTTAATGACAGCTACAACCAATACCTGCTCAGCACTCACTCGCTCTCTGAAGACTGATTTGCACCTGGGATGGCTCGCCCTATCTGCCAGGAGCCAACTGACCCAAAACAGCAAAACACAGCACATGGTGGGTGAATCAAAGATACACAGCACTAACAGTGACCCCCACTGGTGCCAGCCGGATGCTGGGCATTATTCTAAGTCCCTCCCATATATCCATCCATCTGCACCACTGGTCTCTGCACGGCCCCATCTATTACTGCTCCAGTCTTACAGTGGAGAAACTGGGCCCAGAGAGGAAGAGACTTCCCCAGAACTTCATGGCTACCAAGAAGCAGGAACCACAGGCCAGGGCTGCCCATCCGCCGAGTCTGCTTTGACCCTGTCTATAATGCCGTGGGACTCTCGGGTCCCTGTAAGTGTATTTCAGTAAATGATACCGAGAGCCCCCTTCCACCCAGGAGCAGGCAGCGCCTCTTTTCTTCCCCATGATACCCTCCTACTGCGCGTCCCCTGCGGGAGTCCTGTGACTGACCGAGCCTTCTTTTTCTCTTGTGTGATGTAGGCTTGCAGCTTTCATGCCTCTGCTGCCTCCTAGGGCACCTCACTGCTTCCCGGGACCTGGTTCTTTTAATCTCCTAAGGCCAACTTGATGTCTTCTGCCTAGAGATCACAGATACGGCCAAGGGCAGACCCCCAGCGTGCCAGTAGCCAGGACAAGACTAGGCCTCAGGCCTCCCGAGTCAGGCTGGCACCTGTGGGAGGAATTCAGACTCCCCAGGTGCCTAGATAACTTCCCCCAGTCTTGGCTGCCCTGCCAAGTGTCTTAGGTTATACAAGACGCAGGCCATTGCCCTCCTCCTTCTCCCTTCCTCCGGTTTCTCCCCCTCTCCCTTCCGCTGTCCACCCCTCTTCCCTCCCACAGGAAAGTCTCCCTCGAAGTAGGTGGAACAGCAACTCTGCCAAGACCAGACCATTCATAAGGCCGGAGATGCCCAGTATAGGAGGAACGAGGGTGGGGTGGGGGCGCGGGGGACAAGGCTTTTAGCTAGCAGGAGCCCCAGCTGAGAGGCAGGCCAGGGATGAAGGGCAGAGGTGGAGTCCCCCCTACCCCCCGACTGGCTGGATTCTGCACCAGTCCCCAGCTGCAAGGGGGACAAGTCACTCAGCCAGTGCTACCCAGCAAAACCTCCATGAAGATGAAATGCTCTGCTTCCTGCCTCATCCAGTACAGCTGCCATGAACCACATGTCACCATGAGGATGGAATACAGTCAGCATGACAGAGGAGTGTGGTGGTTCATTTAATTTCAGTTTGTTTACATTTACATAGCCATGTGCAGCCGACACCTGTACAGACTGACAGTACAGACCTTAACTTTCCAGGCCTCGGTTTCTTCACGTGTAAGGACAGGGAATGTGACACCCCAGGCCTCTTCCTTGCCTCAGAGGACAATTGGGAAAATGAAGCAATGTGGCGTAGTGTAGCGTGAGCTCCAGGTAGAAGTCAGAACTCCTGCATTCCAGCTATTAGTGGCCGTGTGGCCCAGAGTAAGATCCCGAACTCCTGCATGCCCGGTTGTTTATACAGTATGAGTTATTTTGGATCTGAGTTGGATCTAACATTCTTTGCCAAGAATTCATGGATGGGCATGAGGAGAGTCTGAGAAGCAAAGTAGGTTTGTGGGGCGCCCTCGCTCTCTCTCTCTCTCTCTCTCTCTGTGTGTGTATGAATGCATGCCTGGGCATGTGTTAACCAGGGGAGGCAAACCCAAGACTTCCCCCAGTTTTCTAAGGGCCCTTAAGTGTAAGGAGCCCCTATCCTAGATGGGTCCCTCTAGAAGGCTAAAAAGCTGACTCCCTGAGCCCCCTCCCAGACAGACCGACAGGGTGGCTGGGACACAGAGCCCTGCCATCTGCATCCGTAACGTGTGCCTGGTTCCTGGTGTGCAGCCCCGGAGATAACCTTGGCAAGGCAGCCAGCGGCACAGCCATCTCAAGGCTTGACCCGCACCGGCCACCAAGCCCCGGTTTGTAGTTTTGAAACCCACCTGGGATTTAAGAAACGGAAGGAAAGGAAACAGTAATGATGTGTTACTGAACCCCAGCGACACTAGTATACAGTAGGTGCCGAGCACGGTCCCGTGCTCTTTATACACATGAACTCAGGGCTGTACAGACTTTAAATACGTAATCCTCATAACAGCTGTGTCTTAGCTTTTCTTTCTCCTGAGCTGTGATAAAACACTCCGGCACAGCAACTTAGCGGAGAAAGGGTACGGTCTGCCACAGCAGGAAGTCAAAGCAGCCGGAACTTGAAGCAGCGGGTCACATGGCACCCATAGTCCAGGGTCTCTGTGTAGCCCTGGCTGTCCCGGAACTCTCTATGTAGACCAGGCTGGCCTCAAACTCACAGAGATCTGCCCGCCTCTGCCTCCCAGGTTCTGGGATCAAATGTGTGCTATCACACCCGGCCTTCGTTTTCTCCTTTTCTTAGGCATCCAGGACCCACACCCAAGGAATGGCACTGCCCATTTTGAGTGTGGGTTGTCTCAACTCAATTAATCCAACTAATATGACGTCTCACAAGCATGTCCAGAGAATAAGCAGTCCTCACAGGTGAGCCAGAAGGCCTGTGTCCTAGGTTGTTCTATATTCTATAAAACTGACCACCAACACTAAGCATCACAGACTCAATGTGGTTGACGCTCTCACCCCATTTTACGGATAAGGAAACCGAGGTTCAAGGACGTACTTGTTCAAGGTCACATAGTTCCAATGTGGTAGAGCTAGGGTCAGGCATAAAACCTAGGCTCTACACCTCACAGAATCAATCTGAAGGCCCTAGAGGTTTAGTCAGAGTCCCATCAGCCCAAGGACCCAGGGTTCTTGGCTGGGGGGGGAGGTGTTACCTAATCCCTCCCCTACTGTGAAGACTGAGGCAGGGGGTTGCGGGAAGTGTGGGCCCCACACTCACTTGCCCTCCGAGCCATAGCTATTCATGCTGTCCTCGATGGACTCGTGGCTGGCTTGGCGCAGGGTCCGGCTGGGCATCTCCACGGCTAGTCCTGTCTCTGTGCTCCTCTGGATGGCACCCTTCAGCCTCCGGCTGTCTCCTGCTGGGCACAGGGGCCAAGAGAAATGGGGAGAGGCACGGGGGAGCGGGAGGGACAGGGAAAGATGTCTGGTTAGTGTTCCAGCGGCTGATGGCAGCTGAGCTTCAGCCCTTAACCCGGCCCACGAATGCCCCTGATCCCTCTGGCTCACCTGTGCCCACTCTGCCTGGGGCACAGGGTGCTCTCCACAGCCACCCAGCGCACAACACCCACCCACGCTTTGTTAACTGAGAGGCTTATTTACACACATACGTTCTCCCCTGCAGTCTCCCCATCACCCCCTTGTCCTCTACGGATACCATCTTGAGCGCCTACTATGGGTCATTCCTTCAGGTGCTCTGCGAGGTCAGGCCAGGGCTTCTCATTGACTCTATGAGCAGCATAGAGTCACAGTATGGGTGCTGTCTTGCTCACTATGGAATTCCCAGCAGTGTCTCTAGCCCTCGTCACTAGGTGTTAACAGCACCCCAGTCCAGCTGTGACAACTGAAATGTCCCCAGACATTGCCAATGATTCTCTAGAGAACAAATTCACCCTCCCTGAGGACCCACTAAGATCACCGGCTTTGAAGCTACATGGCTGGGCCCTATCTTGAATGCCTTTCTCTCTGGCTAGAAAGTACACAAAGTACTCAGCCTCCCCAGGCCTCCATTTGTGTATCTGTAAAATGGAAGAGTTGCAAGGTTATAATAAGACTAAATGGACTTTGGTTTGGAACTCCTTCCCATCATGCCTTTCCCTATCAGCCACTCACGCCTTTGCCTCCATCTCATGACACGATGCTCTCTAACTGAAGGCCTCCTGCCGACTCCTGTCAACCCAGCCCCTCCACAGACAGCCCTTCTGCCTAAGATCCTGTTCTCAGTTTCCTCCTGGAGCTGACCATTCAGTGTGGTACGTGTGTGTTCACCAATGGGAGCCTCTGAGCCAAGAGTAGAGGCGCGTTCACTGCAGGCGCTCAGCTGGTGACTTCGGGTTAAACTACCGTGCCTAAGTGCTTCATAAAGCTGAGGTTTCATTCTCCCTGACTTAGTGCGGAGGACGAAGGCATAAGGTCAGGGACTGGTTCAAGCCCACAGAGCCAGTTAGGGGGAGCAGGAATATGCCCCCAGAAGGTCTCTCTCAGAGTTCCATGACCTGACAACTCATGGTAAGCTTTACCTGTCCCACAAGGACTATGGCTAACTATGGATAGGGTAGATTCTTTTTGGGACTTTTCCCACAGCGCCCCCTCTCCCAATCACAGAATCTGGAGATAAGCTGGAGACCTCACAGGTTTTACCAGTGCTCCACGACTGACCCACTGGGGAATGCAGCCACGTGAACCCCAGCCCCATGCTGTTTCCGGGCCTCTTCCCAGCTCCGTGATGCTATCGTGTCCTCTCAACTCGGAGAGTCTCACAGAAGTGCACATAGGGAGCTGTGCAAGCTGTGTGTGTTCGGCAGGGTGGGTGCTCACACGCTCCTGTCCCCTAGATGTGTCCTTGGTGTACTGAATCGGAAATGCCTGTGTATTCAGAGAAACACACAAGAATATTCACACAAAGACACAAGGAGCCTGAATGTCAATGTTGGTGTGTTTTCAGCCACCTCTGTGTATCTGTGCCATCTGAGTATCTCTGTATGCTTCCATGAGTCTCTAGCCACTGCCTGATGTGTGTCGGTAAGAGTACACCGATGTGCATCCTTAAGGAACCCACACCTACTCACTGGAGAAAGCCCACTGAGGACACAGCAATATGCACGTCTCACGAATACATAAAGACAAGTACAGTCATGCATAGGGACAAACAACCCCTTCCTGAGGCTTCAGACCCACGACCAGGCAGGCTCCTTGGGACATTCTATAGATGCCTTCCTGGGCGTCTGACCTCCTGACCCCTGAACCCTGTGCCCTGCCCCCATGTCACTGTCATGGGCTGACACAGAGTCAAGCACAACAAGCAACTCCACCTCCACGGCTGAGGAGGTCAGGGTGTATCATGTCTGTGACAGCCTGTAGCCCTCAACGAACCTCACGCCCAGGCTCGTGTGCCCTCTGGGCTCAGTACACAGGGGTCTGGCTCTTTTATCAGGTTGGCCCAGGAAACGGCCGTGAAAATCCGACTGCTCACTCATGGAACTGTTAATGATGGTTTGCTTGCCACTGTGCCCGGCACAGAGAAGGTGCTTCTCCGAAGTGGCTACAGTCACTACAGAGAGAGCGTCAACCTCCTGATGCTTCCCGGTTAACCCTCCCCATCTGTCTTGCTAATGTTTTTCACAAACACGCTGCATTCTCGCACCCGGAGACTCTGTACCCAAGCACGCCAAGAACGCTCACCATCTAACCTCGTCCACCACCTCTTCCATCGGTCATCTCTCCCTGACGCTGCCTCAGGCTCCACTTCCCTTCTCTGGGAGTGAGGCAGATCAAAATACAGAGGAGACATCCTTCAGTTTAATCCTGAGAAAGATCACGTCAGGACAGGTGGGTTTCGGGGCAGGGTGTTTGGGAAATCATGGACACGGTCACTATGAGGTGAGGGACAACCATCCCCTCCATAGACACTGGGGACAGAGCATCGCTACACTGTTGTGTAAGCCTGGAGGAGTCTTTCCAGAGGGCACACACTGGGCAAAGGACTACTGCCATCACGCACGATTACCATGGTGGGGCTCAGAATTTGTTTCCCATAAACCCTGCCTACCCTCAAGGCGGGCCACCCCGGTATATAAAAAACTGAGTACAGATCCCTGTTTTTCACCAGGTACTCATCTTTGCTGTATCCCAAACTCAAACTGTACAGTTTGCATTTTCTCCCACAGGACCCTAAGTCATCCGCTCCCCCCCTCCCCGAATTTAATTCAAGGAAGGAGAGAAGGAGACAAGAGAAAGGGACATCCACCAGGGGCAGTGATGACTTAGGACCAGAAGACAGGACTAAAGTGGCACGGTCCCTACCTCTTCGACCTCACTGCTGAGAGGGGATGCTGACAGGTAGGTGGTCAGCGATTCATCGCAGGTAGCTGGGAAGAGCAGGCACAAGATGTAGCGAACAGAGATGCGGACTGACTTAGGCCCCTGATCCCTCTACCCTGGCATCAGAGTTACGGACTCCCTCTTTCTTTGACATCTTTGATAGTCAATTTGACTGGATCTCTACCTGCCTCTGGCTACTGCCAACCCCATCGGCCTTTAACGCATCAATCCCTTACCATCCATGCATCCTTGGGGGAATTAATTAATCTCTTTCTCCCCCTCTCTTCCCTCTCCCCCCCATTGGTGGTTCATCACTCTTCTACAGCCCTAGGGACACTCTGTACAAATGAGCCCTAGACTCCAGCCACAGCCCTAACTAAGCACAGCCTGTGTTTATTTTAACAGCATTCAGTCACCACGTGGGAGAGAGGCAGGCTCCCTGGATTTGAGCTAAACAAAGCTCAATCTACTATGGGCTTTCTTCTTCTAATAAGCTTCGAATTTGTGTCCCACCCAGACTCAGAACCTCCCAGGAGCACCGAGGCTTTTCTCCCCTCCTTCGTTGTATTCCAGGGCTTGCAAAGTCTTTGTTCCTTACACCGTACATCTTCCTTCGTGTCCATCTTCACAGCCAAGCACCCCTGCTACCTCAAGCTTGAACTCTAAATGGCTTCTGAGTGGTTTCCAACCCACCACCCACAAGCCATTAACAGACTAAACCACCACTTCAGACCAAGGCACTCCACTCTTTCTAGTTCATTCTACATAAGCAAGCACGGAAGAACACGAAGCTGCGCACCGAGGGGTTCCCCATTGTACTGTTCGCACCAATGAGATGCTGGAGCTAACTGCCCATCGACGAGGGGACCAGTTAATTAAATGACACATCGCCACAATAAAAGACGGAATAAGTGCTGAAGAGACTCATCTCCATCCACAGCGATACAGAATGGCTCCCTCGGCATACGGGTAAGTTTAAAAAGCAGGTTGCAGGCAATATGTAAAATATGGTGCCATTTCTGTAAAGCTATAGATAGCCGTGTATGTGTGTGCGTGTGTGTGTGTGTGTGTGTGTGTGTGTGTGTGTGTGTGTGTAGAGAGAGCAGTTCATTATTATATATATTCTTATACAAAAAAAAGACCTAGGAAGACATGAACTTAACTGCCAATTGTGGGGCGGGATTGTCAGACGGACTGTGTACGAGATAGTTTTTTGTTTTCTGTAACTTTTTAATCTAAATATAAGTGCACAGACCTTAAGTGTAGAGCTTGGTAAATTTCTATGAACTAGCTAAGATTGTATAATCAGCACCTAGATTTTACAAGACAAACAGGAAGCATCGCTGGGACCTCAAGGAGCCCAGCCATCTCCCACCACTCGCTGTTTCCAGGGGTGGCCACCGAGCATCCGGATCTCTAACGGCAGCAATTGTTTTGCCTGGCTCTGACGTTACGTAAGGAGAGGCGGCCTCCCTCTGCTCGCTTCCACCTGTGCGATCCGCGCACGCGGCTGTTTGTAGTCACTCGACCCAATGTGTGTCCGCACTGTTCTGGCGGTGGGCTTTGCTGGCCTCTGTCGGGTTTGAGGTCATGAGAGAACAATGCTGCCGTGGTTATTTTAGTGGAAGGCTCCTTGGGAAATCTGCACCTGTGTCTTTTGGAAATGTACCTGAAAGTGTAGCTGCTGGGTCACAGGGTAGATATTTGTTCTGCTTTAGCTGACTCTGCCAAATAGCTTCACCGAATTAGATTCTGTCTAGTACATTGGGAAGGAGAGCTTATTTCTCTCTCGTGTGCCTATTTGTCATTTGGATTTCTTATGCTTAAATGCATTAAGTCCACAATACAAATGAAAGTAACATACAAATACGTTCATAAATAGACCACAGCTCTAACCATGCCATGACCTTACTCTGAACCTCAGAATGGCTCTTCCTGCCCTGACAAGTTCACTTTAATCATTGTACCCGAGACACCACCGATTCCCTCATTCTCTGGCTCCCTCAGAGCTCCCTGTCCATGCCTGTTCTCCTCGCCTGGCTGGGCACCTCATGCTCCATGTGTATCCTCAGAACTTCCTGTCTTGGTTCCCTCTCCTCCCTTCCCCTCCCTCCCTCGCCTTTCCCATCAAACCATCCCCCAGAGTCTACCCTTAAATGACACCTAATTCATCAGGTACTCTATAGCCCAGTTTGTCACAGAACAGGAGTAACCAGCACACAACCCTTAGAGGTGTCGTGAGCCTTAAACGTAATAGGTTACAGCATGACGCAGTCAATGATCATGACCTCACAGCAGCAGGGACCGCCTGCAATGGGTCTGCACAAGACTGGCATTGCTAACCGCCAATCATAGACTAGGAAGGAGCCAACGGTACTCTGACCCTCCCTGCAGAACTATTGGCTACTGATGGGTTCTGAGAGGGTCACACCCAGAGATGAGCCCACCACATTCCACTGGACAGTTCCACACTCATGGGCACACAGATGGCTCAGGTTGAACTAAGTGGGCCACAAACAAACAAAAAAACACACAGACACAGACACACAGAGGGAGACAGACACACAGACACACACAGCATGGGTGTGAGAGAGGGACCTATAGGGAGGGGTTGGGGTAATAGGGAAGGGAGGAAGACGAGAGAGGATAGAAGTAACAGCAATCAGAATGTACTATGTATGTGTATGTGTCAAACTGTCAAAGAACACATTCAATAAAGGATAAAGATAAATCCCATTGGTTATTCGATGATGTCATATAATTTCATCTCCCAGACATTCTAGTGGCACAGGTCAGCGCTCAACAAAGGTGGCTGTCACCAGTGTGTTATTACTACTGTGTCGGAGGCTGTGCCGTCAACCTGCTTAATTCTCATGATAACCATGGGATGGTTACCACTCCACTTTACACGGGAGAAAGCGAGAACCACAGAGTGACTCCCACTAGGTGCAGCGGTGCACAGAGGTAACGCCATAACTTGGGATGTGCAGGCAGGGGATCTACAATTTTGTGGTTAGCCTGGGCTACAAAGCAAAGCCTTGTATCCAACAATCACTAAGGGCACACAGACACCCCCTGCTCAGGACAGGCCTGATGTCAAATCCAGGTGTGTGTGTGTGTGTGTGTGTGTGTGTGTGTGTGTGTGTGTGTGTGTACACCGTGGCACATGTGGAAAGCAGAAGATCCAGTTCTCTATTTCCATCATGTGGAAATATGGAGCTGTCTCTCTCCAGCCCCAAGACAGATCTTTAATGAGCCACTGAACTGTATTCACTGATCTCTACCAATGCCATCTCTTCCAAAGAGACTTTTCTATCCAACTCCTTGTGTTGACACCTGATCTTCACCTTTACTAGAGCACTGAGTCTGATGCACACTGGAACAGGGTCATGCCAGCCCCATGTACACTGTGAGCTCATTCCTCATTCAGCACCGAGGATAGCACCCAGTTGCCCATGGCACTAAACCTGTGTTTCACTGGATTGGTGTAAAGACACGCTCCCAAGAAAACTACACGTCTCCAGTAAAGACAGAAAGGAAATGTTACTGCTCAGTGCCTGAATGGGAACGGGCTTAACGCGTCTTCTAAGAGCATTTACAAAGAGCGAGAAAATAATAATGACAAATTATGAGAGCAGATACAATTATTTTTAGCTGTTACCCTGTTCTGTGCACTATTAGACATGTAATTCAATCTATAATGCCTCTGAGAGGCAAGTGTTATAGCCTAACTTTACAACAAGGAAACAGGCTTGGAGCAGTTCGGCAAGACAAGCCAGAGCAAGCACGGAACCACGATCAGAGCGGGAACAGACCCTGCATCCTCAGCCACTGGAGGCCCCAGGTAGAGGGTGGAGGGTGGCGAGCTACTCCTCACCTTGGCATTTCACTGCAGCTGAGTGTTGCCGTCTTGGTTTTCCACACGAGGAGCCTGAAGTTGAGAGAGGCTACATGACTTGTCCCAGGTCCCCAGGCCCCCCATCCTTAACCACCACTGTTCTCCCAACCAGTGTCTAATCCATCTCTGTGAGTGTCTCCTTCAGACCCACACAGCAGCCTGTGAATCCCAAGGTATGATAGCTCTGGTGACTTAGTTCATTAAAACCTGGACAAGAGAAACACCAAGGCCCTGGCACACTGTCGCTTTTCTGATGATGATGACCTTTCTTCTTTCTCTGAGGAAAATTTCCCAGAGGCTACTTGTTATTCCCAGTGATTGGTCTTGTTATTCCCAGTGGGTTTAGCTTCCCCTGCCTTGTTTGACTGAGATTTCAAATCCATTTGAAAATTGAAGGCTGAAACCATCCATGGGGTCCAGAATACTGACAATCCCTCTGGCTGTGTTTCTGAGGACAGGCTGAGCAATCACAAACCTGGTGACTTCTATGAAAACCCTCACTGTCCCCTCTTTGACCTAGAGCTATCAGAATCTGCCTTCCCTTGAAGCCTGGACAGGCTCCATTTGGAGTGAACTTAAGAACCTGCCAGACCAAAACCTTCACTGTTCAGAAGACAACTGAGGCTCCAGGAAGGGCATGCACCAATGGTCACGTTGGTGATGCAAGAACTCATATCTGGCCGTCAAGCTCTCTGAGCTGCTCACTGAGATGCCTACAGCATCTTCAGGAGGCAGTAGTGTTAGGGGCCTGGAGCACAGGCCATGACGAAGACTTTAGAGTCTGGTTGCCTGGACCCTTAACCCTGGCTCCAGTCATGTTACTAGCTATGTGATTTTGAGTGAGTCACCCCATCAGTCTGTCTCAGCTTCCTCCTCAGCTGTGCACGGTGATGTGCATCTGTAATTCCAGCACTCTGGGGGCTGGAGTAGGAGCAGTGAGAGTTCAAGGCCAACCTGAGTAATGCAGTCAGATTCAACCTAAAAAAAATTTTAAGGCCTAGAGATGTGGCCTAGTAGTAGCGTACTTAAAAAATACATATGAAGCTTTGAGTTCGGCCCCATCACTGAAGCACACATACATACTCACACACACACTCACTCACACACACACACACAATTTTAAAATATCTCACTGCCATTTTCCTCCTCTATGCCAAATGCTGTGTCCACTACAGAACTGTCCCTTCCCACCGGCTCTCCCCTGTGGTCTGCATGAGCTTTCTAAAGCTCAAACCCGAACACACCATCTCTTTGATTAGAAACTTTTGAGGCACCCCATGGCTTGCAGAATGCATCAAAGGCTGTAACACACTGCTCTTCTGACCTGGTCCTAATTTACAAGCCCAGCTTCATGCTGTTGAACCATTTCCCTTTCCCCCAGTGAGCTCGACAATCTGTGAGATGGAATACTTCCAAATGTGCCCAGCCACCAGCCACCCCACCCCCCAGAGTCCTTATATCCTGCTGCACAGAAAAGCCTTAGACCCTTTCCTCTTCTCTTCTGGATGGAGTTTTGTTTTGTTTTTGACACAAGTCCCCACTGCCAGCCTGGGACTTCATACGTACATCAGGCTGCCCTTGAACTCACAGAGATCTGCCTGCCTCAGCTTCCCCATAGGCTGCGATTAAAGGTATGCTCCACCACGCCCGGCGTAGGAGGGAGATATTTTTTAAGGCAGCTGTTTGTTGGATTATAATAAAGAAAAATATAAAATTATGTAGTCTACAGTTTTCAGGTGCTCAGAGCTTAGTGAATGTCACACAGGGCACTGGTCTACAGTGGCAGCTCCCAGATGTAGAAGCTCCTTCTGCCCACATCTAGCTACCTCCTCATAAGAGCATCACAACTGTCCTGACTCCTAAGAGCACAGACTCTGTTGTTAATTATATCCTCCCCTCCCCTGTGTGTGTGTGTGTGTGTGTGTGTGTGTGTGTGTGTGTGTAGAGAGACCAAAGGTCAATGCTGTGTGTCTTCCTCAAATGTCTCCACCCTATCTTTTGAGACAGTCTTTCACTGAACCTAGAGCTCACAGATTGGCTAGAACGGCTGGCCAGTGAGCTCCAGAGATCTGCATGTCTCTGCCTCTCCGGTGCTGGGGTTACAGACGTGCAGCGCTGCTTTCTACACGCCTGCTGGGATTGGCCTCAGGTGCTCATGCTTGCATGGCGAGCACTTTATGGAGGGAACTATCTCCCCAGCCCAGCCTGCCTTGTATTTTTAATATCTAGAGAAGCCTAATTTATTTTCTTTACTGTCTGGCTTCCTTCATTCAAAGTTATGTTCATGGCTTCATTCACCCCCCCCCTTATTGTAGTACAATGTGTGAATGGATCAAAATAATTCCCATCCATTCTCCATTCTATTATTGGTGAGCACTTGGGTAATCTCCATATGGAGATATTACAAATGGCTCTGCCAAAACTATTCTTGTATGTGTCTTTTGGTGACCATTTGTGCATACTTCTGTGAGGCACAAATGTAAGTCTGGAAATGCTAGGCCATAAGACAGAGATTTAAAAGGCTCCCTCCAGCATGCTCTGGATGGGTAGGTTAACATGTAGATCATCTTTCAGCAGGAAGCAACATCCGGAGGAAATGGCACTCAGTGCAGGGAGTATGTGGTGGGGAATAATGGTGGAAGATGGCTGATGAATGTCGACTTGGCTCACATCTGCATTCTCCAAATGGAAGATCCGTTAGGTGTGCAGAGAAGAGACAACACTCAGGATGGGAGAGGAAGGAGCAGAAACTAGTCTGGATTCATCTGGCATTAAGTACACTCTGCATATTATCATTAACCTCTTAAAAAGTCAACTGTTGTCAATACCAGGCCTAACAGTCATCATTTCATTGATATCATGACAAGCATTTTCAGCATCTCCAGAATCATGGTGCTAGACTTCAACAACATGTAGAAGTTTCTGTGGGGCTTTGGCTCTCTTGGCGGTACAGAGTCCTGAGTGGCTCCTAAAGGCCTCAGACACTATTGAGCACAGAAGCCAAGCAGCAGCAGCCCTGGGAACTGTCCGCGGTGCTAGCCAAGTGCCGAGGCCATGGTGCTGGTTAGAGGCAAGGCCTGGTTGGGGCTGGGGCTGGGGAATGTCACAGGAGGGATGTTTCTAAGAGTAGGAGACATGCCTATCTCATCTAGTATGTTTTTAAATCACACTTTCTTTCTGCCAGCTTTCTAGTACCTGAAATTCTGTCCCAAAAGAATCGTGTTTCAGGGGCTGGAGAAATGGCTCAGTGGGTAAGAGTGCCAGCCAGCATGAGGGCCTGAGTTCAGATCCCAAGGACTCACGGCATCTATAACCACAGGGATGTGGAAGGCAGACTCAGGAGGATCACTGTGGCTCGCTGACAGACCCTGGTTCTAGTGAGTGACAGAGAGCAGGACACCTGACATCCTCCTCTGGCCTCCGTGAGGCACTGGCATGAATACCTGTACATATGCGCATGTGCTCATGGGCAGTCGTGTGCGGGCATGAACACACACATACACACATCACACCACATGCATACAATTCACATACATACAACACACACACAAAACAGTAACAGAAAAAAAAATAACTTATGCTTTCATAGGCGACCCCATCACTAACCATGAGAAGTGCTCATGGTTACCCCACCCCCACATCCCGACCTCCACTGATGCTGAGTCTGAACCATTTTCACAAGCGAGCAGGATCTTGGTTCATTGCAGACCCCTCATTTCTGCCCTCGGTGTGGGAAGAGGCGATGCCTCTGGCCTTGTTACAGGGGCTCTGAAGGAGCTCATAATGGCACAGAGAAGAGAGACAAGGAGGCAAAGGTGGGTGGTGAGCACTAGCGAGGGAAAGGAGGTCTGTGAGAGGGTCGTCACGCTAATGTTTGCAACGTGTATAGTGTGCTTCGTAACCCTACTGGCTTCTGCCCTACAAAGAAATTTTATTTGCACTTATCCAATAAAATAAATATTTATTGTGCTCATTTCCTTACACCATGTTTTGTATGGGGATGGGGGTGAGGGGGTCTGAAGAACAATCTTCATCTCAAGGGGCTATTGGGTGATGGAGGGGGAGGGAAGATGGAGCGGGTGATTTTCATTCATTCAACAATCTCTTGACTAATTACCTATTCAGTACCACAGCCGATGCTGGAGACTCACAATACAGATGAACGAATCCCAGACTTTGCTGAAACTCTGTCTACCTGAAGAGGCAGACAAGTAAAGGGGCAATTATCACACAAGGTGCTGTAATTATAATGTAGTATAGAACAAGGGCTGAGATGTATGCAGAACATTAGGGGACCCAGAGAGAGAGATAATTAATCTTACACCAGAGGCAGAGGTGGGGTCTGGGCTGGAAGCAGAACCGTTCCAACGCTGAATTATAGTTAATTGCAAATAAAATAGTATTTCATTGACCATGCAAGTGCTACCTTCTGGTTCAGCTGAAGGTTATATTGACAAGTGGGAAGAAGGTGGGGGAAATGTGGACTCAAAAGGTCATTGAAGGCTGGAATGTTCTGGATGCAGAATAAATACAATAGGGGAGGGGCCCTGCACTCAGCAGAGGAGGCAGAGGCAATCATTCTCTCTGTTCCAGGCAACGTGAAGGGACCTTAGAGAGAAGGGGCCTGACAGCAGTCATGGGAGCTGGCTGACACTGGAATGACCACCAATGGCTACCTTTCCTCAGGAAGTCACTTCCACCAGCACTCAGGACAAACTGAACATGCTGAAAGAAATGGTTTGTGGACAGAGGTGCAGTTCTATGTCCGACCTGGCATTGGGAAGCTTCCCAGTACACATAGCACTCAAGACTTGGAGGATCTGCCCCAAACCTGTACTACAACCCTGACGTCATGCACTTACCAGGTGCTCCATCTACACCCGATTACTCATTCTTCACCAAACGGCCCACTCGCCTCCGTCTCAGCAGCACAGACTCTGGAGCTGTATAACTGGGCTTAGGACTGAAGCAGCCCTCTTCCCCTGGCCACCCTTCTGTAGCACTGGGGACTGAATCCAGGGCTTTGTCCTTGCTAGGGAACTGCTCTGCTATGGAATATATCCGAGGCTAGCCTCTGTCGCTTTCCGAGCAAACTAAAGTTGCCGAACGTATATGAGTCTCGATTTCTTTGTATGCTAGACATACGATAGAACCCACCACACACAAGGAGTCAATGTGTCAGTCGGTTCTCAACTAGGCTCTGCTGCGGTAACAAAGGGCTCCAAATTTCAGTGACTAATAGAACAAGAGTTTAGCTCTTGCTCGTATTCAGCGTTATTTGTGAGTCAGCAGGAGCCCTGTCCCAGGAATAACTCTGGGGCCTGGAGTGAAGGAGCAAGTCCTGTGTGAGAAATGACACTCTAGTGGCCCAGGGAAGTAGGAGAGACAGAGTCCTACAGTGTGTTTTTGGTCCCTGTACCTTTCGTATATTTCAAAGGTTTTAAAAAATGCATAAAAGAAAAGGAAATGAAAGAAATATGAAGGCCCTGATAATGTAAAAAGGCCAAAGGGACAGAGAATGGGGAAGCTTGGGCACCCACACTGGAGAGAGAATTCGTCTAGTCAGTGCCTGATTCACTATGACAAGGCAGCATGAGAGCCTGTCACAGCAGAGAACCATACTAACTGTGAGACAGATTTTCTCCCGTCCCTTGTGGGGCTGAATTCAATAGCATCAGGTATGCACAGCTCCTGTCATAGTGAGATAAGGGACCAGAGTAAATTACAGCCACAATTACCAATGACACTGAGATAGACAACAGTCTTCCCAGTTCTCAGGAACTCATGAAACAAGCTCTGAGAACTGAAGCAATTTGCCAAAGGTTCCACACCAAGAAAGCAGTCGAGGCGAGAGGCCAAATCAGCCTGTGTGGAGCACAGGTGTTGACTGACAGCAGCGCTGTTCACAAGATCCAGAAGTCCAAAGGACCATCAAGACATGAACGGATCATCAAACTGTGGTATATACACGCAATAGGTCATTATTCAGCTGTGAAAAGGAACAGAGTAGTGTTATATGTTACAGTTGAACCTTGACAACATTATGCTAAGTCAAAGTAGCCAGTCACTCACACACACAAAAAATCAGTAACTTGGTTTACACAAAATGCAGAAGCAGATCCAGAGATAAAAAGATAAAAAGACTAGTGTTTTCCAGGGCAGCAGCGAGGAGGGATGAGAAGTGATTAGTCATGAATACAAAGTATCTTTGAGGGGTAACAAAAACATTGTACAACTGACTGGGATGACAGCTACTTATGTCTGGATATACTAAAACCCACAGAACTGAGCATAGTAATTGTACGTAGTTTATACAGGTAAACTATTTGGCATGTGGATTATATTCCAGTAAGGGGTATGTGTGTGTATACCGTGTGTGTGTGTGTGTGTGTGTGTGTGTGTGTGTGTGTGTGTGTGTCCCAACAGGGACCTGGGGATGAAAAGACCATAATGGGTAGCCTGGACCAGCAGGTTGTTCTTCGGTGACAGGCCCCTGAGAAGACGGATCAGAGAATCAGAAGATAAAGAAGATAGGAAAGATTGAGATCTTTCAAACAGACATAAGCTGTGTCTTATGCCAAACAAGTTTATTAAGAAGAGCAGCATCATGTCTATAGTTTTCCTGAAAGGAGAAATGGGGGTGTCAGCAGAAACCTATAATACAGTAGGATGAAGTCAGCAGGAAGCTGGCCAAGCAATGCTTCACAAGAGAGCACAAGATATCTAAGCACCCCACAGTCTGAGCACACAGCAGCCTTGGCATTGATGGCCAGAGCCCCTTGGGGCACGAGTTAGGTTCTCAGGATCCAAAGCCTCCAAGGCCCTGGTCCCAGGCCATTACTGGCCTTGCCAAGCATGTACCTGATTTTAGAAAGGAAACTAAGTTCTTTTTCCACCCACCAGGGCCTTAAGGAAAGTCCCAGAGCCAGCCTAGCCCTCCACAATGGGGAACATGGATGTGGGGCAGAAGGTTGTATTGGGGTGATGAAATTCCTTCCTCCCAGCCACACCAAAACAAGCTGTCTGTCTCCTGTGCTTCAGGCTCGCCATCTCCACCCTCCACAACTAACATATGGCCAATTCCTTAGAGCTTACCAGAGAGCAACCAGTTGGAACTAGCTGAAAGCACCTAGCAGCAACACCCTTGGAAGCAACTCCACCTTGGGCGAGCTGCCTTCAGCAGTGTGAGGAATGCCAGCCTCGAGCAAGTTGACCCCACTCAGCTCCTTAGGTCCCAAGACTACTCCCTCTCAACAGCTCCCTTTGCCAACTAATCCTTCCCAACAGCAAACTCTCAGTTTAATGCAGGCTAGGGTCTTTTTCCTTCCGTTTAAACAAAGACATCTCTTGAGAACTGGCCTTAGCAGACCCACGGAGCTACTAGGCCCAGCTCAGCTGTGGCACCTGTTTCTTTCCATGATCGCAAATGAGGGCAGGGACCATGCCTGCCTCAGAGCTGTAAGGGTGCCTGGCAATCAGCAGGTGTGCCACATAGACGCTGTGCCTCATGAGTTTCAGCCTGGTACCTCTCAGTGTTAATGGGCAAATGGTCCTCCGGGGATCTTGTTAAATGCAGATTCTGACTCTGCAGGTTTTGGTTCTGCTGCCTTTCTGACAGCTCCTAGGTGGGGCCAACACTATTGATTTGTGGCCCACATACCGAGTAGCAAGACTCCTCCCTCTTCTGAATCCATCACTTTTCTTGGTCTTGAAGGAGCCTCTTGAGAGCTGATAAATGCTATTCACTCCTCCCTTAGAAAAGAACCTGCCAGACAGACAATACACTGCAGAGATCTTTAAGGCTTGTGATTCACGGGTTAAAAGCTATTCTTCAGCACCTAGAAACCTTAGTTCTGATGAAAAAGAGGAAGTGGTAAGAGCAGAGAAGAGTGAGCCTTAGTGGGGACTCAGGAATTGTGGGTCTGGTCCCAGCTGCTCTGTGGACATCAGATAAATTTCTTCCATGTGACATCAGATATATTTCTGACACCTCTGGCAGATTGGTGATGATCAACATATTCTCTCTCTCCTCTCTCTCCCTCTCTCCCTCTCTCCCTCTCTCCCTCTCTCCCTCTCTCCCTCTCTCTCTCTCTCTCTCTCTCTCTCTCTCTCTCTCTCTCTCTCTGGTAGCTGTTGCTTAAAATACCCCATGCTAAGAATTCTTACACTGTGTCTGGATTTAGAAAAAAAAAAAAAAAGTACCATGATTGATTGGCGATGCTTGCCATGGTCCCAGGAAAGAGAGGGCCTTGATTAATCGGTGATGTCTGCCAAGGTCCTAAGCCCAGAGGGCCTCTGGGACTTTCTGCCAGATGTCTGCCTACCCCAGAGAGCCTTCCATGGTGACACCCATAGCTCATTTTGAGTCACACGAGAATGGGGAGAGAGTCTTGAGTTTGCCCTCTAAGATAACAGGGAGGGATAGTTTCTTAAGCATCACCTTCTCAGATCTGTAGTTGTGCACCCTGCACTGAGAAGAGGTACCCTTGCACTCCCTTCCTTGGCTATGTTTAACTGTGAGGACACAGGTTCAGGTAGCAGCTGAAATACAGAAGGGCCACCTAGCTCCCAAGGGAGGGGGTGCCACCACCCTTCCATGGTTCCCAAGTTGCCACATGGGTAGCCAACAGAGGCACTAGGCAATGTTCCAAGGGACAGGAGAGTCCTCATAGCCCATGAGACTCCCCATGGCTCTGAGCTGTGCTTTCCCAGGCAGAGTCAGCCAGTCCCAACCTTGCCCTGTTCCTTCAGACACCAGATGCACATACATGTGCTCTTGTCCTCCTGGGGAGGGGGAAGGACACTGAGCATGGCAGGTGAGGTCATTGTCCCTGGGTCCTTCCAGTATGGGTAGAAGAAACAGCCAGTGAGACAGAAAAGCCAGCTACAAGTGCAGGAAGTACTCAGAGGAGAACACTGCCACGGTGCCTGCCAGGTCCCAAGTGCCTCAATAGTAGAGGTGTTCACACTCACACTCTGTCTGGGAACCCGGGGCTCACTGCAGCGCAGGGAGCCTCTAATGAAATACCAGTGTGTTGCAGTACTACGTTACAGGCATCTGCATCCCACCTCAGACCAGACAAGATCATTCACTTGATCATCCCCTCATGAGACACTTTTAAAACACATCTTGGCAGGTATTCTTCTAGACCCTGGACTCACAAAAGTCAGCAAATGTTAGATGTGACAAACATTAGCAAAAGAACTCATATAAAGGTGGTGAAGGGTGGGGGGTTCTTTCAGAGGGTCAGGCAGGCCAAACAAGACTATATAGTGAGTTCAAGGGTACCCTGAACTACAGAGCAATATTCTGTCTCCAAAAAACAAAAACAAAAGTGGAAACCAAAAGAGCCTGAAGGGAGTAGAGGAATAAACTCGTGAATATCTATCCAGGGAAAGGAACATAAAAACCCACAGCAGCTTTATGTGTGGTATGCTCAGCAAACAAGTTGGCTTTAAGGAGATGGCTCATTTGGCTAAGTGCTTGCCTGGCAAGCACAAGGACCTGAGTTCAATCCCCAGAACCCTTATAAAAAACCAGGCGTGGTAGCTTACACTTGTAAACCCTAACCGAGGAGGTAGTTGGTAACAAAGGGGGTCCCTGGGGGCTACAGGCCAGCTCCAGGTCAACAAGAAACCCTGTTTTAAAAAATAGGGTCTATGGTGCCTGAGATGACAGCTGATACTGTCTTCTGACCTGTGTATGCATGCGCATACATAAGCATGTATGTGTGTGTGTGTGTGTACACGTATGTGCATGTACTTCTGCATGCACATGTGCACACACACACAACTTGGCAAGAGTGGCTAGAACACAGGGATCAAGGAGAAATGCTATCAGATGAGATCAAGATGCAGGAAAGGGGCTGGAGAGTGTGTCTCAGCAGTTAAGAGTACTTCCTGTTCTTGCTGAAGACCTAAGTCTGGTCCCCAGCACCCACATTAGGCAGCTCCCGGCTGCTCTAACTCCAGGGGATGTGACATTCTCATCTGGCCCCTGCAGGCACCTGGATGATGATGATGATGATGATGATGATGATGATGATGATAAAGCTACCCCACGTTCTCTGGGTCTTATGTCTTCTTCACAGATGGTAGCTGAGGATCAACAAGGTTTACACTATCTGTATTCAGCAGAGTTGGGGTAGGGACACCAGCAGCCTGGACCTGAGGCCCCTGTCTTCCTCTAACATACAGGATCCCGTCCATATAAACCAGTAGCACCAGTTTCAGAGCTCTAAATCCTGTGGGCTCCCTTGAAAATCTACTGAGAGTTGTTTTCCTCCAGAGAAAAATCTGATTTCCCCTGGGAGGGGGGAACACAGGCACACAGTGACACCGCTTATATAAAATTCCATGAGGTTCAAGGTTATGAACTGAAAATAAACATTTTAACAAATACTGGGGCTTCCGGGTGTGTGGACTTACAGGAATTATATTGGCAAACGAAGTGGGCCAAGAGTGGAGAAGCCGGGATCATGGCAGAGAAAGTGAAAGCTCCGGGAAGGGTATAAATGAGGGTGGCGTTAGTTGAGACTCGCCTCGCCAGCAGCAAACACGCAAACAGTCTGACCACAAGTACATTCTCAGTTACAACACTTTCCTCGTTTCCTTGGGGTTGTCTGAGGTTTCTTGGCTAGGGGCTAGGCCGTTTGGTCCAGTGGAGAGGAAGCAGGCCCAAAGCCCAGTTTTCCTAGAAGGGGAACAATAGGAAGCATTTCACAGCCAGCCAGTACCAGCCTTGAGCCTCAGAAATTTGAGAGAACCTAGACTTGGGCTCAGGCAGTGGCTAAGGGTGGAGAGGGGGCTCTGGACAGGGGACGAGGTTGTGACTGCACCTGCAGCTGACAGAGCAGATCTGAGCCCAAGCTGAACAGCCAGGTACATATGCTCCCTGGGAACCCTTTTTGCCTGCAAGATGCCCAAAGGCCTCACAACTAGGTCTCCAGTGGTATTGTACATAGAGAGAAGGAGGTTTCTGCAGCTGTCTCTAAACTGCCCAGCGCAGAGGAAAACATGGGAGCTGAGGCTGAAGAAGTCCCCGTATCCAGAGCAAAATGGTCTGCCAGCCCCCAGCTTCCTTCCTCCCTCTCCATAAGGACTGTTGGAAAAGTCTGATGAAGATAAAGAAAAGGAGAGAAGGTGAAATACATGAGCCAGAGTTCCCACCAACCCCTGTCCCAACTTTTCTGACCTTTATCTTTTCCCCATCTTATTTGTTTGTTTGTTTGTTTGGTTGATCGGTTTGGGGGGTTTTCTGAGACAAGATCTCATGGATTCCAGGTTGGCCTTGAACTCCTGGTCTTCCTGCCTCCACCTCCCAAGTGCTGGGGTCACAGGTGTGCACCACTACCTGACCCGTGTCGCCTCAACAACCCTGTTCTACCCGTCTCACCAGTGTGACGAGGATGAAGTGGGCTACCCATGCTGACACTAATATCAGCCACTTGGTGAGATCTTTCTTACAGTGTGCCCATCACCCAGGGCAGAGCTAGTCAGACGCTAAGCACTCGAAACAAACTCTTTGGTATTGACTTCACCATGCGAAAGTCCTCCATAGTAGTAATGATGTACTGGGCCTTGTTCACACACACCCATTTAATCCTTCCAGTGACCTGACGCTAAGAACCATTCCATTCCCCAGCTTACTCACGTAGACCCCGAGACACAAAGAGGTTAAGGACTCAGCTTGTTGGGTAGGACAATAATAATAAGAAAGAAGGGAGATGTTTAAACTCAAGTCTGGCTGTATTTAAAATCCATGTATTTTTTTGTTTCCCAAAGTAATTATGTTGTGTATAACACAAGTGTCTACTATACATGCTAGCTTATGTGTCATCACTGGGTTAAGTCTGATGGTAAAGGTGACTTTGGATACAAGGGGAAGCTGCATGTGGATGGAGCGGGAGCCCCAGGAGGCTGCGAACTCCCTTCTCTACCAGTAGAGGCACCCAAGAGAGACTATGCCCCCGTACATCAAGGAGCAAGGCCTGAGCTGTGGTTCCTGGATGGAGACTGGACCCATTGTGGTTGAACATCAGCATCTCAGAGAAGCCTGTGAGGCAGTGGATTCCCATGCTTCATGAAGATATTTAATTGAGTGTCTAGGTTGAGCTGGGAATCCAGAAAAACATGGAATCAAGGACCAGTAAAAGGCGAGGCACCCCCTCACCAAAGACAACTGGACTCCAGAAGCCTTGGGAACCCCAGGGCTCACAGAACACAGAGCCCACTATTACTATGTGCGGTCTGCTTAGCAACAGAGAAGACTGGGTCTGTACAGGACTGCATCCAGCATGGTTGCTGATCCACGGGCTCCTCCCCCAAGGCTGCTTCCACCCCAGGCTCCTCCAGGAAGCCTCCCCTATCTCCCAGAGCCAGGGAGCCTCTCTTTGACCTTCCACACCAGAAGAGCCTCACCTGTGGACAACTGCGTCTACATCTACCTACTTCCTCCCTTGGAAGGCTGAGACAGGGTTATTCTCTCAGCCCGTGTATCCAGCCCAGAGGGTGGGGCCTTGCGTATGTGCTCACGTACTACTCACAGACAGGACCTGCTCTGCTCTATGCAGGACAGACAGGAGGCAGCAAGGAACACAGCCACTGCAGGCAGGAAGTAATCCAGGTCACCAGGTTGGGAGGAGACAACCTACAGATGCTTCCTGCCAGTGTGCAGAAGAGGCTGGGGCTATTTATAGATCACAAGCCTTCTGCTTCTTGCATTGAAATGCAGGGCCAGGCATGGAATAAAATCCCAGGGAGGTCTGTCAGTTTTAAATTTTATTTACTGATTGATTTTACAAGAAAGAGAATGGGAAAGCGGGGACGGCTATGCACCACGGCCCATCGGGCTGAGCGCACGTGCTCTGCTGTCCTTGTGCAGCCTGGCCAAGCTCGTGACCAACAGCCGAACAGGTTCTAGACCTGGTCCTAGAATCCGAGTGAGACCAACTTGTGAAGGTCCTTTTGAGGTGATATTTGAATGATGGTGGCTTCAGCTTACAAAGCAGCATCATAGTATAACCCTACTTTGGTTTAAACAAGCCTTCCTGCACATGTGTGCGCTCTCTCTTCTCTCTCTCTCTCTTCCCCTCCCTCCTTTTCTCTCTCTCCCTCCCTCTCTCTCTCCCTCCCTCCTTCTCTTCTTCTTCTATAAACAGGCCCAGTGCATTCTACTTTTTTCTACTTTTGGACTAAAAGATTGATTTTTCCTCTTCGTGTTATGTATGCATGTGTGTGTGTGTGTGCGTGTGTGTGTGTGTGTGTGTGTGTATGCGTGTGAGTGTGCGTGTGTGTGCGCGCAAACACATGAATGTGAACCTGTGCATGTGGAGGCCTAGGGTCAATCTCTGTTGTTATTCCTCTGGAGCTATCCACCTTGTGTTTTGAGACAGGGTCTTTCAGTGGCCCAGAACTCACCAAGCAGGGTGGGCTGGCTGGCCCTGGAGCCCCAGGAATCCGCATGTTTCTGCCTCCTCAGTACTACGATAACACACACGTGTCAAATCGCCTGGCTTTTTTACATGAGTTCTGGAGCTTAAACCCAGCCCTTTTGTGGTTTTGACCCTTTTATCTGCTTTTTCTGTTTTTCCCCCGAGTTTCCACTATGGCTGCATTACACTCCGCATGGCCTGAGCACGTGAGATCCCAGGAAGCCGACGTAGCTGTCTATCTGCTGTATGTGCAGCCCAGACATCGGGGACAACAGGACCTTCTGAGAGGGACCTTGTTTCCTGGGACCACACAAGAAAGCACACACGAAACCTCAGCACAGCACCTGGCGTCCTGTGTGTACAGGAAAGGCCAGCTGGAATGGCACGTGTGTTTATAACTCATGTCAAGGTTGAACTGTGGAGTGGGGGAGACGACGCATCAGTAAAGAGCTTACAATGCAAGCGTGGGGTTCTGGGTTTGAACCCCCAACACCAATGTAAACACCAGGTGCAGTGGTGCACACTCATAACCTCAACGTTGGGGAGGTGTACCCAGGGTGATTGTTCCTGGGGCTCCCTGGCCAGCCCGTCTAGTCCAATCAGTGAGTGTTGGGTTCAATGAAAGATCCTCCCTCAAAAAATAAGTTTGGAGAACAACTGAAGAAGACATCTGATATCAACTCTGCTCTCTTTGTTCACAAACAGGGTGCAGCAGTCCTACACACACACACACACACACGTACACACACACACACTCACTTACACGCGCACTCATGAGCATACAAGAGTTAAAATGAGAGATCACAACTCTGCTTTTCCTGGGAATGAAAGGTCCCCTGTGCTGGGACAAGATTGCAACCTAGGTGCTCAGAGCTGAGGTCCGGCCCAACTTGTCGGAAGTGTGTGACTGACTCGTCTGCTCTCCATCCCCATTCTCTGAATTTCAGAAGGATGGTGGAGGTGGAAGCTAAGTCCTGCCCTTCTCGTCAGACCAACAAGCTCTGAAGATAACGATGTAATTCTGGTATCCGAGAAGGGCTCCTGGGCAAAGATCTGGGGCCTTTTCCAACCCACCCACCCCACCACCCTCTCCCTGTATCCACTTCCTACTGTACCTACTTTGCTCCCAGGAGACATAAACAATACATCTGCTTTGTTCCCAGAAAGCCCATCCTGTGGCTTGGACACTCTGAAGCCGGTAGGTAAGCAGCGTCTCATGGACCATGGTGGCTCTCAGCATCCTACGCTCGACAGAGCGCCCCCTGTTGTCTTTGCTCTAGGCGGAGGAAGGTCCTGACTCTATAGCAACACTCCTTCAGGATACATACAGCACACAGGAACAGTGCCGGTGACTACTTGCTGAGTGCATCAAGGAAAGGTGGCCTGGCAGGACACCCTTCGTGTAATCCTGGAACCCACACGGTAGAAGGAGAGAACCGACCCCTGCAAGCTGTCCTCTGACTTCCAAGTGAACATTGTGCCATGCCCTGCTCCTACACACAAGATCAACAGATAAATGTTAAAAACAAAAGCTTTTCTTAATGATGAAGGGCAGTGCAGGGCAGTGGTTAGACTAACAGACTCAAGGCCCAGGCAGATGTGGATTTGAAATTACTACTGAATGATCCTGGGCCAAATTCAAACCTGTCCTTTCTGTGCCTCAGTTTCTCCATCTGTGCAATGGCTGTGACATTGTACTACCCTCCCAGTCTGACACCTCAGTAGGATAATGGGGGGTAAAGTGCTTCAAGTATCTGGCAGACACGAAGCACATGCTCCTGTTAGGACAAGGATGACTTCAACATCGAGAACAGCTCAGGATCCCAGAATGTCAGCACTTTCCTTTTGGGTCCTGATCATGGCTCCTCCCTGGCTCTGACCTGATGGGGTGCTGTGAACTCTCAGGCAGGCTGTGCCCTGAACAAAGGTGCCCTGGTGAAGGTGGTGACAGCAGAGATGCAGCCTTGCTTGCTGAGATGTATATCCTACTGATATTGGACCTGGGGTGGGGGTGGTCTTTCTCCAACTCACCCTCCAGAAGAAGGAGCCTCAGGGAATGGAAAGATGTGCATTTTTCTGACGGGCACAAAAGTATCATCCAAGCCAGGCACCTGCACCTGGGCCCATGATGTGGTCCACAAGGTTGGAAGGGCCAAGCCAGACTGTCTCACTCTTGGTTCAAAAGATGACGTAAAGACCCTAATGTGTAGGGCTCTACAGGAATACAAACGAGGCTCTCACACTTATTCTAAATATTTAAAAGTTATAAATCAGGGCTATTGAATAAAATATGTCCCCTCCTTCTATTCTGAGAAATATGTCTTCATAATGACCTTGAAGGCCGGGGCAGGTTCAAATTTAGAATTCGCAGAGTCCCAAGGCTGATCATGTAGAGAGGAGGGATTTCACATAGCCCACCCTTGCTCTCCACTCCCAGCCCCCACTGCACACCCCTGTGCTGCCCTCACCTGTACCATAAGCACCTTCAATGCTATTGGTCCGGCCACTGGTGGTGGACAAAATCCACCACAGGAAATGGCTCTGGATAGACCCACTGGCTCGCGGCTACACAAGCAGAAGATTTTGGAGTCCCCAGACCTGGAACATGGCCTAGCATGAAAAGGCCATGTGGATATACCTCCTCCAGGTTCCTCATATCTAGATATGAGATAGGGCTTGGCAGTGGAAAGAGGGTCAGACAGAAGCAACCCAGGAAGTCTGGTAACCCCGGGTCAGGTGAAAAACCAAGATCAAGGTGGTGACAAAACTGAGACCGCCAGCAGCCACCTGCAGGTCATGGGAACAGTGGCTGGTCCTTTTGAGACCGTGGTTCAGTTTTTACCAAAGTCTTTTACAAAACTAGAGATTTGACAACTCCTGTAAAGGGGGGCGGGGGTCAAGGTATGCACGAGAGTTCTCTCATCCTCTTCCCCCACAAAGCCCAGGTTTGGGGTTCGAATTCTAAGGCAGATCTGAGCACGTGTAGGTCTGGCCTGATTTTGAGCCCTTTCTGGGGCTGGAGACATACAGCTGGGGTCAACCCCTCCAACCTCAACCTTTAGCTAAAGAGTAGTTTTCCTTTTTTTTTTTTTCTTTTAATTTTAATTTTTTTAAAAAAAAGACTTAGACAGTCACCTCTGGAGAGAAATTATGGGTTTCAAGAGCTCTCGACAAAGAACCCCGCTCCAGAAATGTAAAGCCAGCATTTTAAATTTGGTTCTTATTCACTGCTGGAAAGTATTAGAATGAAGATTACAAATTTAATAATGTAACATGGCAGGAACTGGCCCGGCCTCAACTCTGGGAGGGTAATTTGTTTCTGCCTTCCAGCCGGCACTACCCTGCCTCCCAGCATCACCAGACCAGCCCGGTGACACACTCCTGACTTCTCTCCGGTGCTCTGTCCCATGCAGCAGCCTGGATGTTGGCCCATCACAAGCCAAGGCCTGGGGATGGAGATGTGTGTGAGAGGGCCACTCTGTGCAAAGGGGGCCAGCCCTGACCTCTGTCTCCACTCCCCCCGAAGCCAAAGAGATCTTTGAAGATTTGCAAACCCCAAGTCTGAGTGTCAAATCCCATACCTGCTAAAAAGTCAACAGGGGCTCCCACTGCCCTTGAGTTCAGGGTTTAACAGTAAAATACGATACAAGGTGCTACCTACCCATCAGCCATATAATCCTTTCTCTGCGCTCCCAAAGGAGCAAGTCCTTTCCCCACCTCAGGGCCTTTGGTAGCCGCTGACAATGACAAGAGCTAATATTTCCTGAGCACTGTGTCTTAGGCATTGAGTGAGGGCTCCTCTCTCCTAACCCCTAACCTAGGGGCAACAAAGCCAAGAAGCTAAGCTCAGACTCCAGAGCCAGGCAGTTGGACAAGAGTCCTGCCTCTGACTCCTCTGTGTGATCTTGGGCAGTCTCTTTTGCCTCTTCTGTGTCTCGGTCTCCTCATCTATAACATACGGAGAGTAGTCATTCCTCCTTAGACAGCTATGGGGGCTTGAATGAGTTAGTGAGGTGATGGGTACCAGGTTAGCGTTGCACCCCTTCTACAGCAAGAAAGGGAATCTCCTCTGAGAAGCAAATAACATAGTCAGGCAGGCATCAGTTGTCAGTGGGAGCCTGGCTTCCAGCTCCTGACTCTGAAGCCCTTGGTTTTTACCATGCCCCATCTATTGGAGAGCATTTGGAAGACACAAACTGGAGAGCAATAGCTACCCATAATTCTATCATGAACAGACCTTAAGTTATTATTGCTACATATGTGCATGCCTTAGAAGGACAGAGACAGGGTGGGACAGACTACCACATGGACTGCGGGAATCCAGGACTCTACCGGTATCCTCATAGCTGTCTATCAGGGCTTGGCACAATGGCCTCCTGCCCACCCTCACTCCCTTCTGCCTGCACAAGGCCAACTGTACTCAGCCCTAAGATCTCAGCTTAGCTGTCCCCTCTATCCTTCTTGGGGTCAGCTCTCTTGCCACAGTATGCTTTCTCATATGGTGCTTGCCACAGGCATGATAGAAACATCTTTGGGTCGTCCAATATCAACCTTCCTCCCAGACTAAGAACTCCATGGAGACAAGGGAGAGGGAGCTTGTCTTGGGTCCCCAGAACAGGGCCTGGCAACAGCAGCCACTAGAGAAGAAAAGGGAGGAACGAGGTGCGAGGAAGGGAGGGAGAGGCTTGGGAGCTAGAACTGCCTGTCCTAAACCAGTGCCCCGGGTGGGACACGGGATCACACAAGTCCCTGGAGAGAGGAGAAAGCAAAGGACCATGGGAACACTCAGCACCACTGAAGGAATCCGGCAGTGCTTCCCAGAGGAGGGCAGGGCACCCCAACAGAGAACAGCATGGCAGAGGCACAGAAGTGGAAAGGTAGAAGAGGACCATCAGTTGGAACTGGGGATAGCGCTCACTGGCAGAGCACTTACCGAACATGTGTGCGGTCCTGGGTTTCATCCACAAAACAGCATCAGGTGTAGAGAAGCCATTTTGAGCCAGGAAGCATCAAATGCTTGCTCGAGTCAGAAATATGAAGCCAAGGAATCCAGCCCTGTCCTGAACCTGCCTTTCTGTTCATTCTCAAGCCTTCTCTCCAACATTGTCTTCTACACTGTCTTCTAGTGGTCAAGAAAGCCATATCCCTAGCTTCAGTGAGCTGTTGCCAATCCCCTGACTCACACCGTCCTGACACAACCTCCTCTTACAAGCACCTGTATTTCTTTGCTTGAGGGCTACCCCCATCCTGTTGGAAATGATGGCTATGACCCATCATTGGAGCCCACCCAAGCACTCTACCGTCACTAAGGAAGCTGACACACAGTCCAGCTTCTTTGTTCCGGATAAACAATTTAAGTGTACCATAGAGGTTCTCAAGCCATAGTCCTTAGACTAAATCCACTTGTCAATAAAGTTTTATTAAGACCCAGTCCATGTTCAACATACAGACTGTGTGGTTGGACAGTTGTCATAGAGATCCAGGACCTGCAAAGACCAAAATACATGCTATCTGGCCTTGCAGAATATCCTTGTGCCAGCCAGTCTCCCCAGTCTCCAGCAAGGCTAACCTTCAGTCTCCCTCAATCAGAGGTCATAGCCTGAAGATGTGGTGGGTCCTGGCTTCTTCCATGCCTCACCTTCTCACTCCCCTCCTGGGGCATCACACAGCACCTTTGTAAACTATATGAATGACACGCGATCACTATTTGACTTTCAACTCAGAAAAAACTGCCGTTTTGTGAGGCTTCCTCTGCTGCTTATGCTCAAATCATCTCAGAGTCTACATCCAAGGGAACCAAAATGTGTCACTGTGCCCCTTCTGCCCCTTCTCCCCTAAACTGAGTCTATTCCCTGTACCTACTTTGCTCCTTCCACAAGCACAGGGCCATCGTTTGTTTCCTGGCTTCTCCGCCATTGGCCAACCAGACCCCTACCAAGTTCTGTGTATCTTGAACTCGCAGGTTATCTGCTGAGTTACGGCCACACACTTGTTCAGCCAGGGAGAAAACCAAGGTTCAAGAGGAGAATGACTTGCCCCAGGTTCATCCAACCAGCAAACTGGCAGAAATGGGATCTCAAATCCAGGTCACCTATGACAGATCAGCTTCCCTGTAAGCTGTCACATGCCCTTGGGCAGCCCGCCGGGCTCCTGCCCACCTCTCCAATTCAGGCCAATGTTCCATGGGATTCCATGAGATTGAGTGGATTGAAATTCATTTTTCAGCATGGAGGACTCTGTGCCTGGAAGTCGAGACAGATGCCTGTCAAGGTGGTGCTGGGAGAGAAACTCTGAGAAGTACCAGATACACAGGTATGTTCCCGAAAAACTAGAAACGCAGCACAGATTGCAAAAGAGACTATGGGACTAGGTTCAGGCCTAGGCCCTGAGTTTTGACCCAGCTCTCATGGGCTAAATGACCCTGGCCAAGATGGGTCTAGCCAGAGACTCGACTCATACATAGGCCTCTTGAGATAATCAGGCCCACCTCACAGAACTATGGACAGGTGACATGCCATTGCCTGGGCATGTGTTAGCACAGAGCTGGGCTCACCTGTTCTCCCTACTCTAGCCAGAAGTTCCCTGACAGCAGATGTCTGGGTCCCGTCAGTGTCCTGCACAGACCCTTTTACCAAGCTGGGCCCTCATCCCCCAAGGGCCGTGAGTATCTGATGGTACCAGTTCAGAGCTGCCCTATCTTTGAAGACCTGCCTTTGGCTGATGGGACTGCCTAGCCCCTGAAGTTATCCCTGCTCCCCAGGTGGAGGGCTACTGACACGGGAGAACAGAAAGCTGGGTTATGATGCTACCACTCTTGGATCTCATGGTGGCTCCTGTGTTCCCTGCCCGCCCTACACCCTTCTCTCTGGTTCCTACTATCTTTCAACACACAAACCCAAAGCTCAAGCTAAGTTACGGAGTAGGAGGGAGATTCTATGCAGCCTTCATGTTGCTTTCCATTTTGTATGACCTTCAGAACCCCGAGTGTTGTCTACGTGCTAAATCCTCCTTTGCAAGAGACTCCCAGTTCACTGCCCAGTCTGAGGGTCTCTCCTCTCCACTACTGATACCCACCAGAGTTAACAGCTTCCTGGGGCCAAGGGGCTTGGAGGGTGGCCTATCCTAGGCTGGATGGGTCCCATAGGCTCCTGGTCAAAAACGGCGCTGGGCCCAGGCACATGAAAGATGTTTCTCAAGACGTGTTCTGAGGAACTAATTAATTTCCATGGCAGGTACCAATTAGTGACACATCCTCCCACCAATCCCAGGGTGACCGCGACTGGCATTTTCCAGGGACACTGAGTACTGGAGATGTATGGTACAGACTTGAAGCCTTGTGCCAGCAGGGCCCATCCATCATAGCATCTGGCACATCTGGGGTCAGGGAAATCTCTGAGTCACGAGTGTGGGAACATTGCTGCTGTTTCTGGCTTTCTGCTCCACCTGCTGTAAGGCTTTGGACAAATGAAGATGCCTTTCTGGTCCTCATCTCAGACAGCCAGAGTCAATCTCAGGGCGTGAAAACCCTTTAATATTAAGCACTAGTACACATCACTTTCAATGTGCTCCAGGCTCTCTATAAAGGACTCAGCAAATACCGAGTCATTTAATCCTGATGTCGCCTTTGCAGTGAGAAGGGGCTCTGATTAAACCCATTTTACAGATGTCTCAGAGTGGTTATGTAACCCACCCATGGTCACTCAGTCAACACACGGCAGGGCCAGGATGCAAACCCACACCTTCTGACGGTTGAGTACAACTCTTACCTCTGTTCTTCTAGCCACCCAGGATTGCCTGGCTTCTGTGGAGCCTCTACAGTACCTGGCTCAGAACTGGGTTCCTCCATCGGTACTTAATTCAATTTGGTAACAGGAAAGTAAGGAAATACTGGAAACCTTAAAGACTGCCATGGTGTGCTGGGCATGGTAGCACACGCCTTTAATCTCAGCACTCAGGAGGGAAGGGAAGGTGGGTCTCTGAGTTCGAGGCCAGCGTGGTCTACGGCGTGGGTTTCAGAACAGCCAGGGCTACACTTGGAAACTGTCTGGAAGGGAAAAAAAAAAGACCGCCACGGTGGCTATAGGAGTGGTCCTGGGTAGCAGAGGCAGGAAATGGGTGGACAGTTTCTCTGATGTCCTTTGGTGCTATTCAGCTCTTTCCAAAACAGATGTTTTCATCCATAACAGTAACAGACTCAGTTGTGAAGTCTGATTCCAGTGCTCACATACAGAAAGGAGCAGGAAGAGCCGATGATGGTGCGTCCAGGACGTTCCTCACTGGATAGCTTTCATAGATTTAATTCTAGAATCTGTACACACTAATGCCTAAAATCCTTTTCTCGTTTTGTAATGTTTTGTTTTGGTTTGGTTTTTTTGAGACAGGGGTTTCTCTGTTGTAACTCTGGCTGTCCTGGAACTCACTCTGTAGACCAGGTTGGCCTTGAACTCACAGAGAGTTCACTCCTCCTGCCTCTGCCTCCTGAGTGTTAGGACTAAAGGTGTGAACCACCACCGCCCTGCTCAAAATCCTTATTTTTTTTTAAATAATTTTTTTTTTATTTTACGTGCATTGGTGTTTTACCTACATGTATGTCCATGTGAGGGTGTCAGATCCCCCAGAGCTGGGGTTACAGACAGTTGCGAGCTGCCATGTAAGCACTGGGAATTGAACCCAGGTTCTCCTGAAAAGCAGCCAGTGCTCCTAGCCACTGAGCCATCTCTCCAGTCCCCAAAATCCTTATTTTTAATTTATTTGTTGTTATTTTTTGAAACAGGGTCTCTCTACGTTGCCCTGGCTGTTCTGGAACTTGCTCTGTAGACTAGGCTGGCCTCGAACTCAGAGATCCACTTGCCTCTGTCTCCTCAGTGGTTATTTTTTAAATTATTCAAAGGCCCATCCACCAAAGTTCAGCTAAAGAGGAACTCTGAATAAAGGGACTGGGGTGGAAACTGAGTGGGACCTGCGGCCTTTTTAGGAGGCTCTGCTTGTGTCTAACCCAAGCCCAACAGACTCTTGCTTTGAAGACAGGCTGCTGAGTCTTTGAGGCATCTGGGGAGATGAATCAGTAAACTGATTGCTATGTAAAAACCTGAGTCTAACTCCCAAACAGCCATAAAAGCATGAGTGTGGTACTCCCCAGTACAGGGAGGTAGACACTGGTGGGTCCCCGAGGCTCACTGTACAGCCATCCTGGCCTAACTGGTAAGCTCCCGGCCAATGAGAGACTATGATTTAAAAAACAAAAAACAAAACAAAACAAAACAAACCCTCCAAGGCAGATGATTCCTCAAGAACAGCACCTGAGGTTGTCCTCTGGTTTCCAGAAAACATGTGCATATATGTGCACATACACATGCACCCACATGAACACGTAAATACACACACAACCAGACATGACCAGAGGAGACACCAAATTTACTGCTGTGCAGACTTCCCCTTCCTGGCCGCTAAGGCAGCCTCTCAGGCTCCATGGGCACACAGTGGGCCATCCCGGGCACCCCCATCTTAGCCTGTGGCATGCTCCCACCCTCTAGCTTTCAACCAGCCAGCCATGCATGTCCCCTGGTTCCAGGAAGTCTACAATGACTGGAAAGGCAGCACACGTGTCTCCCCAAGTGGTACAGACACAACCTCAAATCCACACAGGACCTCTATTTTGTGCAGCGTTTTATAGCACACAAGGCCAAGGTCCAGACCAGTCATCTACAATGGACTCTCAGCTAGTGTGGGGCAGCAATGTAGACCCAGGCCACTGCTACCCCAAGCCACCCCTCCAAGAGAGCACACCCCATCTGCTTAGGTCACATCCTACCAGCAAACTAGTTCTAGGTGCTTTGTCTTCTTATTTTGAATTTTATTTGAGCCAGATAAGAAATGTATTACTTTGCAAGGACCACCTCCTGCTAAACCTTCCCTAGACACTGGCCAGCCTTTCTCAGAAGCATCTCAATACACTGACTCAGCCAGCCCCTTGGCAGCACATCCCAGCTGTATGCCTTCTACAGCCATGGTCCCTTGACTTACTTCTTCCCTGTCGAGGCTGTCCTCAGACGAACTGTGTGCATGCATGCACGCACGGCCCTGCCTACTTTTCATCAGTGCTGGAGAGGGCAGTACCCTGTTCCAGCTGGTAAAAGGCGCTAGACCTGGACCCTCTGAGATCCCAGGGCTGTCTGCGTCCAGCCCTCAGCCTGTTGCATCTTCTAAGTGGCACTGGCACATTCATCATTGCTCACGCGGCTTCCCAGAGGATTCACGGAGCCTCACATTAAGTCTCATACAGCTGAGGTCCTTCTGGACCAGAGACCATGAAGAAGCAGGAGGGCCTGCAGACAACAACCAGCACTGAAGCCTAAGACGTGGGGAGGTGCCTTTAAAGGCCTTTCACTGGAGCTGGGAAGATGGCTCAGTTGGTAAAGTCCTTGCCACAAAAGCATGAGAACCTGAGTTTGATCCCGGAACCTACATAAAAAGCCACATATAGTAGACATGTTTGTCATCTCGGGGCTGGGAAAGCAGAGACAGGCAGATTCCTGGGGCTCCATGGCCGGCCAACCTAGCATGCTTGTGAGTTCCAAGCCACTGAGAGACCCTGTCTCAAAAAGCAAGGTAGATAGTGCCTGAGGAACGATCCCTGAGTTTGACCCCTGGCCTCTACACATTCATGCATGCATACATGAGGCTTCATAAGGATACACACACATAGAGACAGAGAGACAGGTAGACAGAGAGGGAGAGAGGGAGGGAAGAAGAGAGGGGAGAGAGCTGGTGAGAAGCAAGGCTCTCAAGGACTCTCCAGACTGAATAAGAAACCCTGGAGGGGTGTCTATAGTCTGACTGCGAACAGACCTGGGCTCATTGCTCAAACTGTTGAGACAACCATGGCAGCCACCACTGGCTAAAACTAACTGTGAGCTGGATATCAGACACAGGATCTCTTTGGGCCCGATCGCTGAGGTCACAACCCTCCATGCCCGGCTCTGGAGAGGTACATTATGTCATTTGTCCCTCACAGCAATCTTTGAGGTGTCATCTATGAGGATGGCCCATTTTACAGAGGAAAAAATTAAGTGCAGAGAAGCAAAACGGCTTGTCTCAGGGTCCCCCAAGGTCAAGGTGAGTTAGAAGTAGGGCGAAAGCAAGGGTCCGAAGACCCCAAGCCTCTCTCTCCTCCCCACCCCAGAAGCCCCCAGGGTTCCTCTCAGCTTTGTCAGCCTGAGAAGCCACAAAGCTGGGTCCAGTGAGAGGTGAGAGGTGAAGGGCAGGGGGGAGGCAGGGTGGGCAGTAAGAGCCCTGCCCGACTCCATGGCATCTTCCAACTTCAGCACCAAGGAAGCCAAGCTGTGCGCTCTAAGTTACAGCCACCTGCACCCTAAGACGGGGCTGAGGAGGAGTTCTTCGTCCTTCACTCTGTTTCTACTTACATGAGGGCCTTTTCTTCCCCCGTGCTGAACCTCAGTTTCCCCACTGACTCCTGGTCACCTCCTATAAAGCTGTGATGGTCTCACTCCCCACCTGACTCTACCTACTTCTGTTTGCCTTCTGTTCCCTAAAGCCCCAGGCGCACTGACCTCAGGGCCTTTGCTCAGGAACACCTACCTGGAAGAGCCTCCACCCCCTGGCTGGGCTCTTGCCATTTAGGCTCCAACTCTACTGTCATTACCCCAGGTGTCCGTGACTACTTGATGTTATCTCCTTTCTCATCACTTAACACAATCCGAAATGTGTGTTTATAATTGGTTACATAGTTATTGTCTGTACACCTCAGGCCAGGACATAACTCCATGACAGCAGAAATCATGTCTGATTCGCTCCCCGATACATCTCCAGCACCTAGAATATAGTTTGGCACTGAATAACTTAGTGCATAAAAGCCAGAAAACGAAGATCTCAAGAGACAAAACTCTGGACCATTAACATGTGACCTTGGCAAGCCATTTGTCCCCTCTGAGCCTCAGTTTCCCTCTTTGCCTAATGAGGAGAATGGACCATACGCACTTTCCAATATTCCTTCCAAGAGAGCCTGTCTTAGAAAGCCAGACCTGGAACCCACCCAGTTTGGTCCATCCAAAGCAGGCAGCTAGCCAGGGTCTTGGTAGCGGCTAACCGTGTCCCCACCTCCACCTGTGTTCCTGCCCAGCCACGCGGCCCTCCAGCTCCCCCACCACAGAAACTGTTAATGAAGTGCGCACTGCTCGATGCAGTTACAATTACGGGGGCTAAGAATAAGGCGCTGACATCAGCCTCGTCAGTTTCCAAGTGAATCAGAAGGGGAGGGGGGAGGAAGGAGGAGGGGAGTGGTGCTCCAGAGCTGTCAAGTAGAAATAGCACAGCGTTAAATATAATCCAGCCCTGGCCTACATCGTTCTGCAGAGGCAGGTGATGGCTGGGCCCTCAGGGCCAGGGCAGACAACTGGATCCTTCAAGGAGGTCACACAGCCACAGCTGCTGCGGGCCAACTGATGGGGACCATCTAGGAATGGTGGCCTGTGGCAGGCTACCAGTCCCTGGGGTACTTATATAAGCCCAACAGGCCCCTGTGTCCTGGCCTTTGTCATTTGCTATTATGACAGCCCCTTCCCACATGGGAACTCATGTCTGGAGCTGGAAGGTATCCTCTAGGCAAGTACAGTTGGGCTGGGATCAACAACTCACAGATGTCTCCAGCTGATAAAGATTCTGTATCTGTAGAATGGGCATATCCTTACCAGCCATTAACCCCTCAGTTGCCATAGAAGTCCATGAGATCGTGGGAGGCAGTGGACACCGTCAAGGCTTTCAGTCATTTCATCTTTACCTCCCTGAGAGATGCTCTGACCAAGATCACTATTCTATTCCTCACCAAAACCCTGAGCTCAGGAAGGTGAAGGGATTTTCTTGAGGCCACAGGGAATGGGGTCAAATTCAAGCTCTCTGATCTTCTCATAAGAAGGACAGTGAACGAAGGATGTAGACCTTGGGAACAGAAAGGGTTCTTTTCCGGAAGTATTTAAAGGGTGTGTTCACGGTGGTGGTTGGGTGGAAAAAAGGCTAGAGACTTAGAAGAGCAGCGAGGGGAGGCTGCTGCCCTCCAGTTCCACTCTCTGCCACAGTCCAATTGCCCCCAACCTCGGCCTCTGCTGGAGCACCGGGGAGTAGGGAGGAGGAGGCAGGGCCTCATCCCCCAAAGGAACCAAGGTAGATTGACCGGTTCCCTCTCTTTCCCCACGTAGTGGGGAGAAGGGTCTGGGGGGAGGCTGGCAAGGAAGATGGACCTGGAGGAGGGGAAGGCAAAATACCCAAGGAGGGGACTTAAGGAAAGATCTCTGGGGATCCGAGAGGACCCTAGCAACAGACCTAAGACTTGCATGCGTGCGTGCCTGCGTGCCTGCGTGCGTGCCTGCGTGGTGTCCTTGCACCTGGCTTTTTTGAGATTATTCCAGCAGGATAATTTGATTCAAGTGCCTTAATCTACTCACTCACCTTACAGCTCAACTTGAACTAGAGAGGCACTCGGCTTGACGCACTAACGGCCTCAGTTTTCCAAATCTAGAAGAATTCTGCCCAGCTCCTAAATTTATAGGAGATTACAAAGCTGGATGTATTGGTGCAGACCTGTAATCCAAGTGCTCACGAAGTTGAGGCAGGAGGATCACATGTTTGAGGAAAGCCTGGGCTACCCGGTGAATGCCTGGCCAGCTGTGGCTACTTTGTAAGACCCTTTCTCAGAAACAAAGGAGGAGATTACAGCTCTAGGTGGTAATGTGAGTGTGTTGGGGGGTGGGGGGAAGTAACATGTGGCAGAGAAGGAAAGGGACACAGGAAGTGGCCTCTCCTGGGGTGAGGGAGAGAGATGAGGCTCCAGAGCCTAGACTCAGGCTTTACGGTGGCCCCAACATGAAGACAGGATATATAAGGGCCTCTCTGCATCATGTACCCAGCCCAGCCCCCCTTCTGGGGCTGAAGGACTCATTCCGTTCCCACCATTTCCAGGAGAAGGAACAGGGCAGCAGGACATTTTGTTTCCCAGATGAAGCTCAGGTCAAATTTCAAGGACAAAAGTTAGCACTTGGCTTGGGAAATAAAACTCAGCCAAATCCTGTAAATTTGGGAGGGAGGGTGAGATTCCAATGTGGTCATTCCAGGTGCTTGGGAGTGCTGGCAGAAACCAGAATTCTGATCCCCCACACACACCCCGCCCCAAGATCTGTCTGGTCAGAAATGGGTAACCTTACAACCTCAAAGTAACTCCAACAACCACCTCCATTTTCCCCTCTGTTCAAAACAGGGGGTGGGGATGGGGGCTGTGGGTACTAGTTTGTGGATCCCCACCCACCATGCTCCCCTCAAGGAAATTTGGACTGAGTGGAAGAGGGAGGTACCATGAAGGGCTTTCCAGCCCAGAGATGTGGCCTAAACTGCTAGGAGAGGGACTGGTAGCCGGCTGGTGTTGCCATGGTAACTTCCTCCCTGAGCTGGATCGAAGCATCCATCCTATGGGCAAATCAGAGCTGGCTGCTCCAGCTTCTCCGCCCTTCTCCTGGGCGGGCGGGGGAGAACTGGACGCCGAATCACTTGGTCAGGCTCAGGAACACGGCCTCAGATCCAGACCCTGATGTAACAACTCCCTTTGGTATCTACTAGAAAGTGGATACACCCCTACTCCCCAGCTACACCTCAAGGAACCAGCCTGTGGATGTGCTACAAATAAACTCATTAGGAAGAGGAGGGAAGTGGGCTTCCAGAATGCTTCCCACCTTCATTTGGCATGCAAGCCCCCTGAAATACCAACCTTTTAGGCACTTCAAAGAAGGAGGGCCCAGCTCTACCTCCATAAACTACAATGCAATAAAATCAGCCTATTAAAATGATGACGACTAACATTTTGAGAATCAGGATTTTCTTTGCCCAAACACACAGGAGTCTTCTTTATGGGCATGCTCAGACTACTCTCACTTGGTAATGAGACAGACCAGAACTAGCGTATATTGAGACCTGCCGCTTGCCAGGTACCGTACTAAGCCGTCTGCATAGCAAGCAGCATAACTAAAAGCAAGTGTGATGGAACCAGTTTGCCCGGATTTAAACCCTAACTCCCTCGCTTCCTGGTTAAATGACCTTGAACAAATTACTCAGCATAGACCTCAGTTTTCTTATCTGAAAATGGGCATGTTATACCTCGGATATTAATGTTATAGGGATATTATGAGAAAAGATTAAAATAATGCATCTTAAATGCCTAGAAAGACATGTGTCACGGGTTTATGATTTTTAAAACATTGACCCAATGGAGTCTACTGGGGACACTGTTGTTTGCCTCTTCATACAGGTGAGGCCACATGTCTAGCTCCATGGAAACCCATGCCCAGCAACAAAGATATGGACACAAATACCCAAGTGTCCCCGAGTGCCTGCCTCTCTACATCCCTGTGTCCTTGGGAACGAGGCAAGGCATCGTTGTAAGAGACGCATCTAGAACATGAGAGGAAGATTCCTCCTGACAGGCACTGTAGCAACCTGCAGTGATCTCTTTCTTGGGTTCAAGGGTGCTAGAAAGACATGGGCAGAGAAGACAGCTTCCTCTTCCCACCCTGGCCAGCACACCTAAGTCCAGAGCAGGAATGTGCTCTGCCCCATTTAAAGCTAACCAAAGTCTCCTCCTCAGCCTGTGTATGACTCAGGAAGCTAGCAGGAGACAGTGCGAGAGCCCTGAAGATGGCTCTGGCCTAATCTAATGGATGGGAAAAGATGTATCAACATGAGTTGGAAGCAGCAGCAAAAGGAAGGCTCCCACATGAGCCCAAAGCCCGTCAGGGACACACTTCAGAAATGGAGCCACCAAGGACAGACTGGCAGTAAAGGGGACCAGAGTGAGAGGGGAGGAAGCCAGGAGGAGCCAAGTCTGCACTGACCACCTCTGGCTAAGCGAATCCCTGTCCAGGACCCCAGAACCTATTCCAACTGCCTCTCGAAATTAGTTCAGCTCAGTGCTGTTTTCAAGGAAATAAACCCAAAAGGCTCCTTTTCGGAGGAAAATGAATGAATGAGACAATCAAGCAAAAATCAAACATCAGGACAATGGTCCTCATTTCCAACTCTCACCAGCCCCTCGTTGTTCCTCTGGATATGAAAGTAGACTTCTCCTCCTCCCTCCCGAGTTCGAGGCAGCCTTAGGGATGAGCAGACGGGGAGCCTGAGATGCCCAAACAGAGCCTTGGGCTACCAACCACTCCTCAAAGGCCTCCTCACCTGGGAACCATTTTCTGCACAGTGAGATCTGGCTTTTTAAAAAACCTCTTCCAGAAAGAGGCACTACTGGTGTTCTGAAGAGGGCCAGAAACCTGGTTCTGCTCTCAGATTTGTGCATGATAACCTTGGGACACACACACACACACACACACACACACACACACACGGGCTTCAGTCATTCATACACATACAAGTGTACAACAACAGCAACACCTATGTATTTGAGGACTAGGGGGCTGAAGAAAATGATTGCTAGGTCCCTCACAAGTAAAACATAAGACTCTGAAGAAATTCACTTAGAGGGAAAGCGTTTAGCTGTTTAGAAATACTGTTAGTGTTATCAATGAAGCTCTCTTGACACAAGTGAAACCCAGAGCGAGTCTTACGATAGGAGCCAAGGTCCCTGACCCACGACATGCACCACGCGTGCACCATGCCTGTCTCTGATGCTCCGACACACCGGTGTTCCCGCCTCGCTTGACTCTCGAGACACAAGTTAGTGGCCTGCTGAACTTCAGGAGAGCACTCTGCCATCAATTCAGTGCTGGAAGCCTGTTGTCTCTCAACAGATGCTCCAAGATACTCCCCTCATCCCTACAGCTAACCTCTCTCTGAGCCAGCTCCAGTAGAGGTCACTGCATTAGGGACCCCTCACCCATTCCGCCTCACCTGGTCTTGTCCAGAATAATACAACATTCTTCAGCTACATGAAGAGAGAAGCTAAGCTCCTGGATCTTGGTGATTTGATCTGTGAGATGGTGAGTCCGTAGACTGACTGGATGTGTGACAACCATCTTAACTCCCACCTCCAGGCCAACAGACAATTCTACTGGGTGTTGGCCTCAACTATTACCACTCACGAACCACCCAGAGACCCCCGAGAACTTTGCGTTTCCCGTCTCTCACTGGTAGGTGAGCACCCATTCCTCACCACTCCATCCCGTAACAGAACCCAGACAGGAAACCCCAGCAGGCTGGGAGCTGAAACCTGAGCTCTTGAATTCCCTAAACGGTGCAGTAAAATGTTGGGGTAGTGTATATATGCTTCCTTTTTTCCTTTTGAGAGATGACCCGTATTTTAATCAGTATTGAACCCACTGGTTCCTACACACGTACTCCTCTTTCCCGCCCCTCTTTTGACTCCAAATACTCTCAAATTATCAGTTCAAAAACCATGTCACTCCACCCTCCTACCACACAGACCTTGTATCTGAGGCATTGTCATCTGCATTTTCACACATGAAGAAACTGAGGCTCCGGATGGCATGACTTGCCCAAGGTCACAGCTTATACATAAGGAATGAAGACTAGAACCTGATTCTAACCCTAATCCTAGCACTCCTTGGGGGAACTCTCACTCAAACCTTCCAGGAACCCCCACCTGTTGTTGGATTCTCTTCTTTACACCCCCCCTCCCCAAACCAAACTCACAGCTCTCTGTACCCTCAGCCTGGTCCCAGGATCCAAGAACTGGTTTCCTCCCAGCCCCTGGTCTGTGGCTATCTTTTTTTTTTTTTTTTTTTTTTTTATTTCAGGCCTAGAAGCAGAAGGTTTGAGTTGCAGGTTGGCAGCTGGGTTCAGCCCACCAGGAAAGGCCACTCCAGGGACGAGAGCAGCTGAGGTCAGGGCACACACTGGAAGGTGCGCTGGAGTAGTAAGCACTTACAGGGCCTTACACTTCCCCGGGGGAGGAAGAAGGAAAGGCCAGCAGACACCCGGCCAGTTCTACGCAGCCCGCCCCAATCTGATCAGAGTCTGGAGCCCCAGCCTGTGGGGGAAGGGAAGGAGAGACAAATGGGGGCACTCAAGGCTTTGGCGGATGAACAGGGGTCTTGGGCAGGGAGCCCCTGGATTCAGCTAAGACAAAGACCTCGGAGAGGTAAGGTCTGTGCACCACCTTCAAGGGCCAGGGGGACAGTTGGAAGCTCAGGGGTGAGGCGGCCTAAACCCTAAGATCTGACTAGGGGGCATATGCCAGACTTAGGTAGTGGCAAGTCAGGTCGAGAAACAAGACCCGGATAGGGGGTGGAGGGAGCCTGGTAGGTGCACATAATAGGGAGAGTTGGGTCCAGGCGACCCAAGGGCCCACCAGCGCCAGAAGGGTGAATACAGATGATCAAGGGGTCCCGCGGGGAGGGAGGCAGGTCCAGAGCTTATCTTAGACCCCTGGGGTCCCGAGGGAGTGAAAGGAGCCCCTGGGTGTCTGTCCGAGCGGGACCGGGAGCGCAATGGGCACCTCTTCCGGGCGCCCTAGGTCCCGGAGGGTCCCTGGCATCTGGACCCTGGGACAGTCTCCTGGGGTGGGTGAACCGAAGCGCACTCACCTGCATCCTCATCATCGAAGGAGTTCATGCACGGGAAGTAGATGGCGAGCGCCTCGAAGGAGGCGGACAGGCTGAGGCGGCTCTGCGAGCGCTCCATGCCCGCGCCCGCGCCAGGCGCCTCGGCCGCGGCCGCGGCGGGCGGCTTGGGCAGCTTGGCCGCCCCATTCTTGACGCGGAGTACGGCGCGCGGCGTGGTGGCGGCGGCCCGGGGCTCCGCGGACGGGCAGCGGGGCTGGCGGCGGGGCGCGGAGGGCCGGACGCTGGCGTCGCGCGGAGCCCGAGACGCGCGGTGCTCGCGGCGGGCGGTGGCGGTGGAGGCGGCGGCGGCGGTGGCGGCGCAGCGCGCTCTGGCCCGCGGCGCCCCCAGCCTGCCTGCCGCGCGGGGCGGGCCGGAGCCGAGCGCCACAGCCAATCGCCGCGGCCCGGGGGAGGGGGCGCCGCGGGCGGGGCGTGGGAGCCGCGAGAGTGCGGGCTGCGCCGCCGCCGCCGCCAAGCAGGCAGGTGCATGAGCTCGCCGCAAGGCTGTCTGCGCCCGACTGCTGCGGCTGAACCCCCACGAGCCTGCTCTGACCCGTGACTGTGAGTCCTCGGCCTCGCTCCAGAGGCAGGTGTCCAGTCACCCTGATTCCAGCAGGCCTCACCCAGAGACCCAGATGCGTCCAGAGGGACACAGTCCAAGAAATCCAAGAAACCTCCTAGGTCCCCCTGGCATTCCAGCTCCCATCCTTCAGATGCACAAGGACCCACAAGGATGTATTCACCTGGCAAGAGAGATCTCGGATTCCCTCACATTGGGGAGGGGTGGGGGAGAGATGCGGAGGACACCTGGACAGACACTCCCTCGTAGACACTTGTACAGACACTCTATAGACACACAGAGACCCCAACAGGCCTGCCGGCAGATACACCAACCAGCAACTTCATAGGGTCCACAGAGACCCGCCGAGTCACAGGGAGCGGAGACATGTCTCCCCACATAGTGGAGACCCTTAGATCCCACAAATTCCATAGGAGTTTAGACTGACACACGCCTTCTCATACATCCACACTTGCTTGCAGACACCCGGGAAGTCTCTCATACACAGAGAACATAGTCCCAGACCACCTCAGGTACTTAGTACCCCTCCTCATGTGATGATCCGTGTGTCAAAAACTGGGACAGTCACCCTCAGAACACTTATGCCTACAGACTGAGTCACTCACAGGGATGGATTCATTCTGATGCACAGACATCCTCAGACTCAAGATCCTGAGGCATCGATGCAGGCTTACACTGGCACACACTCTCATACATATCCCAATGACCACAGTCCCCCAGAATCATGCCTGCTCAACCACTCAGATCCTGGGTATAGACAAACAAGTTCAGGGGCAATCCCCTGCTGTCTTCCCAACCCGAATGACCAGAGGCTTACTCTATCAGCAGAAGTGGCTCTCCTTTCCAGCTGTTCCAACCCCTCTCCATGAAGTAACCTCAGAAAGACAGCTCAGTCCCTTCATTCCATGTGGCCTAGGGGCACACCCCTCCATTTCACCGACCAGTTCCCTCATCCATGCAATGGTGACAGGAACCCTCCATTCTGGATGGTTGTATTCGTTTTCTGTTGCTTCATAGCCAACCA